>VWZE01024614.1:201975-264833 GCA_013396675.1 Eubucco bourcierii
AGGTGTCCCTGCCTATGGCAGGGGGTTGGAACTAGATGATCCTTGAGGTCCCTTCCAACCTTACCATTCTATGATTCTATGATTCTATGATTTCTTTCAAGAGAATAATAATGATAAAGTCTATATTATTCATTGGTTTTTTAAAGAGGATAAAAAGCTAATGTGTAAATAATTCTTCCATCACTGCTTTCGGGCTCTGGATCTGTTCACTTCTCCTTCACTCTAATATCTTCCACTAACCTTGGCTGACCAGATAACAGGTGAGCATTGCTGGTTGTTTTCTGTGTGGGAGAGAGAGGGTGGCATTGACCCCTTGCGGACTTTATTTGTCTGGGGTGAAGATTTGATTATTTCTAAATTGTATATAATTATAAATACATGTAAATATATTGTGTATATATGTTTGTAAATTTAGCTTTTCTGTAAACACAGCTTTATCTTACTTCCAAGTTATCTGAGCTGGTCTGGTAAATTTCAGCTGTGGGGGCAGGGAGGGGGTGGGGAAGTTCCTAACCCACCACACTGAGCTACTTTGCTAGCAAATTAATATGAAAACAAAAAAATCCTACCTAAAAACATGTTTATACTTCTATAAAAAATGATACCAAGGCACTTAATGTTTTTACAGTTCACAGAAATTGTCTCATCTCACATACTTGTGTCAGGAGAACATTCAAAGTAGTTTCTAAAGCCTTTCTTTGTAGTTTAGGACAGAAAGTCAAAATTTGTATCTAGAAACGAATGCAGGAAGCGCTATGCATGTAATGGGATCATGTAAAATGAAAATGTCAATTTTCATCTTCAAAACAACAAATTAATTCTGAGTGTTATAGATCTAATAATCATAATTTATACAAATCTCTCAGTTACATGTATGTTAGGCAAGCTAAAGCATCAGTAGCAACTGTCACCATTTATGTGTGGAAAACAATGTTCAGTAACCAAATTCACATCAGAAACGCAGACTTGGAAATCTGATTAACTCAGTAGTTTGGGGGTCTTGATATAAAAAAAGTGCCACATTATAGAACTACAAACAATGAGGCATATTAAATATTCAATATATATTTCTGCTGCACTAATTATTATTTGAATTGGGTGAAACTGTAGATTTCAAATTGTATACAATTTAGTAAGAAATTACACGCAACCATTTCATATTTCTTCAGCAAGAGAGTAATGGTAAATGAGGCTCTTATCTCCCATCAGTATGCAGTCTACTATGGAAAGGGATAACATCATCATTGTTTTTAATTATGGAATTATTTATATTTTCTTTTTAAATTTATATTACAACACTAAACAGACTATATCCACATCTTATAATACTGTAGAAAGAAAAAAAAATTATTTAAAAAAAAAAATAATTTAAACAGTTGATTGAAAGTAGGGATGTCATGGTCGCAGGTATTTGAAAATTCTCCACCTGAAAATCCCTCTCTAGATGTGATATGGAATATTGTCTTGTGTATGGCAAGTACTTAAGTAGGCATTCCCTCACAGCTCTTTTTTCTGAGGTATGACTATTCAGAATAATTTTCCCTAAATGTTGACTAATATTTTCACTGATTTCTCTCAAGCTATCATAAATACACTGCATTAAATAAAACTAGGCTCATGATCTTCAATGGTAAAATTGTGTAGACTACTTTCTGATCCATTCTCATTCTGGAAGAAGTTTGAAGAAAAGAAAAAAATAGTTTCTTGGCAGGCTTTCCAATGTTCTCAGTAAAAAACTGCTCATTTTCTGACATAAGGAAATGTGTAAATAAAAATCAAAAGAGTTTCTTGGCAGGTATTCCAAAGTATGTTCTCATTCCAAAATTGGCCCTTTTCTGACATAAGGAAATCAGAAAAGGTCTACAGAAAGTATAACCAAAGAACTTCTCAGAATGGTGTCAGTAATCCTTATATTTCCTAAAGAGAAGAAAATACAACTTTCCCACCTTCCCTTAAATCTTAATAGTAACACTGTCTGCAGAGAGTTGAGATTAGTCATGAGGTGACAAAGCAGATGAATAGATATTAAATGTGTTTGAAGTAGAAATAGTTAAAAAGTCCCCAACATACTCATTTACAGAGAGCGCAACTGAATAATTCCCAACTGCTGAGGCCTAATGAAGTCACCAGATAATGATGCCTTCTCATTCCCCAGGCATTTGGAGGAAAATAAAATAAAACAGAAAGTAATCATCATAAGCTGAAACAATAGTAGCATGTTGTTACTCTAGAGTGTGTTGAGCATGCAGAGTATTTGTATTGAAATTTGACAATGATGTATTCATAGAATCCCTGGGATCATCAAGTAAATAAACACAATCATTGTTATGGGTTGGATTGGATTCCCCCCCCGCCTCAATAATCTGTTTTTGAAAATTTGCCCCTCAAAGAGCAATTTCATCACACTCAGAACTTGGAAGCAAAAATGGAAATTGTATTTACAAGCGAAACTAAATATAAGAAAGCAATAAAAATGTACAAAGTATATTTACATATATACGTACAGCTCAACAACAGCATAGCCCCTTGTCCCCTTGTGCCTTGATTCAGTTCTTTTTATCTCCTCCTGGGGGAAAAGAGATTACTGGGGGGATCCAATCCAACCCATAACATATACTTTTATCTGACCCATAACCGGGAGACAAAGGGCCCCAAAGGCTATACAACCACATGCAGTCCCTCTGCAACACCCTTGTATCTTATGGAATCCAAATATAAAAAGCCACAATGTCAGAGGGAGAAAAGCAAAGCCTGAAGCCCAGCTGGAGCAGCAAGAGAGAGAGAGGGAAAGAGTAGCTTTTTCTGCAGAATATGTTATTCCTTCAAACCAACAGAGTGAGATGATCTTATTTTTATTATAACATCAACTCTGAAGTGTCCATCCCTCTCTATCTGTTTGAAACCTCTGGAAAATTCTGTTTTCAGCTAAAATTTTAGTCTCAAAGTGTAACAATCATCCTCACTAATTTCACTGATGAAACAAAGCCGTCCTTATGCATTATCAGAACTACAGTAAATTTCTTTCTGCATCTTTAAGCACATTCTCTGTGAACAAGCCCAAGTAGAGCAAGTCAACTTGGACCGATCTACGCAAGCAGAGAATATTCACATTGTAAAAAGTCTACAAGCTTAAAAACACATCTGAGTGTCAACAGTTGGTTTCAGCTTGACAAAATTCATATTATATATATATATATTCACATATAATTTACATGTATATATACACACTGTGCTTATGATAGCTTATGTTACATTAAACTCTTATCTTTTTATTTAAGCCCTAAGATTTGTGTGTTACTTTTTCCCTTCACTTATGTGTTGTGGGAGTTTAGCCCTTGCACTAAACCATTCAATATGTATAGATATATTCAAAAAATATCATATTATATCCACTGTTGTACTCTACATTGACTACTGTCTGTGCTGTTAGCTCTCTGAAAGGTAACTGTACATCCTTGTTCATCTTGCGTACAGAGTGAAAACACAAAAAAGCTCAAATCAGAGGAAATCCAGACTATTGGTTAAGTTGTAAATGCAACACCAAAACAGTTAAATATTCACACCTGGAAGTGGACAACTGCTAGCCTAATGCCTGTGCTACAAGCTTTGTATTAAAAAGTTGTGCTGTTTTGAGGCTAATTAGAATATTTTAATAGAGAAAATTGCACTATAGGCTGTGAAAGGAAAACATGGTGATGTCTACTTCACTCCTTCATTTGCTGAAAAATTGTTTTGGGAACAATAACCAAAATATAGATAAGTCAGTCTCTGTCTGTCTCTTGCTGGGAGAGCAGCTGGGGCGGTCTAGCAGCTTCTGGCTCTGGCTCCTCTGCCGATTAATTCTCACTAACCACTTTTCTTCTAACCTCCCTGGACCATCCTCTTAATTTACCTTGCACGTAAGGTAAACCTTGGGGTAAGGTACAGGGTGCGGAGAAGGTGGAAGGGTGGTTGGGAGCCCCTCCTGGGGTCTCTGATTTCTGGGAGGGATGTTGTGTTGCTGTATTACCTTTAACTTGTATATTTCTGTAAATATACCTGTATATAGTGTATATATCTGCTTGTATATTGTGCTGAGCTGTAAATAGAGCTTCAGTCCTTAACTTCCAGGGGGGGCGGGTAACTCCCAAACCGTCACAAAAGTAAAAACAAATAAACCCCCAAACCCAAAAAAAATACATCTCAAAGGAATATACACTTAAACAAAAAATATTAAATCCATAACACAATCAACATTTACACATGTAGATCCTGTATCACAAAAAACCCTTATCCACAATAAAGCCATCCACAAAACACAAACAGCAATTAAACCTCTGAAATTTATGAATAATAATGGTAGTCAAATCCTTAAAAACAAACAAGCCAACAAACAGAACAAGCGAACGACAGAAACTTAACCTTACTGTGAGTGTCCTCATTTCTGATATTATATTAAATCTTTCAAAATTCCTAAAAAAAGTATAAAGTATGGTATATACTGCATTAAGTACAGAGACACAGTTATTTGTAGAGACATCTGGTGGTTCTTTCTGGGCAGAATTTTCAAGACAGTGACAAACAATTAGGACACACTGAAGCTAAAACTGTTATATCCACATATTTTCTAGGAAGGCTATACTTAAGAAAAAACATTGCTTAATATGGATTCAGTTTCATTCTTGAACTAAAACCTATTCTTGATAAAGTAATGATAATGCAAAACTAAGTTGATTTGCTGCAGTCAAAGCAAAAGATTTACAGAGAGCTATCTACAAAATCATGCAGGTATGACGACACAAACGTTAAGGGGGAAAATGACATGAAAAATGCAGATGTTTGATGAAGCTAGCTAGGAATCAGTTATTCCACAGACTATTTTGAAAGAACAGCCTGCTATTTCTGCATGGAAAATAGTCCTGCCTCTTACTATAGACTCATGTTGAAGGAAAAAAAAAAAAAAATCTCTGGGCAAGGGGGGGGATTCTCCCCCTTTACTCTGCTCACATCAGAATCCCACCTGGAGTACTGTGTGCAGTTCTGGAGCCCCCAACACAAGGACATGGAACTGATGGAGTGAAATCAGAGGAGGGTCATGAAGATGCTCAGAGGGTTGGAAGCTCTCCTATGAGGACAGGTTGAGAGAGTTGGGGCTCTGCAGCCTGGAGAAGAGAAGGCTTTCAGGAGGCCTTGTAGTGGCCTTCCAGTATCTGAAGGAGGCCTATAGGAACGCTGGGATGGGAATATTTACAAGGTCTTGTAATGACAGGATGAGGAGCAATGGGTTAAAACTGAAGAGGGGAGATTTAAACTAGATGTTAGGAAGAAGTTCTTTCCAGTGAGGGTGGTGAGACACTGGCACAGGTTGCCCAGGGAGGTTGTGGCTGCTCCCGCCTTGGAGGTGTCCAAGACCAGGCTGGATGAGGCCTTGAGCAACCTGTATTAGTTGGGAGGTGTTCCTGCCTATGGCAGGGGGTTAGAACTAGATGGTCTTTGAGGTCATTTCCAATCTACACCATTCAATGATTTCATGATTCTAGGTTGTCCTCTCAGATATCTTTTTTCCCTTTTTGCTCCTGCACACATAGAGAGTCCAGCTGAAAGGATGGGGGGTGGGGTGGGGTTGACTTTTTACACGTTTCACCATCTTCTGCTGTGGTGTGGGGCCTGGAAGACCCTGAGGACACTTAAGTTTTAAATTAAAGTATAAGAGGAGGAAATAAAAAGCCTTTGACCTTCAGAAACCTGGAGAAATGAAGTATGTCTGGCAGCTGTATGAATTAATTCAGACTTTAAACTATGAGCTTGCAGCTGCTTCAGGGAACTAAAGGAGTGTTCCTCACCTACTATTGTATTATGTTCCTAAAGGGAGGAAAATAATTGGACAGGTGTTAGCAAATTCTCCAGGAATGTTTCTATTAGTTCATAAAGACAGCTTCTGAGTTCTAGAAATTTGTTGGGCAGTCTGAGAAAACAGTTCTGCAGCAGAGGTAGTAAAGGCAAAAATAAGTCCAAAGGAGTTTTCTGTACAGTTTGAAAACTGCCTTTGCAGGACTACAGTAGCACACATTATTCACCCTCTAATTACGCCTCTTACCAGGTAAGTTTGATGCCACCTGCTTATTCTTTCAATTTCTCCAAGTTTCTCATTATAAAATAGCATTTCATGTGTCTTCATATTTGCCAAAATAGAACTATCAAAATGTTAAATGCTAAAATGCTCTTTGCAATAATCAAGGGTGTTGTTATTATCAGATAGCATCAGACAGAAAGGTTTACTCATTTCAACTAGATACATTTTTCAGATTGCTTGTTATTACATCACCAACTATTTATTTGTTCTAAACCTGGATGCATTTTCATTTTATTGAGGACTTCAAAACTGCCTTTGTGAAGGAAAGATGCCTTTTTTTTTTTTTTTCCTATTCATATGAAAATCCACCCAGGTTTGCTCTTACCATAAATCTGAAGAATCATAGATTTGGCTTGATCAGTTGAGACAACTTCAATTTTTAGTACCAAATTTTCCTAGTGGTGTTTTTCATACTGCAAATGTTTCCACCAGGATGAATTGGCCTGTGATAGCAAGTTCTGAGATTCAGCAGGTTATTAGTTCATTAAAAATCAATGTGTTAGGCAATGTGCACACTGAGAGGAAAAATATCCAGAGTCAGACACTACAGATAAAGCACATTACAAAGGAAAGAAAATACTGTATATACCAACAGAAAAAGGGTGAAAGAAAATTAATCTCTTCCACTATTCCATTAAGGGGAGTTGGTACATATAATGATTGAAGAAGATAAATAATTCACTGACATTGGAAAAGTTTTGTACCTTGGGATGTGAAGTGCAGAAGCTAGCTAAAGTCCACTGAAAGCAAGTGAAAAATCTGGGAACACCTGGGTTGGGAAAGCCTAAGACTGGGAACTATAAAGATGGGCTAAGAGACAGGAAGCAAATCTGCCTGCAACCTCAAATGATCAAATGTTTCTTTTGACATATATAGTCAAGTCAGTCAGCGGTTCACAAAAAGATTTTCTGCTTAGCTTGTTTCCTTCAACACAACAATGCTTGGAAGAAATTTTAAAGCAGTTTTTTTTTTGTTAGTAGCTGCTTGACCCATTTTCCCACAAAGTGTATCATACATACTGGTTTTATTATTAACTCTCTAGGGAATTTTTTTAGCCTCTGTTTATATAAAACTTCTGGTTATATTGAATTTTTTTTTTCCAACTATAAAAGATATTGCTGATTGAAGTATTACTGACGAGGAGACACAAAATACCTGCCTCTCTAACAAAGCTGCTTCTTATTCAAGTAATGAAGAATCATGTTTCAAAACAGTAATGTAACTTGATGTGGATGTGTAAATCAACTGACTGTGACTGAACAGAAATACTTCTACTGAATAAACACATTAAAAATTAGATTAAATTAAATTAAAAATTAGGATTTCTTCCTCTTGAAGTGCGTAGTCTATCCATAGGTCTTTAATTCTTCCATTTTCTTAAGAAGGAGCAAGTTATATTGTAAGGGGACATAAATTTGAGGTGCTGTCATATCACACAGTAGACTGAGACTATTTGGTCTCTGCATAATACATAAATAGGGAAATTCTTTACGTAAAGAAAAGGATAAATTTGCAATATTAAGCAATTACTTCACAGAACTCTCCACTGGTAAATGGTAACAAGGTGCTGAAAGTATACCACAGGTAAAAAAAAAAATAGGAAGAGATAGGTGACTTATATCTTAGCCAAACTAAATACAAATTGACTGTCCAAGAAAGTGTAGAACTATTTCTTTAGCATGTTATATAGGAGACTGAAGAACAAACACAGAGTTTTTTTCCTTTTCTTTTGGTAACAGGCAGAGAAACAGAGAGATAAACAAATACAGAAACATAAAAAACCCCACTATTTTGCTGAAATACAACTAGAATTGTCAAGATTAAGACTACAGAAGTGTAGGCCAAGAATAAAAAAGTTAAGCAAAAAATCCAAAACCAAACAAAAAGCCCCCAAAACACCCAAACTAAACCAAGACCCTTGATTTGTAAATTTTTTTTCTTTTTCATATACTCTTCATTATGAATTCTACAGCTTTATGATTCAAAATACTATTAAAATGTATCACTTCATCATCCTGGAAGAAAAAATAGCTTTCTCTTTGCAGTATCCTATTTAGCTGTTGTTATTTCCTTCTTTTCTTTCATATTCTATCTGTCTTCTGCTATTACTCTCATCAAGATCAGTGTTATCCCACAGCATCTTTGATTATGTCAGTCATCCGACTGACCATCATATTTTCTTTTCACTGACTTCATAAGAAACTCCTTTTTCCACTTGTACCTAAAAAAACCCAAATAACCAACAGTTCCCATCAGCTGTTCCCTCCCTCCTTATTGCTCTCACTAAATCTCAAAATTTCTTTGCTACTTCAGGTATTCAGATTTTTTCAGTCACTCTTGCTACTTATGCTACACTAAGGCAGCACTGCTTTTACTACTGGCACTTAACCTTAGGACTAATCCTCTTGCAGAGCAATAAAGGTTTTGGTTTTTTTTTTTTCCTCCTTTTCTAAGCAGAAGTGTTCTTTTCTTCAGTGTCTGCAAATTATTTCTTACACCCATTCCCATATTATTTAAAAAGCCATTTGCAGTGACTGCTTTAAGTGACTCCTCTCACCCCAAATCATACTCGAAACAGTTCAATAGCTACCACACTCATTCCTATATTCCACAGTGTAAAAGAAAAGATTGCAAGCTCTTTGCATAGGAAACTCCTGCTTGTAAGGAAGAGTATGTTGCTACAAAAAGAGTTAAGAGTGCACCTATGCAGTCAGAACCAGACAGCTGTAAGTTTGCTGTGTTCAAGTTAAGAGATGCATACCACCATCTCAGTCTGACTCTACATGACAGATATTAGCTGCATTCTTTTTTATTGTTCTATTATATTGCATTATGGAGACTGGTTGGGCTTTGTGGAATTGCCTTGGATGAAGGGATATCACTTCTGCCTAAAGAGCCACTGAGCCTGCTCACAGGCATAAAGTTCTCCAGATAGCTCCGTCAGTGCAGCATGCTCTAGAGTAACAGCACAGACCTTGGAGCCAGATGAGCCAAGCCTCAGAGATAAGCAAGAGAAACTGCCCAGAAACAAAAGAATAATTTTGTTCTGCTTACTGAAATGCAGAAAGCCACAGAACTGACTGAAATAAAGGGCAGAAGCAAGAACTAATCTGCACAGCAACACAGCCAGCCAGTGATATATTTGAAGAAGTGGATGGAAGAGGCAGAAATTTACACATAAAGGCTGTTTTGGTTTTGGGGGGTTTTTTTTGTGTTGTTTTTTTTTTTTAATGATTATTTTTATATTTTTAATTCAGATTCATCACTGTGAATACTGTAATTATCTTAACTAGTTCCGTTAGGGAATATAATACAAATTATGGAAACACAGTCTCACAGTATATATCAGGTGATTGCTTTAACACAGTTTGTTTCACAGTTACAGAACACACTGTTCAGCTGCATTCAACTGCGTGATCTTAAAAATTATAGTAAGAAAATCTAGTACACAAAGAATATTTGAATAGTATTTAACTTTCCAGGTTTCATATTCTTTCAGTGTATTATTTTTAGGCATACTAAATATATTTCCAGTTGAGATTACATAAAATGAAAAAAAAAAGTAATCTGGATCCTGTCGGCCATGTATGTAATGGATACAGGAATTGCTGACTATAGGCCATCAAAGCTGGCTATGAAAGTAAGCCTGCTTTGCCTCAGAGCCTGGTTTTCAAAACAGTATGAACTTCTATGGAATGTGTAAGTGCTAATAATTTATACATGATAAAATTAGCTCTTAAAAAGGTGAGAGAACAAACCTGAACTACTGGAATAACGTTGCTGAAGTTCTTCATGAAATAGAATTTCAGTGCAGAAGTCACATTAAAATAAACTAACTGGTTTAGGATACATGTATGTGATGAATATATAGACCTCTGAAAAGGCATAGATTTTTAAGCCAGAATGCCACATTCCTTTAATATATGCTCCCACAGACCAAAATCCAAATTGCCAAACATACTGTCACAGAGGGATATCAAAAGCAAAAAAGTCCTACAGTATAAAGACCAGAAGATAAAATATCTGTCAACTACAAAATTTTATCATGCTTTCTTTACAGAATTACAGCCATATAAATCTCAACTGTATTGGCCTGCATTCAGCAGTGCATTTAATTTTATTTTCTGTGAGTTTTAACCAGTGAATACAAGTAATTAAGAAGTGTATTTTAGCCTTATACTGTTTTCCAAGGTAGGAAAATGAAGTTAACTTTTCAGCTTGTTTTAATCATTACAGTCAGCTACCAATCCTGTTATCATTTCTGACTACTAAGCCTTGATAATTCTTTTCAGGATCTTCATTACAGACCATCTAATCTTCATAATAAGAATATTTAACTCCAAACCTCTTTTTATATATTCACAGAGTACAATACCAAAACGCCTTCAAAAGCATCAATCGCAAGAGCAATTAACTATAAAGAGATACATCTATAATATGACTCTTTTTCTTTTGAGAAATACAGTCTCTGGGATATGAGCCAATTAGTGGATATATTAATTAGTTTCTGTGAAGCTGAGGTTGAGGTCCTGAAGATGTCAGACTACTCCACATTACATGCTATTATAGCTGGAAGGCATGATTTAAAAAGGTGGGTTTGCAAAGTCATCTCTAGATCTTCAATAGTCAAATTTGCTTGAATAGGCTGAATACTCCATTCATGGCTCTTATGTGGTTTATCCTTATGACATTTAAACTCTCCCTAAATGCATTTCAGCTTCTATTAAAGAGGCTCTCCTCCAAGTGCAGTCACTTCAAAGAATATATTTTAAAATTAAAACCTAACAAATAAAGCTGCTGCAGAAGAGGTTCAAAGTGATTTAATGTTGTGTTTTGTTTTGTTTTTCCAAATTCTGTGGTGTGACCACCTTGCTTGTAGCTACATGCTCTGAATAATAAATCAATAGCTGGAAATGAGATAAAATGATAGCAAATCATCTCAAAATCAGGTTTTTCTCCTCTCCTGAAAGCAGAGCCTCAGGTTTATAAACTGGGTAATATAGAAAAAATTGCAAGGATTTTTAGTAGATAATAACAACAGAAACTACCAAGAATGATTTCTAGAAAATTATATTAAAAACTTCCCTAAATATTTACAAAGAAAAGCAACAGGGTGGAAAAAACAGGATAAAAATCCACTGAGAATTTCTAAGTACAAAGACACCAAATCTAGCTCAGGGAACATATAAGCCATGCACCATTCACTGGACATTAGGAAAAAAAAAAACAATCACAGAAAGAGTGGTCAGGCATTGGAATAGGCTGCCTAGGGAAGTGATTAAGTCACCAACCCTGGGTGTGTTTAAAGGTTGTTTGGATGTGGTGCTTGAGGATATGGTTTAGGGGTGGACCCTGTAAAGTAAGGTTATTGGTTGGACTTGGTGCTCCCTAGAGTCTTTTCCAACCTGAATGTTTCTGTGATTCTGTAAGTGAGAATTACACAGATGTTTCAATACTTTCAGTCAGTCAGGTGTAGGTAATTTTTTTAAGCTATATATATTAGCACATACTGTTTTGAAATTTTTGCCATGAAAAAGTTCTTCTCACCTAGAGGGAAAGCCCTGACCTGTGATTACTATTTCAGGAATAATATGTTGGTAGCTTTTATATATGCAGCATATATAATGAATTAACATTATTTATTCTCTTGCAGATCTAAACTATATTCCTCTGTTATTTTGGCATGATGAAAACAAAGGAAACTGAAAATAGCTGCATACAAATACATTCTAAAGACCATTATTCTCCCATGCATTTGTATTTGCAGTGCATGTTAAATTATACCTGTTAACGGAAGTATAATTGCTACAACGTAAAACATGTTTATTAAACAAAAAAGTAACTGCAGTGAGGTCATTTGTGGTGATATGACCCAAATTTCAGGTTCTGCCAAGAGGGAATTTGCTTAATTAAAATCACTAGTAGGATATAACCACTAATGAGGTTGGTATGAAAGCATACTTCAATAAGAGTGAGGTAAAGGGTATTTTTATTAATCTGCTATTCACTACAGAGACAACATACAACTGATGCAGAGTTGAGTAGCTGCTAATTCTTTAAGAGACACTAACATTACAAAAATCTTAAGCTCAGAAAAGGTGTATAAATGTACTGCTTTGAAGTTATGTGTACCTTTACATTTAGTCTTTCTTCCTTTACACTTCCTTTTAATCTTTCATTTTTCCCTTTCCAGTTAAAATCAAGCAAAAAAGCAATTTCTTGTGGAATTGTAGACCTGTTGAGATTATGTAACTATATATAATATATAATTATATATATTGTATAATATAGAGAATTATATATAATATTGGATATAATTATATAATTTATATATAATGTATAATTTATATATATATATAAATTTTTAAGTTCTCTCCTAGAACTAAATTAACTATTTTAATTCTTCAAATGAATTGGCAGAACACTGAAACAGAATCCACACATAATTTATCAAACACTTTTTCCCTCATGTGGCACAAAAGAGTTGCAGGTGCCTTAAAGGTGTAATTTTATCCAGTAATGTTATCCATCCCTTTATCATATATAAAAAAAAAGTTCATATATAATGAAATGACCTAACACATGGCTAATAATTGTAGGTATTAAATCACATATCCATTGCAGTAGCCATTGTACATGTTTACAGAACGAGAACAAAGCCAGAAACAAAGCTGAAGGGTGAAAAGAGAAGTTAAAATTTGGCCAATTAGGAGGCTGCGCATGAACAAATTGCTAAAACTTCATTTAAAAGCCAACAATGCAAAAAAGAATAAGGCTAAATTTAAAAGTGACAGGAAAAGACTAAAGTAACAAAACATGTCTTGGCATAACAGCGAAAGCATTTACTTGGTGACACAGAGAAGATAGAAGAGCATTGTGATTAAGAACGTGAGTAGGAATAAATAAGGTCAGAGAAATAATGAAGCTAATTTTTGAGATCACAGATATCGGAAGCAAACTGTTCTGAAAAGGAACAGACAATTATAAGTAGATTAGAGAGTGGTTTTGAAAAGGTAATCATACTGAAAATTGTATAATGACATAAAGGTGTTGAAGTAAGACACAACATATATTGCGCAGCGGAATAAATTTATTATTCGTCACAAAGTTTACAAACGTAATGCAGATAAGAAAACCTCTGCCATCATGTAGACATTAATTGTTTTCACACTGCAATACCATTCAGTATAAATACAATGTTGTAGAATCTCTATTTCTTGATCCTACTGTCAAATCCAAACTCAACAAGTTACTCCTATTAAACTAACACTGAGTACAGGAGCACTGCATTCTGCCTAATGGTTTCTACAAATAAACGTCTCTGGTAGCTTATTTTCTGTGCATAATTAACAGCAGTCCCTTTTTTTAAATGAAATGATGGTAGTGAAAAATACATAAGATTGAAGAATTGATATTTTCCATTTAAAACCAAAATGAAATGTTCTTATGTACTGTTTTAGGTTGCATTGGATTTCCTTCTCTTAAAGCCTAAGACAAATAATCAGTTCAAAATTCACAAATTGCACTATCAAATAAAAAAAATCCTACTTTATCATCTATATCTCTGCCTACTGATGTGCTGTCTCACATGTCTCCTAAATCACTTCCAAGGAACAAGGTTTTGTTTTGTTTTGTTTCACTTTTTAAATTATAAAGTTCTGCTCTACTACTGCTTTTAAACTTTTATAGCAGTAAAATAAGAAAATATTTTCAGTTAATTTTTTAAAAAAATTGACACTTCAGATAATTGTTGTGGAAGGCCAAAGTAGGCCAAATAGACCTAAACATGCCCTGGGTTTCCCAGACCAGTTTTTCTGTTCCCCCTCCTCCTGTTGGGGGAAGCAACCCTGGGAAAGGAAGACAAAAGGCCTGATGCCTTTGAGTCTCCTCCATGTCCCCTCCTAACTTGTAAACAGAGTACCTTCATGTATTTATACAGTTGTTTGTATCAAAACTAATAAATGCCATTAATTTTAAAAATCCTGTCTCACACCGTACTGCCTAGCCATCACAATAACCAAACCTAAATAGATCATGTTGATGTGATGTACCACTGGCATAAGATCTTTGTACAATTTCCCAGGAAACTAAGCTGCGTACAATAACATCCCCAAAAACCTCTTCAAATATTTCATTCGGCAGTCCTATTTTGTCTGTCTAATCAAGGTAGATGGACCACTAGTCCCATATGAATAAGTCCAAACCTCACATATCACATTAGCTCCCTCTTACAAGCTAATTACATTAGGTCACCAGCACTGTATCATTGGAGGCAAAGGACAGAAATGGAAAGGATATGTTAAAGGTAAGGAAAACACAAACCCTGCAAACACCTCAAAATACAGCCCTTATACATAAGAGGCTCTAATACTAGTACATCTCTGCTCTGAAACTGCTAAAGGTATTTTGTCATTCAATTCACTGGGATTACCTGAGGTACAAACTCTAGCACATATTAAACAAGCAAAGTTTGGCTTATATTTGTTTTTTTCCCCTTAAAACAAACAAACAACTAAATCCTTAACCAACCAAACAAACAAAAACTCAACCACCACCTAAAATCAACCAAATGAAAAAGCATATAACCAGAAACAATACCCAAGTATCCACTTTAAGAGTGTAAGGGAGCTAGGCACTGATAGCCTTCTTGCTACAAGTCTTCATGAGTCAATGCAGCAGTTGAATAATGAAAAGAGTAGAATGAAAACTTAAACTGTTTAAGAAACAGACAAGTTTGTGTAGTTTCAACATATGTAGCTTTTTTTCCCTAGAGAAAAGCTAGCATCACAACCTGATGAAGTAATGACTACTGGCTAGCCATCAAAATATATGTATTACTCCTTTGCTAAACTAAGTTCTAGTAAAACAAATGTTTTGATAGAAAGATTGTGAATACATTCTAAACAGTATATTGTTCTATACAATTTTTATACTTAAAGTAATCATTTTTGCTGTGTTTTATTGTGCTTTCAGAAGTGGAATTTCTGAATAGGTTTGATCATCTAAAAATTGTTTGTCCTGCATGCATCCAGTACCCACTCCTCTGTCCCCCTGCAAACTTACTGGTTCTTTTAGAAGCTATTATCCTTGGAAAGTATGATTTTTAAAGGTATTATTTCCTGCTTTTCCCCTTAGCTCACTGATAACCTCTGGCTAACACAACTATATTAATGACATAGCCTGGAATACTTTTAAATCTCAGAAGATTATAAAGCTAAATTCTTTAATACTACAGAATACACAGAAATGTCTTTGCTGCTTGGAATCAACATGGAAAATCTTCAGCTATCTTACTTTGTACACCTGTACTTGAAGTCTGTACACGTATACCAAAGCCACAAAGTACATAATGCAGTACCTTACAGAGAAAGTCTTCTACACAAGCATTACAATATATAGTTTCTGCTGCTTCAAAATCACTGGGGGGAAGAAAGAAGCCAGCACTTTAATGATCAGTACAGATAAGCAATCTGGCCTTTTCAAAGGTCACTGCTTCAGGTAAACATGCAGACCTGCCTGCAGTACAAATGTGAACTAACAAATAATCCACAGTATTTCCTAAAGACTCTGAAAGGATACAACTGTTATAAATAGAAGGGAAAAAAATATTGGTTATCCCCTTTTCCACAGCATAATGATTTGGGGAAGAAGGCAACAGAACCTCCCACTGATTGTTTAAGGGAGCGAGGACTTAATTGCATTCATTCACTTCTTAAAAACCAACATCTGCATTTAAAATGTAGAACTTTTCGCTGTGCACCAAAAATATTCACAATTTTGCCATGAAGATATTATATGCACCTGAGGGCACAAAGGTTTTACTCACATAAAAAAGTAAGAGCTTACATTTCAAAAGCACAATGCATGTCCTGTACTCGTTTCTCTAAGTTTTTCAAAATGGTCTTCAGTTTTACATCAGCTAAATAAAAATCAGTCATGGGCTGGTGTAAGATTGGAAGAGAAGTTTGGTTAAATTATACAAAGCAATACAATTAACACTCACCAGAAGTAGCACCAATTAGAAAATACAATCCTTAGTGTTTGCATCATGTCCATATATATTTAACCAAGACCTCAAGTAAATCTCTGAAAGTTATTATATGTGAAAACAAGTGTCCCTGTCAAGACTCTGCAGAAGATCACACAAAGAAAGTTGAGTTAAAGCTATTGGGATCAAGAAAGTATTAGTGCTGAGGGGGAGAAATAAAATAATTAAGAAAGAGGAGACTTTGGTCCAAAATTTTTCTCCTGTTCCTAAGCAAGTGAATACAACTTTCTGCTGCTGATACTGCATTGCAGTACTTCTTTGGGTAAGTTTTTTTTGTGGTTTTGTTGTGGGCTTTTTGTTTTATTTTCATTTTGTTGGAGGTTTAGGGGTTTTGGGTGTTGTTTTTTGGTTTGCTTTGTCATTTTTTCTCTTGGGGTTAATGACAATTTTCAGATGGTGGTAGAAAAATATGATTAACATATGAAATAAAGGATATCATCTCTGCTCTCTATTTTATTAATGTCAACTGTAGACAAATCAATCAGTAAGAAAAAGTTAAAAAGGTAAGTTTAAAAATAAAGTACTGCTATCTGAAATTATGAAAAAGCTTTATCATAGTATTGAGAAGCTCACACGATATACAGTGTTAATAAATTAATAACAGTGCTGTTTGGAATAATGTTATAATTTTATACCTAGACAAGCACTTTAAATTGCTTCTGTGTGGTAAACTTTTCTGTTGATTTGAGAGATTTTCCAAGCGATACGAGTTCACGTCTTCATTTTTTGTGCATTTCAAAGGTTTAAGTATGCGTAAGGAAAGAATGCAAAGCAAGAATCCATCTTTTAAATTAGATGAAATATCAAAGGTGAATACTCAAGTACATGAGTAAAATTAGCTTCATATATGGAGATGAAATTCATGGTCAAAACAACTTTCAAAATCACTGAATACATAAAATAAGTATTAATGTTTGACAGTCTCCGTATTATTTGACTACTTGCATTTAAATAGAATCCATCACTCCTACAAAAGACTGACACAGTATCAAGCTAAGAGGAAACAGTAGTCTTATCTGTGATAAAATTTTCTTTAGAAAAGACAGAGAAAGTAAGAAAGGAAGCACAGTTGGAAGAAATACAAGAATGTTGGCCAAAATGTGTGCAACTAAACTATTAGGGCTTTCAGGTATATTTCTAAGTGATAGATGGAGTAAGAATTTAGATAGGAATGGTGAATTTAAAGCTACACCAATTGTGAAGGTCAATAATGGTGGTGAAAGTTCTAGAGAATATGTCCTATGAGGAGTGGATGAAGAGTTAGGGCTATTCAGTCCAGGAAAGAGAAGGCTGAGGAGACACCTTATTGCTCTCAACAACTGTATGAAAGGAGGTTTTCATCAGGTGGCTGTTGGTCTCTTTACATTTTTAAGTTTAATGTTTTTATTTGCTAGTTGTTTGTAATTCAATTGTAATTATAATGAGAGTGTTGGGTTGTTATAACTTTTGATTTTTAAAGTGAATACTTTTTATTTTAATAATAATAGTATTATCATACTTTATCATAATATAATTATAATGATAACAATAAGTAGTATTATTACTGTTATTGTTATTAAATATCTTATTGTGGCTCTAGCACGATAGGGCTCAGTTCCAGGTAGGTCTTTAGCTTCTGTCAAATTGGCCAAACTATGGTATTACAACCACAGTTACTGCACAAGTGTGATAGGCAAATCTTCCAAATCAGGAAGATAAAATCTGAAAAACTGGAATAGAAGATGGGGACTAAACCATAGAATTATATTTTCTTAGTATATTTTAATAGTTACATTTCATATAAATTATGTCATCTTGCACATTATGCTTTATGGTGGGGATGCTGGCAAAGCCCATAACTGATCACAATAAATGGAACTCAAGGGTAAAAAAACCAACCAAAATTATATCATGACTCTTCATTTTTCTCAGTCATCAGTATAGTATCTAAGCAGAACAAATCAATTATACTAGTTCTAAACACCTTGTTTAAAAGCTCTATTAATCATCACTGAAACACATTTAATGTTAGTATAATTTAGCAGGGCTCATGCTTATGTGCACAGGATTTCTTTCCTGGAGTATTTAAGGGAAACCATTATTCAGTAAAATACCTGTCACTTGAAGAGTAGATTTGGAAACATGGTATTAAATTGAAGTGCAATTTCGCAATAAATTTTTAGAGGTTAGATGGAATTAAGTCTCCATGAGCAAACTCATACTGTACTGCCAAATACATGCAGATCTCTTTTCCCCAGAGTAGAGAATGGAAAGCAAATTGCCTTATGCAATGTGACCTTTGGCTCTCACACTTGTCAGAAGCAATATAACTCTTGACTACTGAAATGCTCATTATAAGGTTTGCTTGAAACAACTTTTATTAAACTACCACAGGTATTTAAAAGTCAAAAAACCAAATACAAAATCCTAGTCTGAGTGTTGGCATGGTGCCTTTTGTGAAAAAATGACCAGTTGTTACAAACCAATAATAGAGGTCTTACAAAGAATACTAAATTTAATATTTCCTCTTTCTTCTTTCCAACTGCACTAACCTTCTGAGAAATGTCATCATTTTTTTTTCTTTAAGAGATATGAAGGTTAGGAAAAGAAAGAGAAAAACAATGGTTCTTGTTTTTCTGAGACAAATACAACACAATAGATGACAAATGCATCTCATGATTGGTTTATTTTTCTAATATTCTTATAAGGTAATATTACTATTTTAAAAAGTACTTAAGAAGGGAATCAGTTTATAATCCTAAACAAGGATTTTCTGAATACTATTCATCCCTAACAATCAAGCATAAAACAAATAAACACTAAAAAGTAACCACACAACAGATGCTAAAAAAAAGACTTGGAAAAAGTAGGTCAGCAGGATCAGGTATAAGCAAAATACACACACTTTTTCACTCCAAGCACAAGCTTCATAAAGCAGTTTTAAAACCAAACAATGATATTGACAGACCTGTGGAGGAACCTGCCTCCTTTTTTGGTCAGGGGATGTGACAT
Organism: Eubucco bourcierii; assembly: GCA_013396675.1. Lineage (NCBI taxonomy): Eukaryota > Metazoa > Chordata > Aves > Piciformes > Ramphastidae > Eubucco > Eubucco bourcierii. The sequence goes on from VWZE01024614.1 coordinate 221,127, forward strand.
ACACCGCTTGTGTATATGCATAGCTTTTGAATCGCTGTTTAGGAGAAGGTGAAGGTCCCTGGGGTACACTGACTCTGATCTAAAAGGAAGAAATTAGAGGTGGAAAAAAGAGACATATGGATAGGAGCATGGATTCTAGAAGCAATGTTTTTGAGAGTAAGTGAAAAAAAAGAAGGAAGGCCATCATCAGTAATATTTTTCAAGACTTTGTGATGGTATTAAGGAAAGCTCTCATTTAATCTGACATCCTTTTCAAAAGCAACACACTGTCAGGATTCAATACTAGTAGAACGCCAATGTAAACTGAAGGTTCTTTATAATTTGCAAGTAAAGACTCAAAACCCAAGTGATTATGCTGATTAAATAGAACCAATACTCACCTGCTTAGTATACCCTAAAAGAGACTGAGGATCCCAAACAGCTTAAATTCAGACAATTACACTAGGACTAAAATCCACTCGACATTTCAGTAGAGACTGTCTGATAATTTCAGTCAAAAGCATAAATGACATAGCGAGCATAGATAAACTCTGAATATTACATGAGTTTGAGAGACCAATTGTGAGCTGCAAACACATGACCTTAAAGTTAGTGCAAACAAAATGCTAAAAAAAAAAAAAAATCACAAATATGGAGAAATGTCAACTGCTACTGTCTAAGAAAGCTAAAAGAGTTTCTACATGTCTATTTAAATATAAAATCTCCCCCAGTTGTTTCTTGTGGTGCCCTTCCATGATTAAAGTACCTAATGCTGTAAAAAAAATATAAAACACTTATTTGTTGCATAATGAGTTTTAAAATAGCCCAGTGCAAGGTGAAAAGCAATATGAAAGCACAGTCTGTGCAGACAAGTACATTTGACTTGCCTATGATGAAGAGACTTTGTCCATTCTGACTATTTTTTTTGCCTTCCACTGGCCATCATATTTATGGGGTAGGTAAAGGAAATAACCACTTTAGAACAAGATGGAAGCAGAAAAGTGAAATAACTCACTTCCTGTGAAAAATGCTCTTGATGATGTACTTGTATATGCTCTTCTTTAGTGACTCTTGAGTGTCGTGGTAACATCTCCACCTCCCTGATGGCTTCCATAGTGACTTGCTGGGGCAGAACTTGGAAGAGTGAGGTCACGTACATTAAGATGGACTTCTTATCTGGACAGGCAGTGGCAACATCTGGAAGGCAAATTAACATGCATCATTTTGGTTTCCACATTAGACACAAGCCAGACAGCTTCATGGAAAGTTGATAGGCTAATAAGTAATCTTTTGTTCACTTGAGTTCTCTAGAGACTAATTAAAACCTTAAAATCAGTTCCAGAATTAGAGACTAAACTTGCATACCAATGAGAAGGAGCCAAAGTTTACAAAGGCAACTGTTACGTCACATTCTGTCTATATTTCTACAGTCAAAATGCACATAGTGTACAGTGTGACACTGTGATTCCCAGTAAGCAAGAATAGACATAGGAAAAGGTGTATTTTCTTGTGCTGCATGAATACTGCAGTTAAAAAAAGAAATAAATATGGACAAGCTCATTTTCACAGTCATGCCTTGTGGTGCTTGTCTTGGTTTAAGCCCACTCAGCTCTAACAAAGCAGTCATGGAGACACTTGCCAAATCTACCTCCCTTTGGTGGGCTGGGGAGGAGAAAATACAACAAAAACCTAAAAGGAGTTGGGACAATGGACAAAGAAGGTTTACTCACTAGTTACGGTCACAAGATAAAGAGAGACTTCACTGAGAGGAAACAATCAATTTCATTTAAACAACACAATGACCACCATTTACCACCTGAATCCAAGTAGGAGAGAGATAAATGGAACCCATCATAAACAAATAGACCTGTCCCCCACCACTCCCTTCTGAGGTTCAGCTCTACCCTGGATTTTTCTACCTCCTCCCTCACCAATGGGGCAGAAAAGCAGGGAATAAGAATTGCAATCTGTCCATTACATCGTGGTTTTGCCACTGCTTTAACTTCTGGTGGAAAACTCCTCACAGTTCTCCTCTGCAATGTGATGTTTCTCCCATGGGAGACAGTCCTCCAAATAAACATGGGTTCCTTCCAGACTGGGGTCCTCCAGCAATCTTGCATCAGTCACATCCTTCTTCAGAAGGAGCCACATGTCCCAGTGTGCAGCCCTCCATGGCCCACAGACAGAGCTTTGCCCCACTGCTGATCTTTAAGAGCTGCATGGACTCAGCAAGCCATCTCACCAGAGGCCCAATGGGAACCTCTGTTCCAGCATGCTACCTTCCCTCCTTCCTCACTGACAACGGTGCTTGCACAGTTGCCTCTATTGCCCCATTGCTCTTCAAAGCACAAAGAACTCCAAAAACAAGGCAAGACATTCAACAGGTTTTCCCTCACTTAAATATCACAGAAGAGCTGATTGCCTGGGCTTGGCCAGAGGCAGGTCCAGTTTGGAACCAGGGTAGCTTCTCACAGCTTCTTACAGAAGCTCTGCAGCAGATCAGCAGCTTTTTTCCTCTGCTACCAAAACTACACCAGATGCAAACTCAGAGAATCATAGAATGGTTTAGGTTAGAAGAGACCTCAAAGATCATCTAGTTCTAACCCCCCGCCATAGGCAGGAACAACTGCCACTAGAACTGGTTACTCAAGGCCTCATCCAACCTGGTCTTGAACACCTCCAGGGAGGGAGCATCCACAACCTCCCTGGGCAACCTGTGCCAGTGTTTCACAACCCTCACTGCAAAGAACATCTTCCTAACATCTAGTCTAAATCTCTCTTCTTTATGTTTAAACCCAATACTTCTCATCCTTACATTACAAGACCTTGTAAACACTCTCTCCCTAGCCCTCCTGTAAGCCCCCTTCAGATACTGGAAGGCTACTATAAAGTCTCCTTGAAGCCTTCTCTTTTCCAGGCTGAAGAGCCCCAACTCTTGTAGCCTGTCCTCATAGGAGAGCTGCTCCAGCCCTCTGAGCATCTTCACTCAACATGACTCATCACATTATTTAATCCCTGCAAGAAACATTAATGTAATAATTAAAAAAAAAAAATCTTAAAAAAAAGTATTTACAGGTATTTCTAGGAAATGGTTTCTTTCAAAGCAACCATTAAAGCTGAGGTGTAACCATAGCTACATAGATTTAGTATTCTCCTTATTCCTATGTTCCTCATGAAGTCTGTGGAAGAACTAGAACACGGTATTCACAGGTGTAAAAATACACGAGAGAAAAGCTAAAAAAAATCCCAGCCTATAAGATCTGTGCAGACATTAGTAGTAACTACAAGAAGCTGTGATTTTGCACATATCCATCAGCAGGAATAACGGTTTACCTGACTCAACATTTCAAGTCAGTAACAATTTGTAAAAACGTAAGGCAGGTGGTAGCTCTTTGAAGTATTTACTTTGTTATTTGCCACTGACATTTACCTCCTACACTCAATCCAGTGAATCAAGATGTAAAGACTGCTGTACAAGACATTCATCATTAATTCCATAAGTGTTTTAACATAAGAGCTGGCATAAAGCCAAGAGCTCTGAGGTTTTACTGTCCTAGATCAATTCTGTCTTAGATTTCAGCTGAGGGAAAGATACTATTTTTTTTTTTTAATTAAGAAATTAATATCTATTCCGGTAGATTCAATAATACTCAATACAGATTTTGGAAGAGTCAGTAATGAGGGTGGCATTTCATTCTCTTTTCCTAGCATGCAAAATACATGAGGCAAGGCACCTTATTTTAAATGCTTGGCGTATTTGGAAATCAAGAAAAGACATCCTCATCCTATCAATATTTTTGGTTTCTGATTATCTCATTATCTTTCCTTGATAAATTAAGAAACATACGAAACTCTGTATAGTTTTACATATACAGAGTATGTGCATCTAAAGGACATGGAAGTGTTGGAGTGGGTCCAGAGGAGGGCCACAAAGATGATCAGAGGGCTGGAGCAGCTCTCCTATGAGGACAGGTTGAGAGAGTTGGGGCTCTTCATCCTGGAGAAGAGAAGGCTTCGAGGGGACCTGATAGTAGCCTTCCAGTATCTGAAAGGGACCTACAGAAAGGCTGGGGAAGGATTATTTACAAGGTCCTGCAACGACAGGACAAGGGGCAATGGGTTTAAACTGGCAGAGGGGAGATTTAGACTAGATGTTAGGAGGAAGTTCTATACAGTGAGGGTGGTGAGGCACTGGAACAGGTTGCCCAGGGAGGTTGTGGCTGCTCCCTCCCTGGAGGTGTTCAAGGCCAGATTGGATGAGGCCTTGAGTAACCTGTACTAGTGGGAGGTGTCCCTGCCTATGGCAGGGGGTTGGAACGAGATGATCCTTGAGGTCCCTTCCAACCTTACCATTCTATGATTCTATGAAAAAAAGATAAACAAAACATGACCTTTCTAAATCAAGTCATGCCACAGCTCTCAGGCACCATAGGCTTCAATTCTGTCACAGAATTCAGCCTAGAAAGTACTTTGCTATCCCTATCTCCTTGTCTTCTCATTACTATTTTAACAGCATTTTGTTATACTCTGTGTTCCCTTGCTTTACACAGGGGAAGAGTACACACTGAAAGAACATCAACATCAGCTGTGATTTTACAATTTGCGTTCATTAGTTTCCTTTTCAAAATGTTCTGGCAATCAAAAAGGTAAATACTTTGCTTATCTATGCAAATACCTCACACAATACATAAAATAAGCACCTTGCAAACAGTATGCATGCCAAAAAGTGCTCACCCATTCTATCTGACAAATGAAAAGAACACATTCAACTGTCAGAATTCACTGACAAAATAAGAAAGATTAAATTATTTAATCACAAATACTAACCAGCACTAATCATACAATGACAGTTAAACAACTGTTGTTGCAAAGCCTGGAATCTCAATCTGTCTCTCAAAATTACTGGTTTTTTTTAGGCTCAAATTATCAGAATAGGAATGGCTTATGCTATCTTGTCCTATACCTTTCCCTTCATAATTATTTTTTATATTGAATGCATTTCTAATATATTGTCTTTACCACTTGTCAAGACTGATGCATTTTTTAGTCAGGCAGAGAATAGATCTGAATATAAGAACTTGCATGCATGTGAGTTCACTAATTCCTTGGAAATACACCGGCTTTCATTTCTATGGGCAAAATATTTGTCAAGCCAACCTTATACATACTGATCTCTAAATCTAGGAGAATATGTTGGATATTGAAGAACATAAAGTCAACATACATAGAAAGCATATGTGTGCCCTCAGCAAGTTTGCAGATGGCACCAAGCTGTGTGGCACAGTCAGCTTGCTAGAAGGAAGAGATCCATCCAGACGGACCTGGACAGGCCAGAGGGATGGGCCCAGGCCAACGTCATGAAATTCAACAAGGCCAAGTGTAAGGTCCTGCACCTGAGCTGGCACAATCCAAAGCACAAATACAAGCTGGGTGGTGAATGGAGAGCAGCCCTGAGGAAAAGGACCTGGGGGTCTGGGTTGATGAAAAGCCCAGCATGAGCCAGCTATGTGTGCTGGAGTATTGTGTACAGTTCTGGAGCCCTCAACACAAGAAGGACATCAAACTGTTGAAGTGAGTCCAGAAGACGCCACAGAGATGCTCAGAGGGCTGGAGTAGCTCTTTTATGAGGACAGGCTACAAGAGTTGGGGCTCTTCAGCCTGGAGAAGAGAAGGCTTTGAGGAGACCTTACAGTAGCCTTCCAGTATCTGAAGGGCTGGGGAGGGATTATTTACAAGGTCTTGTAATGACAGGACAAGGGGCAATGGATTTAAACTAGCAGAGGGGAGATTTAGACTGGATGGTAGGAGGAAGTTCTTTATAGTGAGGGTGGTGAGGCACTGGAACAGGTTGCCCAGGGAGGTTGTGGTTGCTCCCTCCCTGGAGGTGCTCAAGGACAGGTTGGATGAGGCCTTGAGTGACCTGTACTAGTGGGAGGTGTCCCTGCCTATGGCAGGGGGTTGGAACTAGATGATCCTTGAGGTCCCTTCCAACCTAAACCATTCTATGATTCTATGAAAAGCACCAGACAGATAGACAAGGAGACAAGAATAGTTTGTGTAGAAAAATATATCCTAATCAGCACTCCACCTATCTATTATTCTTCTTTATCCTATCCTTTTCTTTATTTACCTTTTACTCAAATATCTCCAGAAATTTCATATTTATAATTAAAAGCTAGGCCAAAGTGTTAGTTTTAAACCACCACAGTTATGCATAGAATGCTTTATTTAGATGTGAAAGAAAAAAAAATTGTTTGTAGGAAACACAACAGGATCCTGACGTAACACACAGACCATTTAGAAGATCAGTCTCTTCAACAGAGGTCTCATATAAATTTGATAAAGAGAAGTAAACCAAAACATGTCCAACACACAGGCTGAAAAACCTAATACTAAGGAGACACAGCAAGAGCTAGAATTTAGCCATGAATTTTAACGTACAATGACAAGATATGGCAACTCAGTAACAAGTCCCAAAAGAGCAGAAAAAAATCTGGTTCCACCACAGAACTTAAAAATCATTAAATAAACATCAATTCACCCCTGTTTACATTCTGCTGCCTTTCAAGAGCTATTAGATGTTTAATTTGTGAAGCAATTTGCCTGATAAAAATTCATTACAGCTTGATTTTTACTACCAAATATTCGTCAATTTCTGATGAACATAACTACAAGTTTGATTTTGTTGAGAATGAATGATTATAATAATATGAAATATTCTGAAAGAACTTATTTTCTATAGGATGCAATGCCAAAAGATTAAATAAAGAAAGAAAAAATCTTCAAAAAGTCATCCAACAGCAAATTTTTATGAGCTTTGCAGTTCATATCTGGTTAAGCCTTACATTTGCATTTTCTATCAATGACCATTTCCTGCCAACATTCCCAGTTCTAGTGAAATGAAGCATTTTCAAACACCTAAATAAGTCCTATATTAAAAAGTACTGTAGAAATCTACCAACAAGAACAAAACCCAGCATTCTGTTAGGCAGTGTTACAAAATGTATAAAAGGCCACACACAAATTACAAGCATTTCTGCAAATGTTGCTTCCAATATTCACATGCAAGTCTACTTACAGCTCTTCCTCTTCATTAATGTTTTATTTTCTCAAAGCTTTGACTAAATAATAGTTCCGAAACTATTTCTGCTGACTCTACTCACTCTTTGCATCAAACTAATAGCAAATTAACTTTGAAAGAAGCAAACCCAAATGCTTGGGGAATTGCCAGAAAGGTTCTATTATGGTACACAAATTACTGATTTTTTTTTTCCACATTAAGAGGCAAATTCTGAAACACATTTTACCTTATGCAGTGATTAGAAGTAACGTAAGACTTGAACACAAGAACTACAACAAATCTTTTGTTCTCAAAAGAAGTAGGTAGAATTTTCAGATAATCACAGAAACCTCTAACTTTTAAATCCTATACATCATCTAAGATTCTTGGTTTTCATGGCACCCATAATAACAAGAAATCCTCACATGAGGTTTTAAAGACTGTACTAGAAAAAGCTTTGTTCTCGCTTCCAGAGTACTGGATGTGGTATCATTCACCACCACCCTCTGGGCCTGACCCTCCAGCCACTTCTTGACCCATTTCAGAGTAAATCTGTCCAATCCACGAGCTGCCAGCTTTGCCAGGAGCTTGTAATTGCAGTCGGTGTCAAAGGCTTTGCTGAAGTCCAGGTAGACTACATCCACAGCCTTCCCTGCATTCACCAGGAGAGTAACCTGATCATAAAAGGAGATCAGGTTGGTCAGGCAGGACCTGCCCCTACTAAATCAATGCTGTCTGGGCTTGATCCCTTGGCCATCCTGTAGGTGCTTTGTATGGCACTCAAGATGACCTGTTCCATAACCTTGCCTGGCACTGAGGTCAGGCTGACAGGTCTGTAATTACCCGGTTCCTCCTTCCAGCCCTTCTTGTGGATGGGCATCACATTGCCAGTTTCCAGTCATTAGAGACCTCTCCAGTGAGCCAGTTGATAAATGATGGAGAATGGTTTAGCCAGCTCATCTGCCAAAATCTCTCATCACTCTAGGATGGATTCCATCTGGTCCCATGGACTTGTGAGGGTCCAAGTGACTCAGTAGGTCCCTTACCATTTCCTAGGGGGACTATACTGGTCCCTGGCTCCATCTGCCAGTCGAGGTAAGAGAGAATCTAATTAACCTATAAAAAAACCAATTTCTATGATGTAAACCCTTTACGGGGTGTGGGATTTCAATATTTCTATGGCAATACAAATCATTGTTGGTTTGTATCATTTGAACACCAACCTCAACTGCAGTATCTATGATAAAAGAAGTATTAAAAAAAACCACTAAGACACCTTACCTGTTATTTTCATAGATCCATAAAGTCACAGAATGGCTTATGTTGGAAGGGACCTTGAATATCATGGGCTGGGACACCTTCCACTAGACCAAGTCATTCAAGGCCTCATCCAACCTGGCCCAGAACACCTCCAGGGAGAGGGTATTCATGACCTCCCTGGGTAACCTGTTCCAGTGTCTCATCACCCTCACTGCAAAGAATTTCTTCTTAATGCCCAATCTAAATCTGCATTTTAGCCTCAAGAACAAGGGAAAAGTTTTCAAGACATGTTCAAATGGCTCTGATAATCTCCCTGACAAGTCCCACAAAAGCACTTTGAATGAGCTTCCATAAAACCTGTATCACATATTTAGATCATGTTTTGATGAACCTCTATCTGCAGTTGAAACTGTATGAGTGTATGAGATCGTATTAGTAAAAACGTAACTATTTAATTTTAAATAGCAAGAAAAAAGAAGTAAGATTTCATTCTCACATGGATGCATTAGAGTCATATCAACATATCATAGGCAAAGAGACATTCAAAACATTACCCACTAAATAACGAGAGGGAAAAAATAAATGGGGAGGGAAAATTGCAGATTGGGTAATTTGTACACCAAATGCATACTTATGCCCACTTGCTAACATCTATTTGCAGACAGTAAGCTATGACAGAATCATGAGACCTACCTTAGTTTTGCTGCCATTGTTAATTTCCTAATTTCTAATTGTGAAAGCATCAGCCTAAATATAGTCTGCTCTTACTTGAACACCACCAAACAACCAAGACTTCCAAGTGAAGAATGTAAGCTCTTTTCCTAAAATGTGGGAAAACCTTTCCTCAGCTAGCACCCAGTCCAAAATTGGTATTTTTCTGCAATCTGTGTTTAGATTAAGACTATTCTAATGGTGATGATAATAGCAGGAACAAAAAAAAAGTGGTAATGGTTTCCTCTACTGATGCTCTTTCCTGCCAGTAAGACCTTGAAGCAATAAAATCTGTGCAGTTTCTCAAAGGTCAATCAGGATCTGCAATGTTTGCTTTGCAACTATTGACCTTTTTTCTCTTGCCTTTTTTTAAACCTTGGAATAATTCCCCCCCCCCCCATTTTTCTATTTCTGTTAGTAAATTTCATTAGTTAAGTTCAAAAGTAATCTTTATGAGGAATTAGTGGTGGAGTTGTAACAAGAAACAAATAATACTGCAGGACGCTGTATTAACAGTAAATATGAAATTTGGAAATTTAAACTGATTATTCTTTATAAAAAAATGAAGAGCAGACAACTGCTTTCTAAAATTAATTATTTAGTGCACTTTCCAACAGAAGGAAAGATATTTAATTAAACAGAAATCTATATGCCTGCATTCTCTTGGGGAGACGAGAGTTAAAATCTAAATAGGAAGGCTCTTTCATGCAATTCAGCATATTCCATTCCTCAGTGGTATTGAGGGTGAATATAAGCCATCATAGTAAAGAAGTAAATAACTCATTAGTCTGCAAACTTACATGAGGTTTTTTTTTTGGAAAAAAAAAAAAAAGGAAAAAAAAAAGGAAACAAAAAAAAAAAAAGGAAAATTGAAAAGAGAGTGGAAACCTAAAAGACCAATGGTGATCTATACGCAGATAGTGGCACTGTTCTTTTTCTGCTTTTCTGCAGATATGAATACCCATTTGCCTAAAACCTATCATGAAACTCCCAGAAGAAAATGTTATTAATTTTTAAACACTTTTCCTTAAGAAAGTAAATAATTTAGACTTTATGATTAAGACCTACAGAATTCAAAATGCTGATCACAAACATCCCTTTGTAGGCTATGTTGAATGAGTAGCGTGAGGAAAATCTCTTCAGAAGATTAACACACTTGTGTTTGTCTTTTAGAATTATGAAGACAGCTCAGGATTTGTGAGATTCAAGTGCTGTGGGATTCAAGTATTAAAAAATTCAGTGGCAGTGAATACCTTAAATCTGTCTGAATGTCTGTTCCAATTTGCTGCATGACTGTGAAGGAGCCTTGGACTAATGTACAAGCACTGTCCTGGTTCAGTGAACTTGACACTAGCTCTGGTTTTGAAATCTGCAAAAATCAGACTTAACACCTATCCTGAAGAGTAAAGGTAAACCTTAATTTTCTTCAGTTCCTTTAGAATGGTTTTGGTTTTTGGTTTTTCAATAACACCACAACTTTGCACCCTAAGTTATATCTAGGATAAGCATCTTTTTAGCACCAAAAAATAGAGATAGAAAGAAATGAACTCAAAATGTCAATGGAATGAAACATTGGTTTTAAATAGTGGGGTGTATATCCTAAAATATTAACCATTTTGTCAATGAGTAGGAATGAATGGAGTCCTTATGAATTTGATGGAATGATAAGTAAAAGGCAATATTTAATTTTACCATAACACTGATATTCATGGCTGAAAGCTCACTTCAGTTATTCAGAACCCTCAAATGCAAATGCAATGAGGGGCAAGGAAGCGGAACAGAGAAAAGAGAATGCTAAGTACATTCTACTGTCTAGATCTTACCAAAGAGTCCTAAAGACAAAGAAAAATCAAGATAACTATGCTATCTAGAGTCAGGAATGTTCTACAGAAACCCAAACTATAATTTTGATAAGAATATTTCAGATATCAACAAATGGGCCAATAATTAAGAAAGTAAATGGAACAATGTTTCAAAATATTGTACTGTTTCATTTTTAATTTTATAAATATTTAGCTTAAAAATGCATTTCTCTGCTATCAGACCTCACTAAAGGTATATTATATTTGTCATAGAAGCTACCGCAACAGAAGTCGAAGACTGGAAAAGTATTTCCACCATTTAGGCTGTACTAATTCCAGCTGAGTGCCTATTATCAGGAAGATTTTTGCCTTCTGGGTTACTGGCCGTACACATGCAAAAAGTTTACCTCAAATCATGACTTTTTTTTTTTTACCTGCTGCAAGGTTACATACACAAAACACGCTTTGCAGATTCTGTGGTTGTGAGAATTGCGGAAAAAACCACAGAGACAAAGAACAAAATGGAAGAATAACTAGTAGCTAAGTCATCATTTTTCAAAACCCAGCATAGTCAGTGAGGAAAAACACAACATCAATGCCAATGAATAAAAATAAATTGGACAACTCAAATGTATGAATTAACATTGAGCTTTGCTAATTACATCTATTATAAGTTCTGATCAAACTGATTAAGGGAATTAATTTAGTATGTCTGATATTTCATAGCCAATATTTCCATCAGGCAACTATGAAAAAAATAAATTAGAAACTGAACTCCAGTAACTAAAGATTTTGTAAGTTCTTAAGGAAATACATTAATTACTTGTGTTTCATTGTTAAATCTATCATACAAAATAGTAGGATGTAAGATAAAAAGGGCAATAGAAATCTAAACAGACAATTTTGAATAGACAATAGAGAAAGCATTATGCTTGCTAGATGGCTGATACAACATGGATTAACAGAAAGTAATAGTTCTTCAAGTGCAGTCAAAAGCCACTTGAAAACATTATGTGATATTAGGTGCAATATGAGAGAGAATTACAAGCATTTAATCTTTTACTAGCAAGTTTTCCTAAAACAAAATAATACATCACAGATAGGATTAAAAGGTGAAATTGAGATCATAATCTCAAAGTTATAAAGGAATTCAATAGTCTGTACTCAGTTTCAATGTATTTTTGGAAAGTATTTTGAGAAGAAATAATAATGACATATATTACAGTACTTGTTTTAGTAGTATATGAATAAAATAAAGGTTTTAATACCTCTGTCTAAGACCTGAGGGGAATATTGTCTTCCACATTTAATATATTTATTTAGTAAAAGACAGGATTTCCTTCTATAAACCATATATTGGACATACAGAAAGAAAACATGGTGATTGTAAAGGGAAATATGAATGCTGTCAGAGTAGAAGAAATTCAGTTCTATCTAACTGTATCTAAGACAAGTACTCCAGAACCTTCACTGGTATCTGCAGAGTTCAAGTATTCGACTTCTGTGTTATACCTTCCTTTTACTCTCATCTGAAATGTGGTATTTCTGACTTCAGGGCAAAGAAATGACCACCTGAGGTTATTCTGTCCCCAAACTGATGCAACAAACTGCATGTAGCTTGTAATCTTTGTGAGAGCCCTACTTTACATTGTCTCAAAGGGTGTCCATATTTGGCCTGCCATAGCCAAGGCAATGCCTTCAGATGGCCCTTGATGGCTCTCAACGACTTCCTTTCTCAAGCTGTCAGCCAGAACTGTTGCTGGTAGATGGTTTAATATGGAAAGAGGTTAGTTATGTGGATTTCCCTCTTTCCTTGTGTTAAACATACTGCAGCTGCTCCACAGAAAGGCCTATAACTGGGTTTACACTGGAAGGTGCATTGAGCAAATCGGTTTCCCTGGGGAAGCCACCCCCAAACTTGAGAGGCAGAAAAGGATCACAGTCTCTTATGCCCATGTTGCATCCACCACAGAATTTTCCTTATGTTCACATGCATCCACCACAGAATTTTCCTTATGTTCCTATGCTCCAACCTGTACTCATTGCTTCTTGTCCTGTCATTAGACATCAGAAGAGCCTGTCTTCGTTCTCTTGACACTTGACCTTCACATATGTGTAATTTCAGAGGAAAAAAATTAACTGCAGTTATATGAGGGAAATTTTGATGCTGCTCAGTCAGAACATAGAATGGTCTGGGTTTGAAGTGGTCTCCAAAGATCATCTAGGCCAAACCCCTCTGCAGTAAGCAGGGGCATCCTCAACTAGAGCAGGTTGCCCAGAGCCCTGTCAAGCCTCACCTTGAATATCTCCAGGGTGGGGCCCCTAGGCAACCTGTTCCAGTGTTGCACTACCCTTATAGTTAAGAACTTCTTCCTAACATCCAATCTAAATCTACTCTTCTCTATTTTGGAGCCATTGCTTCTCATCCCATCACTGCAGACCTTTGTAAACATTTTCTCTCCATTCTTCCTGTAGCCCCCTTCAGGTACTGGAAGGACGTTATTAGGTATCTCCACAGTCTCCTCTTCTCCAGGCTGAACAACCCCAGCTCTCCTCAGCCTGTATTCATAGCAGAGGTGCTCCAACCTCCTGATCATTTTCGTGGTCCTCCTCTGGACCCACTCCATCAGGTCCATGTCTTTGCCTGCGTTAAGGGCTCCAGACCTAGACAAAGCACTCCAGGTGCTTCTTTATCTGCTGGCCACACATCTTTTGATTTGCCTTATCCATCCTGTATTTTAAGTAATTTAGCTCTTTTTCACCTGGAAAGCCTAAAAATAATCTTCTATATCCATTTCTGGTGTGTAGTCATCAAAACAGTCTGGAAAAATACATTTTGCAAACATAAATTTTATCACCAGCAGGTTTTGAATTAAAGCCACGCTGAGCCTATTAGACCACATACTGGGATGCGACTCTGCTTGGGGCACAGTAAACTACTCTCCTATCCTCCCTTCAGTTCATGATCAAGTTGTTAAATACATTCAGAAGAGATATTAGTGAATATAACTCCTAGCAACATTTTCTGTTACTGTGGCATGGTAATCCATTTTTGAGGTAGTAATCTATTTTAAGGTGAACTGTTACACATTTTATTCTAATCTATTCTCTTGTTGTTAATTATTTTCTTAGAGAAAAAACAACCAACCCAACAAAACAATTAATATATTTCTGCAATATATTTCTACCTTTGTGTCCTGTACCACTGGTTTTCTGTCTTTAGGATATTCTAAAAATATAAAATAAAAATCATTTCAAATAGTCTCTGGCAAACTAGTTAGCAAACAGAACATCTGTCATCTGGAGAAGGTGGTATAGGAAGGAGAAAATCGAGATATAATTGCTGCAGCAGGATCTGTAAAGGTTCAGAACGAAGAGTCCTCTTTGACTGTATGCCAATGAACCATATGTGAAGCGTCAAGAGCATTTCAGGATGTGAATGAATACTGGAGTGACAATATGAATAAATATGAGAACTTGTTTTGAGAAACACAGAATAAAATGCCATTTTATATGTGGCTAGTGTTGGAGAAATAGTGAAATAAATCAAGGATAAAGTAAGATATCTTGTAAGCAATACATATTTTAGACTCCAAGAAATCAGCAGTTTAGTGGCCCCTATTTAAACAAGCAAGTGTCTTGCCTATTCTAGGCAATGCAAGATTCAGCCTAACTGATTAAATACAAGATTATGTGACACTGACAAGCATAGAGTAGCATGTGAGAACCCAAAGAGAGGTGAAAATCATACATCTCAGTGCAATCAAGCTGAATTTGAGGACATCATATCTACATCTACTTAAAGAGTTTCTTGCCAGCTGGACTAGTTTTAAAAATGCAACAACAGGAGTCAGATCATAGAACCACAGAATCATTTAGGGTAGAAAAGACCTTTGTGATCAAGTCCAGTCATTAACCTAATACTGCCAAGAGCACTACTAAACCATGTCCCTAAGCACTATGTCTACATGTCTTTTAAATACCTCCAAATATGATTCAACTACTTTCTCAGGGAATCTATTCCAGTGTTCGACAACCCCTTCAACGAAGAAGTGTTGCCTTCTATGGACATGTTAGAGATCTTTGATGCCTTTTTTGTAGTAAGGAAACAAAACTGAACACACTAATAGAGGTGCAGCCCCACCAGTGCCCAGTACAATGGAGCAATCACCTCTCTAGTCCTGCTGACCACACTATTTCTGATACAAGATAGGAAGCTGTTGGCAAATTCTGAAGGAAAAGTTTACACGGGATTCCTGAAATCAGTTCCGCAACAAACAAACAAATCTGGCTTGTTTACTATCTTGTGTCTGACATCACTGTTAAAATGTTTTCTCACATCTTTCTCAATTCACAAGTATTAATTTTCTCCACAGTCTTCTCTACCAGACACAAACAGATAATATGATTTCGGTATTCAGACAGCTAATTCCAGGAATGCTTTATGACAACAGTGGCATCGGAGCAACTGAGAAAAATATTGCATTATTTTTGTGGATGATTTTATTAAATAATACCATGAGACTACCTACAGATGTTGCAGAAACCATAGCAGAGACCATCTGGACAGTTTTCCCTTGCTAGCCTTCAGCTCTTTTCCTCCCTAAACTGCAAAGACAAATATGAACTAAAAGAAACTCCCTGAAAGCTCTGGTTCCTGCTGCCTGAAAGTTCTGGTTCCTCCTCCCTTCTCCAATTAAAAAAAGTTTAAACTAAAACCAAGTGGAATAACTACCCAGTTTGCCATGTGACAGGAATGCAGACTAATTTAGTGCTCTTTGGGAGAAAGGTTAAGATGCTTGCAACAAAGAGGTGTTTGTGCTATCTCTGAGAGTGCAGATCCACTGAGATGACTGAATGGTTGAAGCAGGAGACTTGTGAATATAAAACAGTCCTGTTTTGGCTAAAACTACTTAAGCAAGGCTAAAATGACAGAAGTGAGCATCTTGGACACAGACCTTGAAGGCTATAGCATCTGAGTGAAGACTTCAGCAGATAGTTATTTGCAAAATGAATATTAAAGTATATATTCTGAAATATGAGCCAGACTAGGTAGATGCTAAACTTACATGACTATGTTAGTCAACTCTCCACCCAAATCATACTAGACATAGACATAGACATACTAGACAGTAGAAGCAGGGGAAGGTCTGATTAGAATATAAAAAGCCCCAACCAAACAAGGGGAATCTCTCTCTGCAGCCACACAATGGAACATCTAGCAGAGATGGTGAATGGAATACACTCCCCTTTTCACCACCCAAAACATGGACAACTTGGTATGACAGTCTTCAAGATACAGCTGTCATGGGTTCAGCTGAATGTGCTGAAAAGTATACAATAGTATGCAGATATCACACCAGTTCAGTTTTAAAACAAAAGTGTTGGACAGAGTAAAGTATGCTTGGGCTTGTAGCTCGGATCGTAACATGAGAGACTTTCTCTTTTCCAAGCACTTTTTCCAGTCTCTCCTGTTGGGGTATTGGTCTTTGCTGCTGGGTTGGTTGTGAGTCTCATTTTATGGCTGGCTTGCTTCTGCTCCTGCTGCTACAGTGCTTCTCCAGCTGCTGCTTCTACAACATATATAGTATGTATATATACTGCATTACATTTATTGAACTTTCCTTATCTCAACCTACAGGGTTTTAGTGTGTTTGCTCCTGATCATGGGAGTGAGTCTTGTTAGATCAGACTATCTTGAACCAGTACAACAGCTTAAAGTTTACTAGCATTTCTATTATATATTAATGGTACTGCAAAGACTTGCATCTCCCACTTTGTCAGATGTTTACCTGTCAGCTGCTAACCCAAGTTCAATTTTTGCAGTTATTGCATTTATCAAGGGCAGTTCTGAATCTATTGTATCTGCCACTTTAATAGATTAAACTGATCTATTTTTAACTGTCTGAACTGGTGTCAGTGAAAGTCCTTATTTGGGCTTGAAAAGTGACAAAACACTGGCTTGGTTAAAGTTTCAGTTAAAGTCTTAGGGCTTTGAGACATGCAATGTCAAGAGATTACCTGTAACACCACTTGTCATAATCATTTCAAGAAATAATAGATGTATGTAAATAAGTGGGGAAGAGTGATTAATGATGGCTCAAGACTAACAGCGCAGAAGCCACACTTCTCAACTCAGCTGTCTACAAACTCTTCCTGACTGCTTAAGTTAAATGCTGTAAAATTAATCCTATCCCTACTTGTCTCCTAACTCCACAGTGACTTAATCACACTTTTTCTCTTTTTGAACATCTGTCTGTTCCTAAGACTGGGTAAAAGTGAGTTGTGAGAAGTAAAAGCACATATTCTTCAGGATAAGATGGGAAGAAGATAGAGATTTTTACTTTGATAGTACAGGTAACATCAAAGTAAATAACGCAACTACTTCTGTGATATTTTATTCATTTTAACAGTGGAATCTTCACTTAGCATTGCCTCCCCCAAGAGACTACCAAATGTTTCTAATGATTTAAATATACCATGCTATTCTCCACCCCAATACATTTATGAACTAAATAAGCATTGTAATGCTTTAGAGAATCATAGAATGGTAAGGTTGGAAGGTACCTCAAGGATCATCTAGTTCCAACCCCCTGCCATAGGCAGGGACACCTCCCACTAGTACAGGTTACCCAAGGCCTCGTCCAACCTGGCCTTGAACACCTCCAGGGTGGGAAAGACAGTTGGTGAGTCAGCCTCTACTCACCAATGAAAGACTAAGAAATCAAAGAATCAACAAGTTTGGGAAAGACCTCTGAGATTATCCAGTCCAACCTAACACCTAACCCTTCTAATTAACTAAACCATGGCACTAAGTGCCACATCTAGTCTCCTTTCAAACACCTCCAGAGACAGTGACTCCATCACCTCCCTGGGTAGCCCATTACAATGCCAATCAGTCTTTCCATGAAGAACTTCTTCCTAAAGTCCAAACTAAACCTGCCCTAGCGCACTTTGAGATTTGTGTCTCTTGTTCCATCACTGGGTGCCTGGGAGACCAAAACCCACCTGGCTACAACCTCCTTTCAGGTAGTTGTAGAGAGCAATAAGGCTGTCCCTGAGCCTCCTCTTCTCTAGTAATTTACTCTTTCAAGAGTAAATTTAGAGACCTCAAAGATCAAAGTTGACAAAACCAGTCCAGATATCCTAAATAAGGAAAAAGAATAAAGATGTACTACTTGATTGGGTAATAGCTTTAAGACACAAAGATGATGCAGTCATAAAAGAATGCAAATCCTGATGCAAAGAATTTTAATTTCTGGAACTAAAACAAACTTTGGGATACCCTGATGCTAACCACCCTTCAAAATTACATGGGAATGCCAGTCCAAAAACCCCACAGCTTCTTTTAAAGCCCAGTGCTGCATGTCTGGCTACATCCAGTAAATGCAGCATGAGATTGGATGCAGGCAGCATAGAAGTCTGCATTTCATAGATGTTGCAACATTTGCAAAATTATTAGCATCCAACTTCCTAAAATAGCCCTAAGTACAATAAATATACATGGTATTCTGTACAATAGTATCTCCTGAAAATATCCCATACTTCTTGGCACTCAAGGAGTCAGGGAGATCAGTTTTAAGATGCCTGGGTTTTTTTTTCCTCTTCAAATCTTATTTCAAAAGATAAACTGAATTCTTTTTCAAGACAGAGACTGATTTTAATTCACAAAGCATCAAGATGGTATTATCTAGAATTCTATATCCTGATCACATTTGTTTAAGAATGATAAACCAGAAGCAGAACAGAAAAGAGTTGTAAATGTTAAGTAGGAGACAAGGTAAGGAAAACTGCAAACCTGTAGAGAGTCTAGTCAAACAAAGGCTGAGAACAGGTATGAAGGTTCTTTATAAATATACTATGAACAATCCAAGCAAAAAGCACCAGCCTCAAGGACAAAGGTAGCACAGTAACAAAACCAAACAAAATGAACCTGAAGTAATACATTATAAAACGCAGTCATCTGCACTAAAATGTTTGTCACCTTCAGAAAGTGAGGTTCTGAAAAAGGCAAAAGAATAGAAAGCAAAGCATGCAACTGACTATGACAGAACTTGATGAATTTAATAAAAGCAATGAGACATTTGCCTGAAATTCCAGATAACAGGACTCAATGCATCACATGCCTCATGTTCTGTACTTTTCCCCTTCATTTACATGATACTTAATGCTAATTACTTTTCTGGCTATGCATTTTTCATACAGGTTACCGCTATATTTCTATATTTTTCTTCCTGTGAGCTCTACTCCCTTGATTTATATATATATATATATACACACACATATATACATATATTATATATGTTATGTGAGTGGAAATATGTGAAACAATATCCCAGTAAAAATAACAATAAATATAACATCTGACTACTCTTAGAAGCTCTGACAAAGCATTATACTAAAGATGCAACAGAGCTTTTGCATATAGACAGTGCCTATCCATATTTATCAACTAATAACAGAGCATGTGAAATAAAGATGGAGATTAATTAGTGCAAATGTAAATAGAAATGTATTAGAAAAATAAGCAATTTTATTACATATTTATTGTGCATTATATTAATTAAGAAAATTCAAGCAACCCTGAAAATGGAGTCAGGACTATTGAACAACACAGTAAAAATCACCCAGGTTTAATCTAGACCTCAGTTATATAACGTTTTAACAGGAAGAAGAATTTGGAAATAAGGACTCAGAATAACAAATCTGGCTGAGGGGAAATTTAAACTAGATGTTAGGAAGAAGTTCTTTACAGTGAGGGTGGTGAAACACTGGAACTGGTTGCCCAGAGAGGTTGTGGATGCTTCCTCCCTGGAGGTGTTCAAGACTACATTGGATGAGGCCTTGAGCAACCTGTTCTAGTGGGAGGTATCCCTGCCTATTGTGAGGGGTTGGAACTAAATGGTCTTTGAGATCTGTCCCAGGTTGGGAACTATAGGGTTAAAAAAGTCCTCTAGGGGCTGGAAGATTGTTATTCAATTCCATAATTCTGCTATCTCTTTATAAACTCACAGCAAGGCCAGTTTGTTCTCCTTTCCTCCCCCTCCAGCTTTGTGTCAGGCAGGAGCTGTGTTATTGGGACAAACAAGTAAGGATAGGCCTGATGGTCTCTGCCAACCTAAACCATTCTGTAATTCTATGAAAAATTTAATGTGCAAATATTAAGAAAATATACACTGCTGGAAAATGATGGTAGAATTCCTAGTTCCTCAATTGCTATACTACCACTTGCTCTTTAACTTAACAGTGTTAATTATAATATCTTGAACTCTTTAAAATAAATGAAATTACAAAACCTTTGGGTTGACCAACTGAATAAGTATATAGTTGTCCATCTAATATCTACTTAACTCACTTTGTCATAGACAGCTGCTACTTTTTGCAACTCAGTAAGGGGAATTTATCAGAGCACAGTGATATTTCTCATTCCTCCTGTCTCCTTCCCACTACCCACCACCCTGCCAGTCTCAACTCTATTTAGCTCTTGCAATTCAGATTTGGAGTGGTTAACCTTTGTTTCCCTCCTATCCCTAAATTCTTTCAAGACTTTGTTTCTATCAGGTGATAGGACTCACTGCAGATATTTTTCCCTGAAGTTAATTTATCCAGTAGTTTTTTTCTGGTTGTTTTGGCTCTTTTGAAGCTGTCTTACTTATTTTCACAATAGTTAATTATTAATAATTAGAGATATTATGTCATATCAGGCCTTAGTTTATGTTCTTTAACATAAAATATATTTTTTAAGTCAAAATGACTTAAATACAAACTTTATTATATTATTTTCTTGGGGCAATAAAGTTTTAAGAGGATGTCCTAGAAAAATTCTGTGTGTTTGGTTTTAGAACTGACTTCTCTAGTCTGAACAAATAAATAAACAAGCAGTGCTACTGGTACAGGGGTCACACAGTGCTGTATGAGAATAAGCAACATTTATGATTACAGTAAATGGGAGTAGAATCTGGGACTATAAATGAGAGCAGTGGAGGCCAAAATCTATTTTCTAAAGTGAGCCTGATTTTTGTCCAAACACAAAGAAAGGATTCAGTGGTTATTGACATCTAATAAATACCTAAATATATCAAATACATGTCCTACTAGGAGATTTTTGTTCTTTCAGCAGAGGACATCCTTTAATCAATTAAAAACAAAGGTTATCTCTGTCTTCTCCTACTGACTGCTTTCCACTGATTAATAAACCCCCCAAAAGACAACTGAAAACTCCAGATCCCATTAACTGCTCTAGGATGCTCTTGCTCTAGTTAGCAAGACCACAATAAATAGAGGCAGCCAAAAGCATCACAGCAGTTTCCAGATTTCTTCAGAAGTACATGAAAGTAATAACAAAAATAATTAGGGAATGCCAAATTCCTTCTTACACGAATAATCAGTGTACATTCATGAATACTATTAAACATTTCCTGAACAGATAATACACGCTCAAAAGATTTAGAAAAAGCAGATAATGCTCCTCCAAACATTAAAATTCATTCATAACTTGGATGGCATTTGGCTTAATCCTGAATAATGTTCTGACAAAATGAAGCATTACACAACGTCACAGAAGCCTCTATGAAACAGAGTAATCCATTGCTATTTATCAAAGTTCAACATCCAGAGAAGCTTTCTAGCAAAGCTCCAGAGTAATCTATGCTTAGGCAGATGATAGGTGTATGTCTTCTAAAACCCATGCCATAGGTCCAGTCAAAGTTAGCCTTAACAAAGTAATTAAATAGCATTCTTTTATCTCTACTATGCATAACACCAGGCCATGTGAAGATAACATTTCAGCATGGCCAAGTAATCTGCAAATCTGCAAATGAACTGCGGTGCTATAAAATAACAAAATGTTATGCATGTTGCATTTTGTCAACATTCATAAATTGTGAAAATAACAAAAAACCCAAAGAATTTCTATTATTATTCTGTGCATTATATATTGCTATAATGGTCGATAGTACTGACTATATTTGAATACATTTCTGATACATTATACTTAAGAGGAAAAAGAAAAGGTGATAAAGCATTGTTTTGATGTGGACAGTTTGCCCTTATGATGCAAGGAATGAACAGGAAACAAATCATGCATTGAATTCAAAGTGGATACTAGTGGGTACTTACACCTTCTGCAGCAGGAAAGCTGTGTAAAAAAAGTTTCTCTCTCTTAACCTTGAGATATAGTTCTGAATAACAAAGCTTATATACAAATATTTGTCAGAAGTAATATGACAAGCTGGTAATTTTTAAACCCAGCATGCAGTTTCACAAGAGTTTTAACCTTAAACCTTAGCTAAAGGAAAGAAGTTTTCATAATTCCTGTCTTTGAAATGCTGCATTACCCTTACTCTTTCCTTTGACAAGGCACTGGCATTTATCTCAGTTCATAAAAAGCAGATTCAGAAGATAAATCATAACAAAACTAATTCAAAGAAACAAAAAACCCCTGGCTAAGATAAATATTTATCAACCAGATTATCTCTCTGAACCATTTCACCTTGGTATAATGGGAAGGAACAGTGCAGGAGGAAAGCAAGTGAACATTACAGAGCTGTCTGACTTAAATGCTGTGAAACCTTCCCGATGGTTGCACCACCACTTCATAGTTTCTGACTAAAATAAGGTCAGTAGGATTAAAGGTTTCAATGTATACTGATGATTCCACATTTGCAATACCACATTACAAGAAACACAGACATTAAAAACATCTACTATTAAGTATTAGTCAAATGAAGTAGACATTTTAAAATATGAATTTCATAAAAATAAAAATTTAATAAAATTTACTGATAATTTAAGTCTTCCTAGCTCACATTGTCCTCAAAAACAACAAAACAAAACAAACCAACCAACCAAACAAAAAACCCCAAAACATCCACAACCAAAAAACATCACAGAGATGTTAAAACATCCTCTAGCTACCAGACAGGGGCATACTGTCACTTTTTAGATATCGGACAGATTTTATTCCTTCCTTCAGCTTCACAATTATATTTTATTTCTTTTTCCAGTTTCACTTTGTGCTATTTCTGTGTCAGTTCTGCAGGAATAGCTGTTAATGTAATTCTTTGTGTTCTTAATTCAACTATTTAAACACAATGTAATGTTAAAATTACTGTAAATACTTGTGGAGGCAGATGCTGATATTTTTAAATGGCACCTGGTGGACCTGTTTCTTGATGATTCATAATGAGCAGAAACATAGCAGAATTGGTCTGAAGGGACTTCAGTGCAGTACTTTTCCTGATGCTCTGTGAAATGTAGTTGTAACCAATGAATTGCCACACAAAGTTCTTTTTTTCACCCCTGGCTTGTGATACGGAGCATACACGTTCCAAGGATTTATGCACTAAAGCTAATTTGATGAGTTAAACAGCAGTCAAAATTGGCACTGTTCTAAGCCTAATAACTTGCTACAGACTTATAAAGCATTCAAGAAAACTTCTACTGACTGCTGAAGTAATGTTGTCTTCTAATTTTGCAATACAGCAAATTAAAAGAAGGTATCTGAAAGTGAAAGTCAAACAGCCTTCTGGAAAACGGAAGAAGCAAACCATTACACTCCACAGTATATTAGCTGCTCTATTAGAGGAAGTAGTTTAATTTTGCTTCATTTCCTTGTAATGAACAGGTCTGTCTCTGGGTAAATAAATAAAGTGGTACTGAATATGCTTGGTGCAGCATATACTTGGCTATCATTATTGTCCATAACAAGCCTCTAATATTCTCTGCTTTCTTGAGTCTCCACTTCCTGCTGTGCATTAAAAATATTTCCTTCTGTCCAAAAATAATGCATCAATAAAGCCTTAGGAAATCTTTCATATTTGTCTACTTTGTAACTAGTATCAAAATAAATTTATTATAAAACACACACAAAAATAACAGAATTCAGTTTTATCAATGGTAAAAATGGTGCAGCAGTTGTGTTTCACCTACTACAGAATTACAGAGTCGTTGAGGTTGGAAGACACCTCCGAGATCATTACCTACAGCTGCTTGCATTGATCTTGCAATCCCACAGCTGTTCCTAAACTACCACCACCACTAAACCATTTACCTAAACGCCACATCCACTCATCTTTTAAATATCTCCAGGGATACTGATTCCACTGCCACCCTGGCAGCCCCTCCCACTGTCTGATAACCCTTTTTGTGAAGAATTTTCTCCTAATATGCAACATGAACCTCCCCTGGTAAGGTTTTAGTAGTAACATACTATGTGGCCATGATCTGTTGGTGAAGGACACAATGTTTCCATTCTTTCTTAAAGAGGTTGCAATCCAAAATGCCTCTAAGATGTAACAAATTAACATATTTTCTCAAAAAAAACCCCCAGAACTTATACTATCACATTGCTTATCCTTCCCCTAATTATTATTTTAGCCCACATACCCGTAAAAAAAGGTTTATATTAGTTTTTTCAAAAGCATACTAGATCACAGAATCACAGAATGTCAGGGGCTGGAAGGGACCTCGAAAGCTCATTCAGATCACACAGGAATGCTTCCAGGTGGGTTTTGAATATCTCCAGAGAGGGAGACTCCACAATGCCCCTGGGCAGCCTGTTCCAGGGTTCTGTTACCCTCATAGTGAAAAAATTCCTCCTCATGTTTACATGAAACTTCCTATGCCTCACCTCCCACCCATTGCCCCTTGTCCTGTCATTAGGCATCACCCAGCAGAGCTTGGCTCCATCCTCCTGGCACTCACCCTTTACATCTTTATAAACATTGATGAGGTCACCTCTCAGTCCCCTCTTCTCCAAGCTAAAGAGCCTCAGGTCCCTCAGTCTCTCCTCCTAGGAGGGATGTTCCATTCCCTTAATCTTGCTGTTTTTGAAGAATCCAAATATGTGGAAACCCACTGAATTACTAAGCCACCATGCCACAAAAGATACAGGTTCCATACAGACTATAAGTCTTTGTTAGCAAAAAAAAATCAAATCTCGAGCATCTCTTTTGCGGTTGTTTAATATGTAAAATACCTATTTCTATTCAGTAAACTGGGGGTTCTTAGGATAAGAACCTAGCAGCAGTTTTTTCTTTTATTATGCTGCACTCAAAAAGCCATTATAGATGTGTCCTGGCCCTCTAGGCACAGACTACTCCATGACCTTAAAAGAAATGAATCTGTCTTTTAGTTTAATATTTTAATTTGCTGGTTTGAGGCTAATTAGAATATCTTAATAGACAAAATTACACTATAGGCTGTGAAAGGAAAACATCATGATGTCTACTTCACTCATACGCTTGCTGGAGAATTGTTTGGGAATACTAACCAAAACAATAGATAAGTCAGTTGCTCTCTGTCGCTTGCTGGAACAGGAGCTGCTGGTGGGATCTAGCAGCTTCTGGGCTCTGGCTCCTCTGCTGATTAATCCTCACTAACCACTTTTCTTCTAACCCCTCCTGGCCGATCCTCCTAATTTACCTTGCACGTAAGGCAAACCTTGGGGTAAGGTACAGGGGTGGGGAGAAGGTGGAAGGGTGGTTGGGAACCCCTCCTGGGGTCTCTAATTTCTGGGAGGGGAGTTGTGTTGCTGTATTACCTTTTTACTTGTATATTTCTGTAAATATTCTGTCTATAGTGTAAATATCTGCTTGTACATTGTGCAAAGTTGTAAATATAGCTTCATCATTTAACTTCCAGCCGACTGAGTGCTAGTCTGGGTCATTTTACAAAGTGTGGGGGGGTGGGGAACTCCCAAACCTTCACAATAAGGATTTGTCATGCATCATGGAACTGTGTAAGATGCTAATAAAATGCCACCATTTAACCCATTATTCCATTTTAAATGTAGACTTACATCAGTTGCAATAACCACTAACAAAAGGAAAGTAACTGTGAAGTAACACGTAATTGCATATATTGTAATGTCACCAAAAAAAAATATCAATCATTTAATCATGAAATGTTTGGATTTATTTTAAATACTACTACTTAAGATGTAAATACAGATAAAAATAAGGTTTGACAACCCTCCTGCAAAATCTGAAGTTTTAACAGTTAACAGCAGAAAAGTGACAATAGATTGAAAAGAAAGTCGTAACTGAAACGGGTTACCATTTAGCGGTGGAGGGGCTGGATTTTGGAGGTTTTTTTGAGTGGGGTTTTGAGGTTTGTTGTTTGTTTTGGGTTTTTGTTTGTTTGGGTTTTTTCTTCTGTTGTTTGGGTTTGGTTTTTTGGTTTTGTTTTTTTCTTTTTGTGGTGTTCAGGGTTTTGTGGGGGGTTGGGTTTTTGGGTTTTTATTGGATAGTTTTTGTTGTTGGGTTTTTTTCCCCTTCTCCTCCCCCCTTCCCTACAGGGTTCAGAAAGGGAACTATTAAAGAATCTCCCAGAGCAGTAGAATGACTAGGTAATGAATTTTATATTTTCTGATAATGTCTTCTAGGGAAGCATTCTATTAGCATGTCATATATTTAAGGCTCATATGTACCATAAGTTATGTGATCAAGCTATATGTAGACAAAAGCTGGCATTTTCCCTCACGGTTAACACATACTGGTACAACAGATTATGCTTATGCAATCAGCTAAGTTTTTTACTGGAAAACAAGCAACAACAAAAAGCTTGACAACCAAACCCAAATAAACACAAGAAGGACAAACAAACATCCCCTCCCAAAAAAAACCAAAAAAACAAAAACATCAACAGAAAATAAAAGCCCCCACAAAACCAAACAACAGCACAAAACAGAAAAAAAAAATCAGACAAACAACAAAAAGCAAACAAAACCAAATACCCCTCCCCAAACTTAGTTTACGTAGTCCAGAGTGCTTTTAGGCTTGAAACAGAACAGACAAATTGTTAAAATATCCCCTCAGCATTGAGTTGCAGGGAATCTGATTCTTCCTTTGTTATCATTGCTGTTAAACACAAAAGCTAATGAAAAGACACTTCATTAAGAATCATGTTTATGACTAGATGTTCAGTTGAAAATGAATGACTAAAACTAATTTCCCTGTCAAGCTGCAGGCCAGAATACCATGTCATAGGGTATCTCAACCTTTGAAGCCAACTGTTTGCTTTGGTACAAGAAATGAGAGGAAGAACTCTGGTACTTTCCAACCTATAAGTTACTAGCAGAGTAGTATCTGATTATGCAGTAAAAATGTACTCAAAAACAGGATGATGAACATTCTGTGAAGGAGAGATTTAAAAATTACACCAGTCACTACAGTTCATGGCAGAGTAATTCTGAAGTTTGTTGTTTTAATTTATCACGATAAGCTATCCAATACCAATTTCATCCAGTATTTCCCAGCAGAATACCTGAAATACAAAACCACAGCAAAAGCAAACACATATAAACTTTGATGTATCTAGCATCAGATTAAGTACAGTAATCTCAATACTACTGTCAGCCTGTATTTAACAGGATGGATGCTCTTCCATACCACACTTCCAGTGAGTAAAACTGAGAATGAATGCCTTCAGGGAGTAGCCTGCATTCATTGATTTCCCACTTAAATCTGACACTTCACAGCAACCTAGAGTCTCTGTTCCATAAAGGGCCACCTTTTCAAGATACTGAATGATCACCTCCCCTTTGAGAACAGCACGCATCAGTGTTATGTTTTCTCTGTTTACACTGCAGAATAAATTAAACACACAACCTAGTAATATATTAGAAGTGCAAATCTAAGCAGAGGTAACAGAGACAGATTCCACCCTTCTTGTGGTGACTTTCAGGACAGGAAGAGAACAAAAGAAGCAGACTTGACATGTTCAGTAGCTCAGTTAAAGCCTCTCTTACTACATAGCAGTCAAACAGAGGTAATGGACTCAAATTGAGAATGAATGTAAGCAACATCTTGGTTCTTAGGGATGCTAATGATATGAAAAGTTCTACTATTTAAAGGCCTTTCCACAAAAGGTACAGAGTAGCCTAACTTAGGTACCAATTATTATTAGCTATTTTTAATAGTGACAGAAGGCATTCAGTAGTTTAAAGGACTAAGTCTTAAAAAGTTTTAAAGAGTTTCTGAATGAGAGGTTCAGAACAAGAACTATATGACCATGTACTGACAAACCTTAACTGGTTTATCATATTTGTCATTACCATGTAGAATAAGATGAATCTATTAGCATATCCCTGTTTAATATGTATACAGAATCAGACACAATGTGAATAATCTCCAAATTAAATTTCTGTTCACATTTTAAAAATATCCCGAAGGGCCAATTCAAATCAAAAAACAAATAGAGTCATACAAACAGAATCATTGAATTAGTCAGGGTTGGAAGGGACCATAAAGATCATCTAGTTCCAACCCCCCTGCCATGGGCAGGGACACCTCACACTAGATCAGGCTGTCTAGAGCCTCATCCAGCCTGGCCTTAAACACCTCCAGGGATGGGGCTTCCACCACCACCCTGGGCAATGCCTTCCAGTGTCTCATCACCCTCACGGTGACATACAGTCTGAATCTACCCACTTCTGGTTTTGTTCCATTCCACCTAGTCTTATCACTATCTGACATCCTAAAAAGTCCCTCCCCAGTTTTTTTAGAGGCCCCCTTAAGATACTGAAAGGTCACAATAAGGTCACCTCAGAGCCTTCTCCTCTCCAGACTGAACAGTCCCTGCTCCCTTAGTCTTTCCTCATAGGAGAGGTGCTCCAGTCCTTTGATCATCTTTGTCGCTCTTCTCTGGCCACTTTCTAGCACATCCATATCCCTCCAGTAGTAGGAGCTCCAGATCTAGATGCAGTACTCCAAGTGGGGTTTCACCAGTGCAGAGTAGAGGGGGAGAATCACCTCCCTAACCTGCTTGCCACACTTCTCCTGATGCAGCTCAGGTTCTGGTTGGCTTTCTGGACTGCAAAAGCACACTGATGGCTCACGTTGACCTTCTTGTCCATTAGCACCTCCAAGTCCCTCTCCTCAGGACTGCTTTCAAGCCAGTTAATGACCAGCCTATATTGGTGCTTGGGATTGCCATGACCCACACGCAGCTTGATCATAGATTACCTAGCAACTTTCAAGTATGTGAATTACATCATTCAAAGTTAACTCTCAAATTATTTAAACTTACATAAAAGAGTGGCTATTAAAGGATGCTTTTTAGTTTTAAATGCTAAAAAGTGTCCAATCGCTGATAAGTATAAGCAATTTTAAAACGAAATTTTAATTCCAAGGATGATTGACTGGGTCAAACCCTGCTGTTTATTAAACCATGTATCAAGGAGCATGGATCACTACTGCTAAACAACAGCCTACATTCAGCAAATTAATGACTGGATTGCAACTAGTTCGTCCATGACTGATATCAAACTCCTCTGAAGTTTAAAATTAATCATCTTGAATTCAGGCAGCACATTACACAAACCTGAAACGAAGTTGGAGTTACGGAGATAGAAATGCCTATTAAAATCCAGAATGTTTTTTCCACTTCACAGCTATCTCAGTAATGATAGGTTTTAGTGAAAAAAAACAAATTGACAGAACTGGATGGGCTTCTGGAAACAGACACTTTCTCCAGCACTAGTTGAGAAATGTTAACTGCATTTACCATCTGTGAAAGGATGATAATGCCTGTGTACAGTACTCACAGGGATTTTGGCAAGGATTAATTAATATTTTTTTATGTGTTTTGAAGATTAAGTTCACAGTTAATTATTAATTTAGGAAAAATAAAATTCTTCACAACAAAACCGAGAAACAATAATTGTATGTCATTAACACAGAGTGAATAATATAAAATTGTATACTTCAGTTCCATCTAACAGTTAAATTGTACCTTCTCACAAAAATCCCACTGTTTTCCACATTCTGATAGTTTTAAGCCAACTTCCAGTACTTTGCAGGTTTCCAAGTATTTTTAAGTTCCAGGCATAATTTGTACTCTGGAACTCAGACCTAGTCATGGCTATTTCCCAAGGCAGTGAATTCTCACTTAACTTCCTGCTTAGCAAAGGAAATCACCCTTCCTGGCAGAAAAAGCTCTTGGCTTCATAGTAACAGCAGTGCCTCAATTCCATTTGTACCAGTGCTTACTGAGAAGGCAGGATCAGAAAGAATGATACTTGTAAACTGACACATTTCACACAGCCACATGGTGTAAGACGTTCTTCACAAGACTACCTACCAGGAACAAGAGCTTCCAATTGGCTTCCCTCGCCTGATACTGCATCTGATACATTTCATGCTGGGTAAACACAGGCCAGTGGCTGTGTTCTCTGCAGGGTGCACAACAGGTGAGTGTGAAGCTATTTAGCATTTGAAATGTTGTGTCCTGGGACACGGAGTTGGATTCAACCCTTTGCTGCTGTTAAATTACTAAAAGCCTCCAAGTGTTCCTACACGGCAATGAATGACAAAGGATTTTCTCCTCTATCCTGTTCTTAAGCAGCATGCATCAGCATGAGATCTTGTACTAATGCAGTAGGATTCCGTGGGCATTTCTTCACTCTTAGCATAAGGCCAGGATCTTTCAACACATTTAGTGGAGCCTAGGCTCCAGAAAGTCTTCTAATCCTAGCAATATTATGTTTTGCTCTATTACACTAATTTAGGATGATTACTTTATAAATGGCATGCAACGGAACATGTAGCATTAAATGTTTATCATTTTAATACAAATGTGATTTAAAAAAAATACTTCTAGAGTTCTTTCCAGTCAAATTTGTGAAGTGCCTACCTTGTAACAAAGACCTTAGTGGATTAATAGGACAGTTTCAAATAAAGAAAGCATGAAGACAACGTATGTCAATTACTGAAGAATTACTCAAACAAAAACATTACCATGTTGATGCCATGCCAGAATGTTGGCTGGAGCAAAGTGTCATGGGGCTCAAAATTCAGATTGCAATAGGAGAAGCTTCCTGTTCCAGTTGCTTCTACCAGTTTCCAGGTGTTTTGGGGTGTTGGTCCATTCTGCTGTGCAGGCTGAGGGTCAGGGGGTGGGGGGATTGCTGGTTTCTGCATTTCACTGCACTTCATATATTGGATTATTTCCAGTAAATTCCTTACCTCAACACAGATTTTTTTATGTTGCTTTTTCTCCTGTCTGTGTGGGAAGTAGGGATGCTTGTGAGAGCTGTTTGCATTAACTCAGGAGAGAGGAATGTTTGCATAAATATAAAAGTGGTGTCACACTAACAAGAAGGAGGGAGGGAGGGAGGGAAGGCGGGAAGGAAGGCAGGCGGGAAGGCAGGCAGGCGGGTAGGCAGGCAGGCGGGTAGGCAGGCAGGTAGAAAGTCATAAGAAGCGAAGAAGTAATAGCTAAGAAATGTAACTAAAAATACTGAGTATTTCTCAAAACTTCTTCACAAGTAAGAAGTGAATCACTCCTCTAAGAAAACGAAAATTAATTATATCTGGTTACAAAGTTTATGTATTTTCAGTGGCTTGGAGGGGAAAGAAGAACCAATAAAACCCCCACCACACTATATCTACAAAATTTGCAAAGAGAGGTGAAGGGAGTAAGACATGGAACAAAAATCATTCTATCCTCAACAACCTCCCATTGTTCTTACAAAATTTACTTCAGAAACTTTGAGAAACAAAACCAGTTTCTGTATTTAAGTAATTAAATACTAATAGACTTCTTTAAGGAAAAAAAAAAAAAAAAGAACATCTCTATTAAAAAAGATTGTGAGAAAAAAGCCAAAACTCTAGCACTCCTTGGGCTACTGAGCAGCAGAGAGGTAGGAGAGGATTTTTGTTGAGAAAGAGAAAATACTGTAGAACACTATAAATGACAACTGCTAAAGAAACAAAGAAAGTTAAATGCCTGCTTCCAGGTCGTAACTCCTGTCAAGCAGGCAGCACAGTGTCCATTTATCACTTGCAAGATTGAGATTCAAGAGAAGAATCCAAAAGCAGATCAAAGTTCCATCACAAGACAGCAGACAGCAAATGAACATTTTGGAAAGCAAAGATGCAAGGGAGCAATGAAGACTCAAATAAAAGCAAGCTAGCAGGGCTGAAGAGCAGTTGCTGTAAGATGCATCATTCAAGATGTCAATATCATGTCTAAATGGAGAAAACAGAAAGGTGAGTAGACTCTGAAAGACTCAATGTAAAACCCACTAGAAACAACACCAAGAAAACCAATGCACAAATCAAAACAAAACAAGGAAGACTAGCCAAAAAGGAACTAGAAGAATACATGAAAATTAGAAATAAAACTTCCCTCAAACATATCCAAAGCAGGATCCTTCCTAGAGGCTTTGTAGAATGAAAGGATCAGCACAAAAGGAGCAAGTAAAGACAAAAAGGCAATAGTTGACACCCTTAATGACTTATTTGGATTTGTATTCAGTGCAGTTTCCCATGTTGAAGTAGTCTGGGAGATCATGGAGAGTGACTAGCTACAGGAATTGACTCAAACTGAAATGTACAGATTGTGTAACTAATTGAAAAAGGAACAACAGCTCGTGAGAAACAAGCATCATTTAACCAGGAATTACTAAATGAACTCCAGGGTGAAGTAGTGAACCACAGACTGCAATACATAACATTTGTTCTAAAACTTCAAAATATGAAGCCTGGAGGGTGGTGAATGCAATGATAACTTCTAGAAAGACTCCTGTATTTACTGCTCTAATGATGACAAATAATAGAAGTGGCAGACACCCATACTATACACAACAGATCAGTCAACAGTTGTGCTAGGAAGGGACCTCTTCAGACCACCTCATCACAATCAGACTTCAAAACCAGTGACTTCTGAACATTTCCAAGGATAAACATCCCACAAACTTTCTAGGCACTCAGTGTTTGACTATTCTTAAAGTTAAATAAAAACAATGAAAAATTGCTCTTTACTTTGAGTTTTAATTTCCCTTCCTGCAACCTGTGTGAAGACCCTGAGAAGAGTCTGTTTGCCCTCCCAACACTCTCCCATTTGCTAGGTGCAGACAGCAATGTTGAGGGTGCTGGTAAGTATCATTGTGAGGCTACTATAACATCTTCAGATGGTCTCCACTGAACCTCCTCTTCCACTTAAGGCTAAATAAACCTGGCTCTTTTGGATTCTTCTTGTATCTCACATGCTGAAACCCCTTGGACTTCAGGTCCTCAACTGGTCTTGTTTCAGTCTATCAGTATTTTGGCTTTGTACTGGAGAAGTCCAAACTGGATACAGCATCCTAGAACCTGTCTCAAGTGCCAGAGAGCAGCAATCGCCTCACTCAACCTGTTGTCTGTGTTCTTACTAATACAGCCAAGTATGCAGCTGGACTTCATCACTGTAAGGACAACCTACTGACTCATATTCAGCCAGGAGTTATCTGCAGTGTTGCTGAAGTGTACTTCCTCCCATCACCACAGTTGTCAACAAAGACAACATTATCACCTCCTCTATTCACTCCTGAGGAACACTAGTCACCTTCTTGGTTTTGTACTGCTGATCACAACTCTTTGAGACTAGAGTCCTGTTTTGTGCTCACATCTCCTCAGTTCAGCTACAAGGATACTATGGAAGGTCTTGCTAGAAACAAGGCAAAACTGTTCATTGATTTCCTCATATCCACACCATTAGCCATATGATTAGAAGACAGCCAGGTACAGTGTGCCCTGTCTGAAACAATTGCATTGTTTCTCTCACTTTCTTATTTTTCATGCATCTGGACAAAGTTTCTGGAAGAACTGGCATCATAATCTTGCTAGTGACAGAATGAAGCTAGATCAGACTGTTCTTTGGATCCTGTTCCTTGTCCTTCATGAAGACAGATGTGACATTTACATATTTTCCGTTCATCAGAAACTTTCCCCAAATGCCACGACCTTTTTAAGATGTCAGAGTGGCTTCACAGTAAACCAGAATCATTTTACCTAGTCCCATGGACTTCTACATTTTTAATCAGTTTATATGGTCACCCACTTGATCTTCTACTACTGCACGTAACAGTTAACTCCTAGACTCTATTATGAAGTCAGAGATGCTAGAGGACAAACCACACCAGTAAAATCTAAGGTCAAAGCAGCATTGTTTCTCACTCTTTCCTGTATCTTTTGCTATGAGGTCTCCTGCCTCACAGAGCATTGGCATCACAGTTTCCCTGGTTTTCCTTTTGTTGCTAACATACTGCAGAAGCACACTGTAACTTCAAAGTGATAACAGCAAACTGATCAATACTGTTCACTTGGATTCCCAAAGAGATTTTCCTTGAAGAACAACTCTCTTCTGTTGTGTAAATTTCATGGACAGACTCAGCTCAGAAAAGATCTGTTGCTTAGAAAGGAAACACATCTGCAGGTAATTCCATAAAGCTCTAATTTCAGTATATTTTTAAGGTACATAGCAGTACTTTTTATTACCTACCTATGATTTTACTGAAATTGTTACTTCCTAACAATATTAAAAGAAAAAAATAGTTTCACTTACCATTTCTATATGAAAAAAGATTACATCCAAACAATGATAAAAGCTTCACCCTTGCCAATTTACTTTACATTTCCATTTTTTCCCCCCACACATGTACTCCACTTAGCATCCAAGACTGCTCCGTTTTTTAAGCAGAATTTCATAGCTGATATGTAAACTAGAGTTTACATTTAGCCATATCATGCAAGAGAGAGAGATGTAAAAGAAGGATCAGACAAACAGCTCTGGCAGTGCTCTTTGCACTCTGTGAAAGATTCCTGTTGCCTACAGACAAATTGTGCGTGCCTAACACAGAAGAAATACTTGTCTCAGCTCACTGAACTAAAGGGATTGTTTAACGACTGCTTCATCTATACAAACACACAGTTCACATAACACTGAAGGTCAAAAGAGATGAGGTCAAAATGAATTTCAGAGGTCAAATGCCCCAGATACTTATTTTTAGCTTTTATATATTAATACCAAATAGTAATACCAACCACATAAGAACTGACAATAGGGGCAATATTTGGAATACTCCTTATCTTTTTTTTTTTTCCTGTTCCTAACACAATTCCTAGAAACTGTTTTAAGACAAGTGCTACGCTAAGTTGTACAAAAAATAATCAAAACACTACATATGAAGCACAGAAGTATAACTCATGCATTTATGCATACAGTGAAAAATATTTATAAAACAAGCTACAGACAAAGAATAGTGCTCTAAGTAGCATATGTTACTGGGAACAGCATAATGGAGTTCTGCTGTCCCATCCCAGGTATTTTCTATGGTGATAACCATTTATTATTGAGTAGAATTCAATGCATATTAATAATCTAAGGCTATGTTTCTTCTGCACACAATTTCCCCTTAGAAATGTCTCTTAGATTGCAATTTTACATTCTTAACTGAATCCTTTCTCATAAACGTGCATAAAACCCTTGATTAATAAAATGTTGTCATTAGCAACACTAGGGGCAATCAATATGCAATTACTGCAGAGTCCATAAAGCAGCAATGCATCTGAGCCTTATACAGGCTTTCAGCTATACTCACACTACAATCTGTGGAATTCCTTTAGCTTCTGTAATATCTTTTTGGAAATGTTCTGTCAACAATCACCTTTCACTCTTTGCAAGCAGAAATATCTAACTTTAATGCATCAGTTTATCAATATGAATCTTGAGGTTTGCATTTCTAAGGACAATTATCAACTTAGAGGCAATCTAGTGGAGTTTGTAGGCACAAAGGGGAGCCACAGGAATACAAAAGTTACATAAAATCCATCAGGAGTGTAAATACAAGTTATGTGTGCACCATTACCTCATCATAATCAGTTTAATTCACTTAAACAGATCTTCTTCTATCCTGGTCTTGTAGGTTTTGCATGCCTTCAGAAAGTAAGCTCTAAGCAAGTGCAGCCACAGAATCACAGAATTAACCACATTGGAAAAGACCTTCGAGATCATTCCAGGTGACTCCACCACCTCCTGGGGCAGCCCATTCCAATGCTAATCACTCTTTCCATGAAGAACTTCTTCCTAATGTGCAGCCTGAAACTGCCCCAGCGTAGCTTGAGACTCTGTCCCCTTGTTCTGTCACTGATAAGAGACCAACCTCCTTTCAGGTAGTTGTAGAAAGGAATAAAGTCTCCCCTGAGCCTCCTCTTCTTCATACTGAACACCCCCAGCTCCCTCAGCTGCTCCTCACAGGGCTGTGCTCCACCTCCCTCACCAGCTTCGGTGTCCTCACAGTACTCAAGGTGTGGCCTGAGCAGTGCTGAGTACAGGGGCAGAATGACCTCCCTGGCCCTGCAGGCCACACTATTCCTGATACAGGCCAGGATGGCATTGGCCTTCTTGGCCACCTGGGCACACTGCTGGCTCAGATTCAGTCAGCTCTCAACCAGTACCCCCAGGTCCTTCTCTGCCTGTCTGCTCTCTACAAGACTGAAGTATAATCAGAATCCTGATTTTGATCCCAGTTGCAACAACACTTCTTTTTTTTTTCAACTTATTGCCTTAGGAGGCTATTACCAACCACACAAAAAAAACCAAACCAAAACAAACCCAACCTCCCACTCCCCAAAAAAACCCAAACCAAATAAAAAAAAAAAACCCCAAACCAAAAAAACCCAAAAAACCCAGACACTGGCAGCCACCACACCTCAAAGACAACCTCCTTCAGAGAGAAGGAGAAGACAAGATTGCTGTCCCTGTTAGAGGCCAAGGAAATCTTGGATTTTTATCTGCACAGTGAAACACTTCAGAACAGGAAAGCCAAGGACAGAGCATTAACTGACATTTACTTTTATTACATTTATGTTTACTTCCATTTAATGCTTTTGTTTGCTGTAGGTTGACCCTGGCTAGCAACCAAGCCCCATCCAGAAGCTCAGTAACTCCCCATGGGACAGAGGAGAACACAGGAAGAACAAGCATAAGAAACCTTATGGGTTGAAATAGAGACAGGGAAATCACTTA
Organism: Eubucco bourcierii; assembly: GCA_013396675.1. Classification (NCBI taxonomy): domain Eukaryota; kingdom Metazoa; phylum Chordata; class Aves; order Piciformes; family Ramphastidae; genus Eubucco; species Eubucco bourcierii. Next base: position 257,730 of record VWZE01024614.1, read on the forward strand.
GTGATTATTGTTGTGGGCAAACCATACTCATATTAGGGGATTTAAGGTAATTCATCAACAATTAACAAAACCTACATTTAAATACTGATTCAAGTAGGGAGAAACAACAGATGACATTTAATTAGTAGAAAAAAAACCCATCCACCCACGCAAAAAAATCCCAAAACCAAACCAACTCCCCAAACCAACCAAACAAACAAAAAAACCCCAAACCACCACATCTTCCTTTCTCCTTTGCCACACTCAAATTCATTTTCAGGTTCACTTTAATTTCAAACACCCCACCTTCCCTTCTTCCTAGTCTCCATTTCATTGTTTCAGACACCTCTCCTCTGTTGCAACAAGTTACACTCAACCCCTTTAGCAAAGCAAGGAGTATCCCACAATGGCAGGATAAGTGCTTAGTGATTTCTCTCTGCCACTCCATTCTTGCTCTTCCTTCTGGTGTTCCACCCTCCTTGAGCTGAGCATTTAGTATAATACTCAATCCCACATTTTCCAAACCTGATACATTTCTGTTTTCAAAATTTTAAATCCCCTGGCTGCTTTTTAGCCTTTGAGACCAGAAACATATTCTGGACATGTGGAATGACTACATGTCACACTAAATTACAGATTCTAATAGCTTTAATTGTCTTATATTGAGCATGACCAATACTGTACAACCATGTAGGAAAGCAGATCACTGACTGCTGGTTTTGCAATTGTAGCTCTGAAGACAGGGTCATGGTTTGCACAGTCATGCAGTAGTCAGGGACTCTGTCACAGCAAAACAACACCATAACGGTAAAGAGTCTCGATTCCTCTCATTTAAATTGTATATGTATTTTAATAGTGATTAATGTAGAAACTTAGATTTTCTTTCTAGGCATCATTAGACAGCGATTCCCAGAGAAACCATGCAGCAAATTCTCAGAAACAGAAGTGATTTTTCAAGCTCAGAGCAGCATGGAGGCCTTGAAAGAAACCCCACCTCATAACCAACCAACAACAGAAAACAAACAAACAAAAACCACCAAAATAAAAACCCCGACACCAAACAAACAAAACACAGAAACTGCTTTGTATCACCTTAATATATCCAAATTAAACACAACTGATACATTTGATGATATTCTATTTTCTTCATCAATACATTTTTCTTTAACCCACTTCTATAGCTAAGTAACTTCATTACAAGAGACACCACTGGTTCCAAGGTTGAAGTTTTAATCATGTCAAGGTTACTGGAGTAGAAACATTTAATATCTCTAACTTTTTAGAAAATCCTTGAAAGTTTCCCGTTTAAGGAAAGCTATCTAGTCATAGTGCAGATTTCCAGTACAGTTTTCATGAAGGAGATGAAACAGAAAACATTTTAGTGAGCAGTTATCCTTGTCTATTACCAATGCACACAGCCTTTATTCCTTTGCTGCTTGGTGACTAAGTAGTTTCAGAAGTAGCAGATCATTTGATCCAAAGTCCATTTATTTCAAACACTACAACTAATTCAACGTCTCTCCTTGTCACTTTATCATTTTAAAATGTGGGCTGTCAGGAAAACAAAAAAAAAAAAAACAACCAAAGAAACACAACAATCCCAAATAAACAAAAAACAAACAAACAAACAAAAAACCCACCAACCTAAAAACCAAACAAACCTGTAAGATTTTCTTTTACTCTTTGAGCCTGTCCTTGTATCATCCTCTCTAAGTTCACATTCAGAGAATTGCTTTGGTTATGGTTCAAGTATTTTCCTCCCCATTTGAGAATGACTTTATGCACCTACTTCAGCTGCTTTATAGAGTAATTCTTAAAGTCACATCTCAAAAAATTTATCCGCAGAGGGTTTAATATACATCAGCAATATAAATGACAGAGCACTGGATGGGCTGTCCAGAGAAGTTATGGAATCTCCTTCTCAGGAATCTTTCAAAACCCACCTGGATGTGTTCTTGTGCAGCCTGCCCTAGGTGATCCTGCTTTGGCAGAGGAGTTGGACTCCATGATCTCTGGAGGTCCCTTCTGAACCCTAACATTCTGTGATTCATAGCAATCTTTCTATCTCTGTGTACTGTTTCACTAAATAACGTAATAGTAAATTTTATGATAAGCAGTGTAATTAAAAACTAGAATATAATCTATAGTTTGCTTCCTGAAAGATGCTATGAAAAAAAAACCCAAAACCAACCAACCAACCTCAAACCAAATCCAAACAAAACAAAACAAATCTGTCACAGTAAGTGTAACAAGCTCTAAGGAAATCAGAAAAAAAAACCCATTAAGTTTCAGAAAAACCTATTTGGAAGTAATTCCATGACCACTTTAATAACAATTATTATTCTCTTGGTTGGATTCCAGATGAATACTATGACAGAAAGCATCAGGTATTCCTGTTATTCATTAATGCTTACTTCCTCTATATACCAAAAAACCCCCAAATACATATTTTTCCTTTCAAGATTCTCTGAGGTCACAAACTTGGGTCCAGTTCTTTCTACTTAGTTTCCAGAAAATAAATAACATGAAAGCCACTTCTCTTTAAGCAGTCAGTTTAAAAACTAATAAATGGAAATGAAAATAAAAATTAGAGGAAAATGGGGAAAATATCATCTCCTAACACACCATTATTTTAGGTTTTAATGCATGCATTTGTTTTGCAAATGCCTCATTAGTGACTGCCATTTATCACTCAAATGCCTCAAAACTTTACATGCATCCTATCTGAACTAGGATTGCTACAACTGAATCAAGGTTTAAAAAACTATACTGTTTAAATGAAGCCACTAAAAATTATCCACAACAATAGACTAGAAATTTACTGTCTTTTTAGAAACAAGTTTTGTCTTACTTGGAAAGTAAATAATCTCCAGAAATATCACAAAATGAAGAAATCCACTGCTTCCTATGAAGATGATGACATTATGGTTTCTTCCTCTATTATAAACAGTGAACCTCAGAACTGGAAAAATACAGTAAATCAGTGAGAGAAAAAAAAAATATATTTCTCCTGTGTAAATAAGTCAGAAAAAAATGTTTGTCCTGTAGCTCTGCTTTCCATATATCTTCATTTTAATATATTAAGAATGCAAGAACATCTTGAAGATAAGTGATTCTTTTCTCTTTCTAGATTCAATCATTACTCATGTGTTCCCTTTGGAATTTGTAGAAAATAATGGTTATCATATGAAAAAGGAAATTCCTCTTTCAAGGTGTATTTTCTCATCAGATCTCTGTATCATAAAGCCAGAATAGGTGGCTGCATAGGTGGCCAGAAAGTCTTTTTTGCAGGATTCACCCCAAAACATTGAGGTGCTAAAACAATGAATGAATTTAGATCCAGTACAGGTTGGGAGGTGATGTGCTGGAGAGCAGACCTGTGGAGATGGACCTGGGAGTGCTGGTGGATCACAAGTTGTCCATGGGATAGCAATGTGCCCTTGTGGCCCAGAGAGCCAATGGGATTCTGGAGTGCATTAAGAGTGCCTCCAGCAGATCAAGGGAGGTTCTCCTCCCCCTCTGTTCTGCCCTGGTGAGACCCCATCTTGAGTATTTGTAGTGGAAGGGTAATTAATTCTGTGAGATTATATTTTTAAAAATATGAATACTGTTTATTAATATTAGATATTCAGAACTCACAACACCCTGATCACCAATTTAATAATAATAGGTTCTTTGCATCAGTTATGGAAACTTTATATACAGGCAGTAACAGGATCTAGCAATAACTAGTAAATATATATAACATTAACTGAACTTGACTGAACTGGCAGAGAAGGCTTTGCAATTAGTGCACCGCTTGCAGTCAATACTCCGCTTGCTCACTGGATGGACTCAAGTAGCTCCTTTCTGCTTATGGCAGAAGGCAATTAATGATCACAAGAGGTTTTCAGTATTTACTCACAAAAAAATTATCTGACAGTACCCAAAGCTCGTGGCGGGGTTGCTGTCAGTAGCTGTTAGAGGCTTTGGAGTTTCCCCAGACTTCTGGGTGCTGGAGAAAGGAGGCAGACAATCTCTGACCTGATCCTGACTCTCTGGATGATCTGTGTTATCTCCAGGGTTTCCCTTCTTGGCAGGAGGCTTTCAGGTGCAGCCAAGATATCTTGCATGTGCAGTCTCAGCATGGTGTCACGCTGGCTGTGCAGGCCGACTGCGTGGAGGTTTTTAGAGCCTAATCCTGGTCGCTGAAGTGCCACACAACTCAGGATGCAATAAAGTAGTAGGACAGTACAATGGCAGATATAATAGTGGAACACACATATAATAGCAGACACACCTTGTAATAGCAGAGTGAACGATGCACTCTCTGCTCATCTCCCTTTATATCGATACAGCCCAAGACTAATGGGCCTTTGGACACATAATAGCCAATCCTGACCGTATTAGATGCAGTCATAGGCATTGTTTTACCATTTTTACAGCAGAGCACAGGCCTTGCACAAGGCAACTGTGTGCACCTTGTTTACTGCAGGGTTCAAAACAAGTCTGGGCAGGCAACAGTCATAGAATCATAGAATGGTAAGGTTGGAAGGGAACTCAAGGATCTAGTTCCAACCCCCTGCCATAGGCAGGGACACCTCTCAGACCCCAGACTCAGTGGTTCCAGATTCTTTTGTCCTCTTTCCCGCAGTTGCTTCTCCCCAAAACATAATGAAGGACAGCAGAAAAACATGCCTGGGCAAGTCAAGACACATACAAGCCTATTTTGGCCTGCTTAGGCCTACCACGACAGTATTGTGTTCAGCTTTGGGCTCCCCAGTTTAAGGGGGTCAGGGATCTGCTTGAGAGAGTTCAGTGGAGGGCTACGAGGATGATTAGGGAACTGGAACACTGCCTAATGAGGAGAAGCTGAGGGACCTAGGGCTTTTTAGTCTGGAGGAGAGAAGACTGAGAGGGGATCTAATAAATGTTTACAAATATCTGAGGGCTGGGGGTCAGGAGGGAGATGGAACAGGCTCTTCTTGCAGCACAGGAGGTTCCACCTCAACGAAAGGAAAAACTTTATTGTAAGGGTCAGAGAGCATTGGAATGGGCTCCCCAGAGAGGTTGTGGAGTCTCCTGCTCTGGAAACTTTCAAGGCCTGTCTAGATTTGTTCCTCTGTGACCATAGATTGTATGGTCCTGCTCTGGCAGGGGGATTGGACTCGATCTCTTTGGGTCCCTTCCAACCCCTAACATCCTGTGCTCCACTACCTTGTTATGAAAGAACATGGTCAAAGATGAAAAACACTATAGGGGTAATTAAAACTATTAGGACCTCATTAGAAACCTTTTTTCTGTTTAAAATATATTTCCACTAGTGTGGTTTATGCATGAATTGAGAACATCCACATTAGATGACTCAAAAATCTTCTGATTACAGAGTCTAAGAAACCAGCTCAGATGTCCAATTCTGGTTTACAGATTAAAGGTTAATTACATTCATTCTGCTCAAAAGATTCATTCCACCTTTCTATCCAGAGGATTTAACTCAAATTTGGTTCTTCCACCAGCTGGTGGATAAATGTGTTCCAGATAACCTTCTCATAACAAAGTACCAGAATGAGAAAGTTCAGAATTTCCACTTGGGGTGCAATGATTTAATAATATAGCATGAAATAATTTCCTTAATTCACATGAGAACATTTTTTTTGCTATGAAAATTATCAACATTTTAATGACTGGAAAAGGAATGGGTAGCTTGACTCTGAAGAAAAATTAATGCATTTCAGCATAAATGATGACCATTCTTTTTGCCTGCCAACAGGACGAAAACACTCTTATTTCTTATTTCTTATCTCTTATTTCTTTCCAGCAGTATCAGATTATTAGCATGCAACCAGAAATACCTTCCATTGCAAGATGGTGTCGTGGTAGGCCCAAGTAGGTCAAAATAGGCTTATACATGTTCTGGTTTGTCAGACATGTTTTTCTGTTCACCCTCCTTCTGTTTTGGGGAGAAGCAACTGCATGAAAGAGGACAAAGAACCTGGAGTCACTGAGTCTGAGGACTCTGGCCTGCCCAGACCTGTTTGCATCCTGTGGTAAACAAGGTACGCACACTCAGCTTGTGCCTGCCTTGCTCAAGGCCTGTGTTCTGCCCTAAAAAGGGCAAAGCAAGCCTACGGCTTCACCTAATATGGTCAAGCTTGGCTAACTGCCATTCTGATTGGCTATTCTGCGTCCAAAGGCCCATTAGTCTAGAGCTGTATTGATAAAAGGAGATGAGCAGGTGACACAACCTGCTCTACCCTTGTATCTGTGCTTGCTGCTTGCTGGTGCCTTACTGCTTTCCAAACTGCCTGGAAACTGCTTGCCAAGAGCTTACCAGGAACAGGCTCTAAATGCCTCCACACAACCAGCCTGCACAGCCAGCATGACATTGTGCTGAGACTGCACATTGCAAGGCATCTTGCCTATACCTGAAAGTCTCCTGCCAAGATGGGAAGTCCGGGAGAAACACAGATCATCCAGAGAGATCAGGACTGGGTCAGAGATTGTCTGCCTCCTTTTCCCAGCACCCTGAAGCCTGGGAAGAATCAGAAGTCTCAGCAGATGACAAGACAGTAACAGAGTTCCCTGAAAGCATTTGGGTACTGTCTGAAACTGTAGCTAGCCCTGCAAGTCAGGAGATAATTTTGTGAGTAAATATTTAAAGCCTCTTGTAATTCATCATTGCGTTCTGCCATAAACAGAAAAGAGTTCTTTGAGTCCATCTAGTTGGCAAGTGGTGACTGCAGGAACCTTCTCTTCCAGTTCAACTGAGTGCAATTAATGTGATATTATTACTAGTTATTTCTAGATCCTATGTTATTATCTGTATAAAGTTTCTATGACCGTGCAAAGAACCAATTATTATTATAATTAGTGGTTGGAGTGGCCAGAGTTCTGGATATTGAATATTAAAAACAATATTAATCTTTGAAAACCATCTCACATCAATTAATTACCCTTCCATAACAGATGGTTTCGTCAAACAACCAATGCTTCTTTACAGTAAATGAAGGCTGTGCAATCCCTCTCTTCACATGATGCAAATGATGAATTTCAAACTGGAACAAAGACCTCCTTTTCCTATGCTCCAAATCAAAACACAAGAACCAGCACTTGTCTTTTACACCGTAAGTCATAGAATCATAGAAT
>VWZE01024615.1:1315-18620 GCA_013396675.1 Eubucco bourcierii
ATCATCCAGTCCAACCTTCAACCCAGCACCACCATGGCCACTAAACCGTGTCCCCACATCCCACTCAACTCCAGGGACGGGGACTCCACCACCTCCCTGGGCAGCCTGTATCATTCCTTGGCCACTCTTGTAGCAAAGAAATGCTTCCTCATCTCCAACCCCACACTAGATCACATCCAGCCTGGTTTCAAAAATTTCCAGGGATGAAGCTTCCACCACCTCCCTGGGCAACCTGTTCCAGTGTCTCACCACCCTCACAGAGAACAACTTTTACCTCACATTCAATGTGAATCTACCCACTTCTAGTTTTGCTCCATTCCCCCTTGTCCTGTCCCTACCTAACATCCTAAGAAGTCCCTCAAAGGCTTTAGATTCTTTCCATGCTGACCCAACTTTTCCATTTCTACTCCAGCAGGACACACAGAGTAAACTGGTGGCAAATCCAGAGTGCATCTATCCAACCCCTGTAAACCAGAGCCTGTTCTGCAGATGAGCTCATTGCTTATGCTTTGCCTGCTGTATTAAAGCAGGCACTTTGGGCAGCTGCAAGAAAAGGAAGTTTAGTAAACCATACTTCAGCCCAGCCATAAAGAAAGAAGGCTGCCTCTGGCCTGAAAGACCATTCTGAGCAGCTAGGGAGACGAATGTGTCTTGCCTGCTGAGACAGCCAGGGAAGTTTAAGCAGTGTTTACCTTCAGCATTTGTACAGCACCTCAGCAAAAATAGCTCCAAAAAGCACAGTGTTTGCCTTCAGCATTTGTACAGCAACCCAGCAAAAATAGCTCCAATTTCTTCCTGTGAGGCACAAACCCTTTTGGCAGAAGTGTTTTTCTGCTTTCCAGCTCTTCTGCCTCTCCCCATAAAGCAAAAGGCAAGCAGCCTGGTAGCCTCTTTGGAGTGATGCCTGCAGGCCTTGGCCAACTGAAGGGCACATTCTAGCCCACCACTGTGTGTCATACTTTCACAGATATCTATAGCCTGTCCTTCCCAAGAGCCTGCCTTCTCCTCTACCCCAGCAGGCACACAGAGCCAGGGGCAGACCACATCCACAAAGGCACTGTCACAGTCTGAAGTAGCACAGGATGGAGTGTCACTGTCTGCACTGCAGGCTGCTTAGAGAAGGGACACAGGTCTGGACCAGTGTGCTTCTAATGCTCAACAGCATGAAACTTTGGAGAGATACAGGTCTGACTGACACTTCAGAGAGACACAGAGTGGTGGGGTTGGAAGGGACCTCTGGAGATCACCCAGTCTGGACCCCCTGCTACAGCAGGGGCACCCACAGCAGCTTGCCAGGATCACAGTGTCCAGGGGGGCGTTGGAATCTCTGCAAAGGAGGAGATTCCACAACATCTCTGGGCAGCCTGCTCCAGGCCTCCAGCACCCTCACACCAAAGAAGATTTTCTTTTTGTTTAGGTAGCACCTCCTGGGGTCCAGTTTGTGCCTGCTTCTCATTGCCCTGTCACTGGGCACCACTGACTAGAGCCCAAGCCTATCCTCTTGCCCACCCACCCCCACCTTTAGCTCTTGCTGAGCATTGATCAGATCCACTCTGGGGTTGCTCTTCTCCAGGAACTGACCTGCAGGGAGGAGCACTGCAGGGGAGCTGGGCAGGTTGGGCAGTGTGGTGCTGGCAGGCTGGGCAGAAGGCACTGCAGGGGAGCTGGGCAGTGTGGTGCTGGCAGGTTGGGCAGAAGGCACTGCAGAGGAGCTGGGCAGTGTGGTGCTGGCAGGCTGGGCAGGAGGCACTGCAGGGGAGCTGGGCAGGCTGGGCAGTGTGGTGCTGAGGGCCAGCACCCATCCATCCACTCTTGGCCAGTCTGTGTGTTTAGACTGCAAGCCTCAGATGCTCTCCATGAATATGTGGAGCTCCTACTACAAAAGCAGCTTTGATCCTCTGATCTAAATGAGACTCTGATCTTGGTTGGGGCTGGTAGGTGCAAATGCTGGAGAGGCAATAGCAGATGGGATATCAGAGTGCTCTGTTAGTTACCACACAGAGCCTTCTGGAGCTAGGAGGGGACCATTTCTGGGCAAAGACCTGATAAATAAACCCAAAGTGAATGCATAAATAAGTGGAATGCAAACACACTGAGCCATTATAAGGGCAGATGTGTGAAAGTTTTTGCTGGTCTGTATGTTAAGCAGCCCTTGACATCTCTTTTAAAAATGTATATATTTACCCTGGCAAAAGAACAATCCCTTCCACCTCAGCTACAGAGAGAAACCCAAAAAACACGCTGGGTAGCTTTACCCTTCCCAGTTATTTTGTCTTTCTTTTCAAGTCTAATCAAATTCCTCCCCATGCCTACCTGCCCACTATTTTCCTGCTGAACTATGTGCTGGAATCTGAGGAAGGTATTTCAAATCACTGAGAGGGGACAACAGAGGATAAAAATCCAGCCCTGTCTTCCTGGAAATAAGATTAAAAATCTTACTGGAAATAAAAAAAACTCAGCCCAGAGACCAGGCAAACCTTGGCTGCTGGAGAGATTTGGGCTTTCTAGCACTTGTGTGTTCTTCTCACTCTCTTGTTCATTACCAGAAGCTCAAGAGGTCAGCTGGAGAAGCAGGACCATGTGGTAACCATTGTAGAAGCAGCAAGGCCTGAGCAGATGCTGTGCCAGGAAAGTGTGAAGTAAGGATGGAGGCAGAGGAACTACAACACAAGCACCAGCAGAGAGGATCCAACTCACTTCAAGTAAACTCAATGCACCTTCAGAGGAGAGAAGGATAAGAGGAACCTGGGCCCCTCACCTCTCTCTGTCCAGGTGTGCTTTCATCTCCTTACCCACAGCTCTCCTAAGCCTGCCTGCCCAGGATCTTGCCCTCACGACCAACAGCTCCTTGTCTGACCCTCCCCAAGCACTGCAGCTCAAGCAGATGTTTTATCCCAGGGGAGCTCAGTCCCCAGCAGGGGCAGCACCCAACACTGCTGAGCCCCTCAGTGCTTTCATCACCCCTAGCACCTTGCTCCTGCTCTCCCCTCACAAATTAGTCATTTCAAGCTACTCCATACTCAGCCACAGCCCCACCAGGTAAGCAGTGGTGCAAGCATTAACCCTAAAAACAGCTTCTCAAACCAACACGTGCAAAGACAAGTGTTGGGGAGGGTTGCCTGGGCTTTAACCAATGCACATTTCACAAGCTAGGGCCTCCCCTGATCTTCTGCAGCAGTCAATCTCCTTCAGCTAGTCCCAAAGCAGGTTTTATCATCTGTTTTAAGGAGAATTTCCTTTCAACTGTGCAATTCAGCTAAGCAGGTTGCTATTAACGGCTATTTTCGACCCTGGCAAAGGGTTTCCACTATTACTTCTCTTCTAGTGCTTGTAATTTTCCTGAAGTTTCACCTTTCATGCTGACACTTTCCAAGCTTGAAGCCTGCCCAAGAAAGAGAAGTGTTTTTGGAAGGCTGAAGAACCTTTCCCTTCAGTTCAGAGATGTAGTTTTAACAAGGGTCCCTCACACAAGCCCAGCGAAAGTTGCCTCACTGGAACCAAAACCAACACACATTTTGGTGCCTGTTGCTGAAGTCATGATGCAGAGTCAGGACAAAAGAATTATTCAGCTTAAAGAAGGTTGTTGGACCCTGTATGCTAAATCCTCCCATGGTGTAAGCCCTTGCAGCATGCCTGAAGCCAGCAGGATGGCATCGCTCTAGACCTAGGCTGGGTGCACCCTGCCTCAGCCCAGAGGGCAAAAACCATACCCTGGCAGCTTGAGAGAGCTGATTCTGCCCCTCTGCTCTGCTCTGGGGAGCCTTCACCTGCAGTGGTGCATCCAGCTCTGGAGTCCTCAACACAAAAAGGACATGAACCTGTTGGAGCAGGTCCAGAGGAAGCCACAGAGATGATCAGAGGGCTGGAGAACCTCTGCTGTGGGGACAGGCTGGAAGATTTGGAGCTGTTCAGGCTGGAGAAGAGAAGGCTGCAGGGAGACCTTAGAGCAGGCTGCCAGGACCTGAATGGGCTCCAGGAGAGCTGGGGAGGGTCAATTTAGAAGGGTTTGTAGTGATAGGACATGGGGCAATGGTTCTTTTCTCTTCTTTTTCTTCTTTGTTCTTCTTTCTTTTCCCCTTGTAATTTGACAGGACTTATCCAAGTGAAAATCATCACCTGGCTGTGTTTAGAGGAAGGCACTCTTTACAGCTATTAACAACCTGCACTTTGATCACAAAACCTTCACCCAAACCTGTGTTTGCCCTGTGGGAAAATTGCCTTTTCCACACCTCCCACTGTAAACCAAGCAGCAGCTCAGGCTGACAACAGGCAAGGCTGAGATGCACCTGCTGGTGTTGAACAAGGGGCACCACCACAAGAGCCCCTTCCAACAGCCCTGTTGGGCAAATAGAGGAGGAGGATTCTATGTTTGGATTTATTAGAATTAACCCCCCCCCCCCAAACACACACAAGTTACTAGCGACAGGATGAGAAGAAACAGCCTCAGGTTGCCCCAGGGCAGGTTTAGGTTGGACAGTAAAAGAAATCTCTTCACTCCAAGGGCTCTCCAAGCCTGGCACAGGCTGCTCAGGGAGGTGGTTGGATCCCCACCCCTGGAAGTGTTACACAGAGGCAGAGCTGTGGTGTTGGTTTAGCCCTAGCCTTGGTAGAGTTAGAGAAGGGTTGGACTGAGTGAGTTTCAAGGGCTTTTCCAAACACAGCCCATCTATGTTTCCACACCAAGAACCAAACAGAAAGCAAACTCCCAGCCCTACAGATCCCAAGAGCAGTAACAACCATCCCTCATGGCTTTTCCAGCAAACTCAGCTCACATCAGAACTGAAATCCTAGAGCCACAAAGTCATTAAGTTTGGAAAGGATTTCCAAGGTCACTGAGTCCAGATCCCTCTTAGTCACAGGAGAGAAAAAAAGATTCCCTCCATTTTGCCCTCACTCAACACTCTGAAAGGAAAGGAAGCAACTACCTGAAGGGTGCTTGTAGCCAGGAGGAGGTTACTTTCTTCTCTCAGGCAAGCAGCACCAGAACAAGAGGACACAGTCTCAAGCTGTGCCAGGGGAAGTTTAGGCTGGAGGTGAGGAGAAAGTTGTTGCCTGAGAGAGTCACTGACTGCTGGAATGGGCTGCCCAGGGAGGTGGTGGAGTCAGCGTCCCTGGAGGTGTTCAAGGCAGGTTTGGACGTGGCACTTGGTGCCATGGTCTGGTCTTGAGGGCTGTGGTGATGGCTTGGACTTGATGAGTTTTGAGGTCTCTTCCAACCTTGGTGATACTGTGAGACTGTGACACTGTAATACTGTATTCATTGCTCCATAGTCTTTGCTCAGCATTCTTTGAACTGTCTCCAGTTTGGGGTGAAAACCAGGGTGAGCACTGGGGAAAAACAAGTTCCTTACTCACCCTGGATCCAGTCAACTCACTTCTGGTCACAAGAGTGGAGCACAGGAACCATAATCACAAAAACATCCAAGTTGGCAAAGCCCCTCAGGATCACCAAGTCAAACCTAGAACTCTACTCTGCAAGGTTCACCCTAAATCATATCCCCCAAGCACCACATCCAAATGACTTTTAACCACATCTAGGGTTGGTGACTCCACCATCTCCCTGAGCAGCTCATTTCAGTGCCTGTTGGGGGAAAAAAAAAAAAAAAAAAAAAAAGTAGTGAATGGTAGGAAAACCAAAACCCAGTTTGTACCTGGAACAGTGGAATACAGAAAGCAAAAACAGAGCAGAAAGAATAACAGGACCCTTGTGGTAATTGTGCACAATAGGTCACCAGGAGTTCTGGAGTGCAGAAGAGGGCAGATAGAGGTGTGGAAGACTTTAGGAGAACAAGGTGCATCCAAAAAAACCCAATGGGTTTGTATAGGCCTAAAATAACTGTGGTCTTGGTGTAAGGATGTTAATGAAGAACCACACCACAAGCCCTGACTGTCACCACCCAGAGCTTCATAGAATCACAGAGTTGTTTGGGCTGGAAAAGCCCTCTGAGATCACTGAGTCCAACCATCAACCCACCACTGCTATGGCCACTAAGCCATGCCCCAGACCTTAGGCTGGGGAGTCTCCTCCTTCTCCTTCCTTCCAAAACCCACCTGGAAGCACACCTGTGAGGTCTGTCCTAGCTGACCCTGCTTTCTGTGTGCTGGTTTGAGGCTAATTGGAATATTTTAATAGAGAAAATTACACTCTAGGCTGTGAAAGGAAAACATGGGGATGTCTATTTCACTCACAGGTTTGCTGGAAAATTGTTTTGGGAAGAGAAACCCAAAATATAGGTGAGTCTCTGTCTGTCTCTTGCTGGAAGAGCAGCTGGGGTGGTCTGGCAGCTTCTGGCTCTGGCTCCTCTGCAAATTAATTCTCACTAACCACTTTTCTTCTAACCCCCCCTGGCCCATCCTCTTCATTTACCTTGTGTGTAAGGCAAACCTTGGGGTAAGGTACAAGGGTGGGGAGAAGGTGGAAGGGTGGTTGGGAGCCCCTCCTGGGGTCTCTGATTTCTGGGAGGAGAGTTGTGTTTCTGTATTCCCTTTAACTTGTCTATGTCTGTAACTATTCCTGTCTGTTGTGTCTATCTCTGCTTGTACATTGTGCTGAGCTGTAAATAGAGCTTCAGTCCTTAACTTCCAGCTGGCTGAGTTCTAGTCTGGGTCATTTTACAAAGTGTGGGGGGGGCAGGGAACTCCTAAACCATCACACTCAGGAGGGTTTGGACTCGATGACCTTCAGAGGTCCCTTCTAAGCCCTACCAACCTGTGCTGCTGCTGCCATTCTGTGCTGGAGACACACACTGCACGAGCAGCGAGAGTTAACTCCAAACTGAAATCACAGAATGGTAAGGTTAGAAGGAACCTCAAGGATCATCTAGTTCCAACCCCCTGCCATAGGCAGGGACACCTCCCACTAGCACAGCTTACTCAAGGCCTCCTCCAACCTGGGCTTGAACACCTCCAGGCAGGGAGCAGCCACAACCTCCCTGGGCAACCTGTGCCAGTGTCTCACCACCCTCACTGTAAAGAACTTCCTCCTGACATCCACTTTCAATCTCCCCTCTGCCAGTTCAAACCCACTGCCCCTTGTCCTGGCATTGCAAGCCCTTGTCAATAATCCCCCCCAAGCCCTTCTGTAGCCCCCTCCAGATATTGGAAGGCTACTCTAAGGTCTCCTGGAAGCCTTCTCTTCTCCAGGCTGCAGAGCCCCAACTCTCTCAGCCTGTCCTCACAGCAGAGCTGCTGCAGCCCTCTGAGCATCTTCGTGGCCTCCTCTGGACCCGCTCCAACAGTTCCATGTCCTTCCTGTGCTGGGGGCTCCAGAACTGCACACAGTGAATGTTTATCCTCGCTTCTCCTCCTTTCCCACAACAAGCACTGCCTGTTTGACTCACAGGAAGATTGTGGTGCCGGATTCCATAATTAGGGATTTAAAAACCCGGATCGTGACCAACCTGCCCTGGTCACGCCTCCGCCGGGACCGCCGCCGAGCCGCCCGCAGCGCCCAGCCCCTGCCGAGCTGCCGAAGAGTTCAGCAGCCACCAGCTGACACCAGCAGGGAACTGCAGCTGCAGGGGAGCACAGGGAGAGAAGCAATCAGCCCCAGCACGCTGCGAAGCTTGGGTCTGGGGTAGCAGTTGAGGGGAGAGTGGTACACGGCAGGCAGTGCATGCAAGGCAGACGCAACTGCCGCCAGACCCCTGCACTTGGTGGATTCACAGGCTGGAGTCAGGGGCCCAGGCTTGCAAACTACTGACTCTTAGCTCCCTGCCTGGGCTATATAAAGGTCTCCTCTTAGAATCATAAAAGGGTTTAGGTTGAGAAGGACCTCAAAGGTCATCTAGCTCAAACCCCCCACCATAGGAAGGGACACCTCCCACTAGAACAGGTCACAGAATCACAGCAACACCCAGGCTGGCAAAGCCCCTCAAGAGCACCAAGTCCAACCTAGAACACTACTCTGCAAGATTCACCTTAACAAGCAATCCAATTCTGGAAGCCTTCTCTTCTCCAGGTTGCAGAGCCCCAACTCTCTCAGCCTGTCCTCACAGCAGAGCTGCTGCAGCCCTCTGAGCATCTCTGTGGCCTCCTCTGGACCCACTCCAACAGTTCCATGTCCTTCCTGTGCTGGGGGCTCCAGAACTGCACGCTCTTCCCACCCTTCAAAGCACCAGAGTTCACAACAAAGACCCAGCCTCCCACAAGAAGAAGGAAAAGGCAGACAAAAAAAACTTTTTGCTTTTCCCTTACCCCTCTAAAGAGTGGAAGAAGCAGAACTGCCAAAGGCTTCCCCTGCCAATCTTTCAGCAGGGCTCTGCAAGGAACATTAACTTAAATGGGACTCAGAGTGCTTTGCTTAAGCAGGTCCTCTTGATCCTGAACCTGGAATTAATGGGAAGCAGTTAACACCTGGGCTTGACAAAGTGAGGGCGGCAAGAAACCTTCTGCAATCTCCGGGATGGTTACAGCCACCATCAAAGTGGAGTAATGCAGGGCTCAGTCTGCTCAGATGTCCCCAGGGGAGAGAAAAGAGCCTTTGCCACAGACACAACAACAAGAACAGAAGGTTAATTAGGGTTTTTTCAATTAGCTGTAGAATGTCCCCTTGATTTTACCTTCCTTTAACCATGCCCTGTGTCAGCTGAGGCACCATCTGCACCTAGAGCTGGCACATGAACTTTGGTAGCAACATGAGATACATCTCACCATATCTGCTTGATTGGCTGGACAGGGCCTTCAGCAAGCTGCTCTAGTGGAAGTGTCCCTACCCATGGCAGGAGGTTGGAACTGCATCATCTTTAAGGTCCCTTCCAACCCAAACCATTCTATGAATCTGAAATAACATCAGGTTGAGTTCAGGGCATCTCATAGAATCCTAGAATGGCTTGGGAAGGAGGAGCCCTCCAAAACTCATCCAGTCCAATCCCCCTGCAGTCAGCAGGGACATCCTCCACTAGATCAGGTTCCTCACAGCCCTGTCCAGCCTCACCTTGAAGATCTCCAGGGATGTGACCTCAACCACCTCCCTGGGCAACCTTTTACAGTGTTCCAGCACCCTCCTGGTGCAGACCTTGTGGAGCTTGTCCTTGCTCCTTCTTTTGCCATTAGTATATTTATGGAAGCATTTTTTATTCTCCTTTACCGCAGTGCCCAGCCTAAGTTCTAAATGGGCTTTTGTCCAACCCCCTGATCATTTTTGTGCCCTCCTCTGGGCTCTATCTATCAAGTTCATGTATTCCCTGTGTTGAGGGCTCCATAGCTGGACAAAGTGCTTCAGGTGAGGTCTCAGCAGAGCAGAGGGGCAGGATCCCCTCTCTCCAGGTCTGGCCATGCTGCTTTGGATGCAGCCCAGGCTGCCATTGGCATTCTGTGCTGCCAGTGCCCATTGCTGGCCCATGCAGTTCATCAGGTGTGTCAGACAAACTTCACCAGAATTCTTTGGCAGCTGCAGCTTTTATTGATCCATTAGGCCACCTCCTGCACCATAAAAATGCAGCAGTGATTGCTGCTATTGTTTCCTCTTCCACTTAAAATGCAAGATGAAAAGCAAGGTGTCCAAGCTGGCTTGTGGAGACAGGCTAGAGAAGGGATAATTGAACACAGTTTATGAAGGAAGCAGGAGATTCATTGCCACTGAAAGAGCTGAGATCAAGTAACTGCCTGTGCCTGCTAAATAGAGTGGCTGGAATTCTGCACCACAGCACAGCACTACTGATTTGGAAGGGTTTGGTCCAAGTGGAATTGCTAAAAGAGGCAAGGGATGAAGTGCTGGCTCTGAAAGGCATCATTCCAGGAGAGGTGTTCTGGGAGCTGTGGTGCTGTCCACCTCTCCCAGGGGAGAGGAGTCACAGCTCTTTCAGGGCTGCTGGACAACCTGGAAGGGGCACACTCACTGCCAGCCTTCTCCCTCTTGGTAGATATTTGGGTAGTCTGTGAGAGGAAGTTCACCTGTGGCACACTAAACTTTGACAAGAAGCTGTTGGAGTGAGGCCAGAGGAGGTCACAAAGATAATCCAAGGGTTGGGGTAGCTCTGTTGTGAGGACAGGTTGTGGGAGCTGAGGGTGTTTAACCTGGAGAAGAGAAGGCTCCAGGGGGCCCTTAGAGCTGCCTGCCAGTATCTGAGGGGATCCTGCAGGAAGGCTGCAGAGGGTCTTTTCCTGAGGGTGTCTAGAGACAGGAGAAGGGGGAATGGTTTGAAGCTGAGGCAGAGCAGGGTTAGACTGGAGCTGAGCAAGAAGCAATTTGTTACCAGGGTGGTGAGACTCTGAAACAGGTTGCCCAGGGAAGTTGTGGATGCCTCTTGCTGGGGGTGTTCAAGGTCAGGTTGGATGAGACCTTGAGCAGCCAAATCTAGTTGAGGGGTGTCCATGGTGTGGAGGTTGGAGCAGATGATCTCTGCTGTTCCTTCCAAGCTCAACCATTCTGTGACTGCGACATGCAGCCTGACGCTGAAGCTCCCTCAGAGTCCCTAAGTGACACTTAGACACATCTCTTCCTAGGGACATCCCCTGAGCAGAAAGCTCCAGCAGAAGCATTTCCAAGGTGAACACTCACAGAGGAGGGAACCTTCCTGCAGCTGCATGGCCAAGGCAAGAGGATTTTACAAACAGTTTGCAACCTGCCTGGCAAATGCAGGCAAATTGTTCCCGAGATGCTGTCACACCAGAGGACCTGTGAGTAAAACAGTGGTGACAGATGTGGAGCTGCCCTGCCTGCTTCTCTTCCCTCAGGAAATCTGAGGCAATTTGTAAGGAGGTTTAAAAAAGTGCCCTGGAGCCTCCATGCGACAGCTTCAGCAGTCTGCTGGTTGGCTCTGTTCACACAGGCACTGCGCAGGGGCTGGGGACCAGAGGAAGGTGAATCTCACAAGGTTAGGACCACAAGCAGCTGGCAGCTTTGAGCTGCTTCACCTGTGCCTAGAAACGAGGGCCAAAGAAACCCCTTCAACCTATGTTTCTTAGCCTCCTGAGCCTGAAAGAAATGAGCCACTGAAAACAATTCACAGCACGAGATAGATTTGTTCCTACCTCCCTGGCTCCAAAATCCAAAGCTCCTCCTGCTCTGGGGGTATCTGCTGGTCAACATCTTCAGCCAGAGTTACAGAATGGAATCACAGAGTTGTTCACAATGACAAAGTCCTTCAAGTTCACCCAGCCCAACCATTTTCCAGCTCTGCCAAGGTTGGGGTTAAGCCACGGCCCTCAGCACCACAGCTCTGCCTCTTGCAAACACCTCCAGGGGTGGGCATACAACCACCTCCCTGGGCAGCCTGGGACAGGCTTTGAGAACCTTTTCAGGAAAGAATTTTGTTCTCATATCCAACCTAAATCTCCTCTAGGGCAGCTTGAGGCCATTTCTCTTGTTTTATCACTTGTTACTTGGGTGAAGAGCCCAAATCCACCTCACTGCAGCCTCCTCTCAGGGAGCTGCAGAGGGCAATGAGCTCTGCCCTCAACTTCCTGTTCTCCACACTAACCACCCCCAGCTCCCTCAGCTGCTCCTCCTCAGCCCTCTTCTCCAGACCCTTCCCCACCTTTCTTGCCCTTCTCAGGACCTGCTCCAGCCCCTCAATTTCCTGTCCTGCCAACTACCTGACACCCAAAAAAGTCCCTCCTCAGCTTTCTTGTAGTCCAATTCAGGCACTGGAATGTCAAAGTAAGGTCTCCTCAGAGTCTCCTCCTCTCTGGCCTGAACAGCCCCAACTCTCTCAGTCAGTCATTATAGCAGAGGAGCTGCAGCCCTCTGATCATCCTTGTGGCCCTTCTCTGGACATGTTCCAGCACTGGAGTCACTGCAGGCACCTAAAGTTGTTAATGATGACAGGAGGAGAAGGGGCTTCTGGTGAATCAACACCAAGGTCACAGGCCTGTGGAATAAATTTCATATCCAGCGAAGAGCTCCCCCAGGGTGAGGCATGTTTAGTAGCAACCCTTGGCAAAGATTTGTTTACTTAATCACAGGGTCACAGGATGCTGGGGTTAGAAGTGACCTCTGGAGATCTTCAGGTCCAACTCCCCCTGCCAGAGCAGGAGCAGAGAATCCAGCACAGGTCACACAGGAACACATCCAGACAGAGTTGGAAAGGCTCCAGAGAAGGAGACTCCACATCCTCTCTGGGCAGCCTGTGCCAGGGTTCTGGGACCCTTACAGGCAAGAAGTTCTTCCTCACACTGAGGTGGAACTTCCTGTGCTGCAGTTTCCATCTATTGCCCTTGTCCCATGCCAGGGCACAAGTGAGCAGAGGTTGTCCCTGTCCTTTCCTTTCTGACTCCCAGCCCTTAGATACTTACAGACATTGCTCAGATCCCCTCTCAGCCCTCTCTTCTCCAGGTTAAAAATTATTTTTCTCTATTTTTTTTTTTAAATTTATTTTCCTTCCCTCTTTCTTTTCAGCCCAGCCCCTTCTGACTGCAGAGAGTTTGCAGCCAGAGCTGAGCATCACTGCCAGCATGCTCCCAGCGCTCCTCACCACCAACCCACAACCACCAAGCCACAGCAGTGGAAGGAAAGGAGAACAAGATGTGGCTCCAGGCAGGGCTGTGCTTGGTCAGAGCAGAGCTCCCTGGGGCTTGTGGAACAGGCATCTCTCACACTGCTTCTCCAAATAGATGTCACCATCCCTGGGCCCACAGAGGAGCTTTGATGTTGGCCTGCAGCCGGACGCCCTGCGCCGCTCCTTCGGCTTGCGCAAACAAAGAGGGGCTGGGGTGTGCTGGGCAAACACTGTCAGATGGTTTATGTGCAGCTATGAAAATGAAGTCAGTCCTGCAGATCACAGCTCTGCCTCGCTGCAGATGAGTTTGGCTCAGCTACTGCTGGATGTAAAGACAACACAAAGCATGGCTTTATTTCCCTAGGTGAAGCAGCTTACAGTTGTCCCTAATGTTCTGAGGAGCTCAGCGCTCACTGGCATTAATGATCCCTGAGGAAGCCATTGGAAAGGGAGAGTTGGGGAAATGAGCACACTAAAGTGGCTTTGAGCTCTTCCCACAGTCTCACAGTATCACCAAGGATGGAAGAGACCTCAAAGCTCATCAAGTCCAAGCCATCACCACAGCCCTCAAGACCAGACCATGGCACCAAGTGCCACGTCCAAACCTGCCTTGAACACCTCCAGGGACGCTGACTCCACCACCTCCCTGGGCAGCCCATTCCAGCAGGCAATGACTCTCTCAGGCAACAACTTTCTCCTCACCTCCAGCCTAAACTTCCCCTGGCACAGCTTGAGACTGTGTCCTCTTGTTCTGCTGCTGCTTGCCTGAGAGAAGAAAGCAACCTCCTCCTGGCTACAAGCACCCTTCAGGTAGCTGTAGACAGCAAGAAGGTCTCCCCTGAGCCTCCTCTTCTCCAGGCTAACCAATCCCAGCTCCCTCAGCCTCTCTCCATAGGGCTGTGCTCCAGGCCTCTCCCCAGCCTCGTTGCCCTTCTCTGGACACACTCAAGCACCTCAATGTCCTTCTTCAATGGAGGGGCCCAGAACTGGACACAGGACTCAAGGTGTGGCCTAAGCAGTGCAGAGTCCAGGGGGAGAATGAGCTCCCTGCTCCTGCTGGCCACACTCTTGCTGATGCAGGCCAGGATGCCATTGGCCTTCTTGGCCACCTGGGCACACTGCTGGCTCATGTTCAGGTGGGTGTCAATCAGCACCCCCAGATCCCTTTCTGTTTGGCTGCTCTCCAGCCACTCCCACCCCAGCCTGTAGCTCTGCATGGGGTTGTTGTGGCCAAAGTGCAGCACCTGGCACTTGGATTTGTTGAGCTCCATCCCCTTGGACTCTGCCCATCTGTGCAGGCGGTCGAGGTCCTGCTGCAGAGCCCTTCTGCCCTCCAACCCAGCAACATCAGCCCCCAGCTTGGGGTCAGCTGCAAATTTGCTGGTGCCTGACTCAATGACTCTGACTCCCAGACTGACCTTTCCTGCACACATCCCTCCTGCCTCTAACTCCTCACCTGCAGTCCTGTGTGCAGGTCTGGAGCCCTCAGCACAGGAAGGACATGGAACTGTTGGAGTGGGTCCAGAGGAGGCCACAAAGATGCTCAGAGGGCTGCAGCAGCTCTGCTATGAGGACAGGCTGAGAGAGTTGGGGCTCTGCAGCCTGCAGAAGAGAAGGCTTCCAGGAGACCTTAGAGCAGCCTTCCAGGATCTGAAGGGGGCTACAGGAAGGCTGGGGAGGGACTATTGACAAGGTCTTGTAATGACAGGACAAGGGGCAGTGGGTTTGAGCTAGCAGAGGGGAGATTGAAATTGGATGTTAGGAGAGAGTTGTTTGCAGTGAGGGTGGTGAGACACTGGCACAGGTTGCCCAGGGAGGTTGTGGCTGCTCCCTGCCTGGAGGTGTTCAAGACCAGGTTGGATGAGGCCTTGAGTGAGCTGTGCTAGTGGGAGGTGTCCCTGCCTATGGCAGGGGGCTGGAACTGGATGATCCTTGGGGTCCCTTCCAACCTTCCCATCCTATGATTTGGTGCCAGGCAGTGGCAGCCATGCTCTGACAAAGCTGGGTCACCCCGCAAGGGACAGGTAGCAGTTTGCAGCCATGCACTGCAACACCCACAGCACGCAAAGGCTCTGCTTTCCTGCTCACTGCCCTTCATACCATTACAATGAACATTCACCTAAGGTATTCAAGACCTGCTTGCCAGATTGCAAAGGTAGATGTTGGTTTTGGCTCTCCCAGCAGAGCTGGGCCCTGAAGTGAAGCCAAGACCTGTCATCCTTTGCCTTGGCTGGAACAAAAACAAACTCCCTTCCTGTGTGCACATCTGAGGTCATTCCTGCCATGAGATCAGAGCCTGGAAAAGCATCTCATGCCCTGCAAAGAGGCTGAACAGAGCCCCCCACATTAAAACCAGAGTCAGTGTCTGCCTAGAACACACCAAAGGGAGGCTCAGCTGAAAGAAGGAACTTTAGCTCCAGCCCAACTTGTCTGACACAGCCACTGCAAGCCCCCCTAGTGAAGCTGAGCTGTCTCCTGGCAGAGGGTGATGTGCAGCCCCAGCAGGAAGGGCAGGCTGCCCCACTGGAGGTGCTGCTGCCTCCAGAACAGGAGCTGTTGTGTTTCTCCTGCACGGCCTGGAGCATCCATGGCATCTGCCATGTGCTGCCTCTGCAGCCCTGCACGTCTCTCTCTGCCTGGCACCACTGCCACCAGTCAAACCTCACAGACCACAGGAGCTGGAAGGGACCTCTGGAGATCAGCAAGTCCAACATGTCCCCAGGGCAGCTTCACCCTGAGCAGGCTGCACAGGAACAGCATCCAGGCAGGCTTTGAACAACTCCAGAGAAGGAGACTCCACCACCTCTCTGGGCAGTCTGGATTCTTTTTTCACCCAGAGAACTCACCCCACACCTCCACAGCCCTAGGAAGGAGACCTTTCTTTCTTCAGCCTTTGGAGGCAACAAGTGACAAAAGAGGAATCCCTGTTGCATGTGATGCTTGAGACATAGCAGCAGCCTGGCCTGAATCAGCAGTGTGTGTGCCCTGTGCTGTGTGCCTCAGCATGGATCAGCAATGGTGTGGGCAGCAGGAGCAGGGCAGGGATTGTCACCCCTGGTCTCAGCACTGCTGAGGCCGCAGCTTGAGTGTTGACTTCAGCTTTGGGGCCCTCATTCCAAGAGGAACATTGAGGGGCTGGAGCAGGTCCTGAGAAGGGCAAGAAAGCTGGGGAAGGGTCTGGAGAAGACAGGTGGGGAGGAGCAGCTGAGGGAGCTGGGGGTAGTTAGTGTGGAGAAGAGGAGGTTGAGGGCAGAGCTCATTGCTCTCTGCAGCTCCCTGAGAGGAGGCTGAAGCCAGGTTGGGGCTGGGCTCTGCTCCCTAGTCTCAGCTGATAGAAGGAGAAGAAACATTCTGAAATTGTGCCAGAGGAGGGTCAGGTTGGAGATGAGGAAAAATTTCTTTGCTGCCAGGGTGGTGAGGGATTGGCACAGGCTGCCTAGGGAGGTGGTGGAGTCCCTGGAGGTTTTCCAGGAAGGTGTGGCCATGGCACCAGGGGCCATGGTTCAGTGGTCATGGTGGGGTTGTTGGTTGGACTGGGTGATCTTGGAAGGCTTTTCCAGCCCAAACAATTCTGTGATTCCATGACTTGGCTGCCATAAACACCCTGCAGAGCCACACCAGTGAGACTGGGACACCAGTAGCTGTGTTTGTCTTTTCCTTGACCTTGCTGTTGCTTTGAAGCCTTCAGAGGCTGCTGCTGCTCAGAGCAGCTTCAAGGTCCTTTGTTAGACTTAGTGCCACTGCCCCAGTGACAAGGACAGGAAGCCTTTAGCTGCTGATTCAGAGAGCAGTCATTCAAATGAAGGCTGCACTGACAGCCCATTAACTGCAGCAGAGATTGTTTGTTGCTGCTACACTTGCAGAGAGACCTATTTAAAAACAGATCAGGGGCTTGGAAAGCACTCAGCTGCCTCTGCCTTCTTTCCCCTCTTCCCTGCAAGACAAGTTCCCAAACCTGAGCTGGCATTTGCTTCCTCCCTGATCTAGTTACAACTTCATTATAGCAATATTGGCCAGCAGCAGGGAACTTATTAAATAAATGCCATTTAAGTGCTTCTACCTGGGCCCTCAGTTCAGATAACAGAGAGATAGGAAGAAAGGGGGAGAGGGGTGGCACAGCTCTGCTCACTTTCTGCCTTCCCCTGTGGCACCAGGTCCAGGCAAGCCTTTCTAGATACCCAGGCTATGGTCAGCAGCAACTCCCAGTGCTGCAATGAGAAAAATCACAGGATGGTCTGGTTGGAAAAGGCCCTGGGATGACTGAGTCCAACCCTAAGCAAATATCTCCCCACACACAGACATCAGATCATGGCCCTCAGCTCCTCAGACCACATCCATCCCCAGTTTCCATGGCCACAGGTTTTCTGAACACCTCCAGGGATGGAGACTCCACCACCTCCCTGGGCAGTCTGTGCCAATCCCTGATAACCCTTTTGGGTGAAGAAATTTTTCCTAATGTCCAACCTAATCCTCCCCTGGAACACCTTGAGGACAGACTGAGGGACTTGGGGCCATTCAGTCTGGAGAGGAGAAGGCCCCCAGGTGACCTTGTTGTGGCCTTCCAGTATCTGAAGGGGGCTACAAGAAAGCTGGGGAGGGACTTTTTTGGCTGTCAGGTAGTGAGAGGACTGGGGGGAATGGAACCAAGCTAGAAATGGATATCAGGAAGAAGTTCCTCAGCATGAGGGTGGTGAGAGCCTGGAATAGGTTGCTCAGGGAGGTGATGGAAGCCTCATCCCTGGAGGTGTTTAAGGTCAGGCTGGGTGAGGCTCTGGCCAGCCTGATCTGGTGTGAGGTGTCCCTGCCCATGGCAGGGGTTTGGAACTAGATGATCCTTGTGGTCCCTTCCAACTCTGACTGGTTCT
>VWZE01024615.1:53391-64367 GCA_013396675.1 Eubucco bourcierii
CCCCCCGCCCCAGCCCCCTCCCCAACTTTGATTTTCTGGCCAATTCAGCATATTGGGAGCTGAGGTGACAAGCAGAGCGCAGGCTTGAGCTGGTGGTGGGATGAATGCCACCAGCAAATGGAGAGCTGGGGAAGGAGCTGCAGTGCAGCTACAGAGGACAGGTGTTGGGAGGGTCAAGGTGAATGCCTGCTGGTATCAGATCAAGAGGCTTGTTCAGCTTGCCAAACCTTGCTACTCATGCAGATGGTCGTCCTCGTGGGGCAGGAGTGCTCCAGAGTGACCTCCAAAGGATGCTTTGCAACCAGGTGATCCTCGGGGTCCCTTTGCAACCAGGTGACCTTTGGGGTCCCTTCTAAGCTAAACCATTCTGTGATTCTATGATAATCCCTGCCCTGCTCCTGTTGTGTCTGCTGGAACAGGTAAGGTCAGTGGTGATTTTTTTCTGAGCTTGCCCACCAGGTTCACTCAAAACTCTTCTGGGAGCTCCACAGACCAATGCTCAGCTCCCTGCACCGGGTTTCTACTGCTCAGCTCTACAAACAAGCCTGGAAATATCACAAAAAGTTTCCCAAACTTCACACCAATGCAAGTTCAGCACTTACCAGAAACAGTGAGGGACTTAGGGGTCTTTAATCTGGAGAAGAGGAGGCTGGAGCCCTGGGTTTAGCTTTGAGCCCTCACTGCAAGAAGGACATAGAGGGGCTGGAGCAGGTCCAGAGAAGGACAAGAAAGATGGGGAAGAGTCTAGAGAAGAGGGCTGGGGAGGAGCAGCTGAGGGAGCTGGGTGGGGTTTGGTGTGGAGAGGAAGAGGCTGAGAGGGGATCTGAGCAATATCTTTAAACATCTGATCTGAGCAATATCTTTAAACATCTGAGGGCTGGAAGTCAGGAAGGGACAGGGACAGCCTCTGCTCACTTGTGCCCTGGCATAGGACAAGGGGCAAGGGATGCAAACTGCAGCACAGGAAGTTCCACCTCAACATGAGGAAGAACTTCTTGCCTGTAAGGGTCCCAGAGCCCTGGCACAGGCTGCCCAGAGAGGTTGTGGAGTTTTCTTCACTGAAGCCTTTCCAGCCCTGTCTGGATGTGTTCCTGCGTGACCTGCTCTGGATTCTCTGCTCCTGCTCTGGCAGGGGAGGGTTGGACCTGGAGATCTCCAGAGGTCCCTTCCAAGCCCTAATATCCTGTGACCCTGAGTTAACCCCAATGCAGTCATCCAGGCCCACAGGCAAACACTTAATATTTCCCACAGTCCACCCCAGGCTGGAGCTCTGCTTCAGCCAAGCACATTTAGTGCTCCAGGGTCAGCCTCAGAGAGTTTCCTGCTTTCAGAGGTGAGCTAACAAACCCAAACCCCTTCACCTCCTCACGCAGCCACCGCACTGCTGCCCACTCCTGTCCTGCAAAAGCAGCCTTTGAAGGTCACTCTGGAGCACTCCTGCCCCATGAGGACAACCATCTGCATAAGTTGTTCAGCTTGCCAAACCTTGATAGACTCTTGATCTGAAATCTTGAAGCTATTTTCTTTGTTCAGCTAATGAACAGTATGGTGATGAATACACATAAGGCAAAATTGATCCACTTAATTCATCATTTGTACATATGGATGGATTTCAGCCCCCCCTTTTAAATGGATTCTGGGATTAAACACCAATGCCTACATTCATGAGGTGTTAAAAAAAAAGAAATACCTCAGGGCACCCTGGGAAGTTTTGTCCCTTCGCTTCAGAAACGAAAAGGGCTGAGCCCACGTTTAGCATTTGCAGTTTTTAAAAGCCAAGCTGCATTTTCTGGGCTTCTTCATTAGTGCCCATGAAAAGTTTCACTGCAGCTGTAAGCTCTTGATTCTGCAGGAGTTGCAGGGCACAGGTTCCTGGCCTGGATCAGCAATGGTGTGACCAGGAGGAGAAGAGGAGGGGTTGCCCATCTGGAATCACCAGAAACAGGGCAGGGATCATCACAGAATGGTTTAGGTTAGAAGGGATCTTAAAGTTCATCCAGTTCCAACACCCTGCCACAGGCAAGGACACCTCCCACTAGTACAGGTCACTCAGGGCCTCATCCAATCTGGCCTTGAACACCTCCAGGGAGGTTGTGGAGCACAGAAGACCTCCAGAGAGGTTGTGGAGCACAGAAGACCTCCAGGGAGGTTGTGGAGCACAGAATCACCCAACGTGATCAAAGATCACGTTGGGTGATTCTGTGCTCCACAACCTCCCTGGGCAACCTGTGCCAGTGTCTCACCACCCTCATCATAAAGAACTTCTTGCTAACATCCAGTCTAAATCTCCTCTCTGCCAGTTTAAACCCATTAGTCCTCATCCTGCCATTACAAGACCTTGTAAATAGTCCCTCCCCAGGGATTGCCCCCTCCCTGTGCTCAGCAGGAGGGAGGCCAGCCCCTCATTATCCCACAAATCGATTCACAGACTGCATCAAGTTAGAAACGACCCCTGGAAGGGTTCCCCAACCCCCCCTGCAGGCAGCAGGGACACCTCCAACTAGAGCAGGCTGCCCAGGGACACATCCAGGCTGATCTTGAACATCATCACAACTGCATCCCTGGGCAACCTGTTCCAGTGTTGTGCAGAACTTCCTCTTGATGTCCAATCTAGGTCTGCCCTGCTCCAGACCATTGGCCCTTGTCCTTTTGGGCAGCCTCTCCCAACAGAGGATGGACACAGCACGAACAGGGTCTGCTGGCATCCAGCTGAAGGCAGTTCCCAGCTTCTCTCCACCAGTTTGTGCTGACAGTGGCCTCTCTCTCTCTCCAAAATTTACTCTCCTGATAGATTTATAGGAAACAATGATATCACCTCGGAATACTGCTGGGCTAAGCAAGCCATGCTCCTTCAGCTCTGGGATGATGGTCAGGTCAGGCATTTAATTATTCCCAGGTCTCTTTTTTTTTCTGCCTCTGATTCACTGAGAGTTCATCTTTGGTCTGTGTTTTTTCGGTTTTGTTTTTTTTTTTTTTCTTTTTCTGCTCTGCATATGAACAGCACCAGCTACAGCCCTGCCCAGTACCCAGCACAACAACAGCCGCAGCCCTGCCCGGCGCCAGGCACAGTCCCAGCCGCAGCCCTGCCCGGCGCCAGGCACAGTCCCAGCCGCAGCCCTGCCCGGCGCCCGGCACAGTCCCAGCTGCAGTCCTACCCGGCACCAGGCACCAGCTGCAGCTCTGCCCGGCACCAGGCACAGTCCCAGCTGCAACCCTGCCCGGCGCCCAGCACAACAACAGNCCCCCGCCCCTCCCCGGCCCCCGGCCCACCCCCAGCCGCAGCCCTGCCCGGCGCCAGGCACAGCCCCAGCCGCAGCCCTGCCCGGCGCCCGGCACAGTCCCAGCTGCAGTCCTACCCGGCACCAGGCACCAGCTGCAGCTCTGCCCGGCACCAGGCACAGTCCCAGCTGCAACCCTGCCCGGCGCCCAGCACAACAACAGCTGCAGCCGCAGCCCTGCCCGGCGCCAGGCACAACAACAGCTGCAGCCGCAGCCCTGCCCGGCGCCAGGCACAACAACAGCTGCAGCCGCAGCCCTGCCCGGCGCCAGGCACAACAACAGCTGCAGCCGCAGCCCTGCCCGGCGCCAGGCACAACAACAGCTGCAGCCGCAGCCCTGCCCGGCGCCAGGCACAACAACAGCTGCAGCCGCAGCCCTGCCCGGCGCCAGGCACAACAACAGCTGCAGCCGCAGCCCTGCCCGGCGCCAGGCACAACAACAGCTGCAGCCGCAGCCCTGCCCGGCGCCAGGCACAACAACAGCTGCAGCCGCAGCCCTGCCCGGCGCCAGGCACAACAACAGCTGCAGCCGCAGCCCTGCCCGGCGCCAGGCACAACAACAGCTGCAGCCGCAGCCCTGCCCGGCGCCAGGCACAACAACAGCTGCAGCCGCAGCCCTGCCCGGCGCCAGGCACAACAACAGCTGCAGCCGCAGCCCTGCCCGGCGCCAGGCACAACAACAGCTGCAGCCGCAGCCCTGCCCGGCGCCAGGCACAACAACAGCTGCAGCCGCAGCCCTGCCCGGCGCCAGGCACAACAACAGCTGCAGCCGCAGCCCTGCCCGGCGCCAGGCACAACAACAGCTGCAGCTGCAGCCCTGCCCGGCGCCAGGCACAGTCCCAGCCGCAGCCCTGCCCGGCGCCAGGCACAACAACAGCTGCAGCCGCAGCCCTGCCCGGCGCCAGGCACAACAACAGCTGCAGCTGCAGCCCTGCCCGGCGCCAGGCACAGTCCCAGCCGCAGCCCTGCCCGGCGCCAGGCACAACAGCATCATCTCGCCCTGCCACAAACTGAAACCTACTTCACCTAGGGCAGTGTTTCTCTCTCCTACAGTCATCTCACCTTGGTTAGTGTCCCTGATGACTTCAAGGGGAGTAGACAAGACTGCTTTTGAAGGTCCCAGAGCCATCTGAACACTCTTTACCTCCTTAGTTCCGCCCACCCACAAGTCCTGCTCTCCTCACCTGGTTGTAGATGTACTTGAGACAGAGCCACAGACAGTGGGTGGCAAAGCCCTTAAAGCTCATCCACTTCAACCATTCTCTACCTCTGCTAAGCCATGGCCCTCAGCACCACAGCTCTGCCTCCAGAAACACCTCCAAGGATGGACATCCAGCCACCTCCCTGGGCAGCCTGTGCCAGGCTTTGAGCACCTTCCAGAGCACTGTGAGCACTCTGTGCTGTTGTAAAGGCATCTTTTTTATTCCAGCACTTCTGCACTAGGATATCACAGCTCTCCTCTGAATTCCCACATTTTTCCACCTTTGGCACAAAAAGTGCACGTACTGGCAAAGCCACGGATCCAAATTGGAACAAGAGCCACCAAGAGCTCTTCTCCCACTCTGCTCTGCCCTGCTGAGCCCACACCTGCAATCCTGTGTCCAGTTCTGGGCTCCCCAGTTCAGGACAGGCAGGGACCTGCTGGAGAGAGTCCAAGGGAGAGCCATGAGCATGACTGGGGGACTTGAGCATCTCCCCTATGGAGAGAGACTGAGAGCCCTGGGGCTGGTTAGCCTGGAGAGGAGAAGGCTGAGAGGGGATCTGATCAGTGTCTATCAATATGTGAGGGGTGGGTGTGCAGTGGAGGAGGCAAATCTCTTTTTGGTGGTGCACAGCAATAAGCCAAGGAGCAATGGATACAAACTGGAGCAGAGAAGGTTTCAGCTCAGCATGAGGAGAAACTTCTTTGGTGTGAGGGTGCTGGAGGGCTGGAGCAGGCTGCCCAGAGAGGTTGTGTGGTCTCCTTCTCTGGGGATTTTCCAAGCTCTCCTGGATGCATTCCTGTGTGTACTGCCCTGGGTGAGCCTGGGTTTGGCCTTGATCTATCTTGAGTATCAAAGATTCTCAGGTGTTTGGTTGTCTGAATATAGGCAAAGAAATGGAGGGAAAAGGACTGAAATTGTGCCAGGAGAGGGTTAGGTTGGAGATGAGCAAAAATTTCTTTGCTGCAAGAGTGATCAGGGATTGACCTCAGGCTGCCCAGGGAGATGGTGGAGTCTCCATCCCTGGAGGTGTTCCCAAAAAGTGTGGCCATAGGACTTGGGGACATGTTTTAGTGGCCCTGGTGGTGCTGTGTTAAGGATTGGGCTGGATGATCTTGAAGGTCTTTTCCAACTGTAAGCATTCCATGATTCTGTATTCTCTTGCCTACTGCTAGGTGATTGCATAGGCAACAAACCTTGTCTGACACCAAAAACTGCCTAAGTAAGGAAGGGCAACACTCAGTGTCCCAAAGCACCTCCTGCCCTAGCAGAGACATCTTTCAAGCTCCTGTCTCTCACAGAGGTTTAAGAGACCCTTACATTTCCATTACCAGAGTCTGTTCTCCTTCCCCTCACCCCCCACCCCAAGAATTCCCTGCGTTTGCACAGGTCAGGGATGCATCAGCCCTCATTATGTGAATATTGATCTCAATAAGGGAATCGATGGGCAGGGAGCAGCAGCCTTTTCCAAACGTTTTACAGAGGGCTGTAATTGAAACTCTGCTCCTCAGGCCTCTGCAGGCAGTGTGCATGCACAACCTGCTGCTTAGGAGGAGCTGTGACATGCTGGAGCTGTGCTTGACTCCTCACAAAGCCCTCCACAATTCGTGTAAGGAGCTGAATCCTCTCTGTTTAAATCTCAAAATGGGTGGGAAGAGACATTAAAGATCATCTAGGTCTGACCCCTCTGCCATGGGCAGGAATGTCTCCCACTAGTCCAGGTTGAGCTTATGAGTTTGCTAAAAATGCAGAGTTTTATCTTTTGGAACTGTGAAACATGGCAGTGCCAAAAACTTGGGGGTGTTGGGTGCTGAGCAGCTCCCCAGGAGCCAGCAGTGCCCTCATGCAGCCCAGCAGGCAGCTGTGTGCTGGGCTGCAGACAGGAGTGTGGGCAACAGGGCAAGAGAAGGGATTCTGCTCCTTGGCTCTGCTCTACTGAGACCTCACCTCCAATCCTGCCTCCAGCTCTGGTGTCCCCAACAGAAGGACACAGAGCTGCTGGAGAGGCCAGAGGAGGCCACAAAGGTGATCCAAGAGCTGGGGCAGTTCTGCTGTGAGAATAGGCTGAGGGAGCTGAAGCTGTTCAGCCTGGAGAAGAGAAGGCTGCAGGCAGAACTCGGAGCAGCCTGCCAGGACATGAAGGGGCTACAAGAAGGCTGCAGAGGGACTGCTCCCAAAGGCCTGCAGGGACAGGATGAGGGACAATGGTTTGAAAGGAGAGCAGAGCAGATTGAGACTGGTTGTGAGGAACAAGTTCTGCACCAGGAGGGTGGTTGAGCACTGCAACAGGTTGCCCAGGGAGGTGGTTGAGGCTCCATCCCTGGAGATGTTCAAGGTGAGACTGGACAGGGCTGTGGGCAACCTGTTCTAGTGGAGGATGTCCCTGCTGAGTGCAGGGGGGTTGGACTGGATGAGCTTTGGAGGTCCCTTCCAACCCAGCCCATTCTGTGATTTTGTGATTCTAAGAGGTGGTAGTTTCAAACTGGAAGGAGCTGGATTGAGATGAGACATGAGGAAGCAATTCTTGCTCATGAACCACTTCCCAAGCTGCACCCCCTGGGATTCTTGCTGCCCCACCCCAGCTGTGGACACAATTTCACTCACCAGAGCCTGTCAGTTCTCCTAGCCCCAAGCCATCTGAAGCCTCCAGCCCCATGCTGACTTTCCATGCACGGCTTAAGCACCCTCCCCCTTGCAAACCTGCTGGCAATTACCATGCCCTTATGCAAAGGGTATCAAACTTGCCCAGTGATGGAATTCAGTGCAGCATGAACAGCCTCCCTGGTCCTGCCCACTGTAAATGTCCTGGGATGATGCTGCAGAAGCAGCAGTTTTGCCTGCTGAACCCTTCCTCTTGCCTCACAAGGTAAGGAGCACCCAGGCGTGACGCCCACAGGTCCACCCTGCAAGCAAGAAGAGCATTAAGCTAATTCTCTGAGATTTATGGCAGACCTCTCTGCCTCCAACATGCATTTTATAGGCATTTGCAATAAATTAACTAGTGGAGGCCAGCTGGGGGGCACACAGACCCTATTGTGCATAGCCAAGTAGCAGAGCTGGTGGATGGCAGAGCTGGTCAGAGACTCAGACAATCACAGAATGGGCTGGATTAGAAGGGACCTCCAAAGCTCATCCAATCCAACCCCCTGCACTCAGCAGGGACATCCTCCACTAGAGCAGCCTTCAATGTCCAGCCTTACCTTGGATATCTCC
Organism: Eubucco bourcierii; assembly: GCA_013396675.1. Lineage (NCBI taxonomy): Eukaryota > Metazoa > Chordata > Aves > Piciformes > Ramphastidae > Eubucco > Eubucco bourcierii. The sequence continues at coordinate 61,085 of VWZE01024615.1, forward strand.
AGGTATGGGCCCACAACCACCTCCCTGGGTAACCTGTTGCAGTGTTCCAGCAGCCTCATAGTAAAGAACCTGTTCTTAATATCCAATCTCAATCTGAAGGCCCTGGAGGTGTTTGAAAGAGGCAGAGCTGTGGTGCTGAGGGTCATGGCTTTGCCCCACCCTTGGCAGAGTCAGAGAATGGTTGGACTGGGGGAGCTTCAAAGCCTTCCCCAGCCAAACCAATCCTGTGACACCCTCTAGAGCTACAGGAGCTAACCCACTTCTGTGTGTGCTGGGCTGATGGTTAGACTCAATGATCTCAGAAGGTTTTTCCAACCCAACCAATTCTGTGATTCTGGGATCTAAAATTCTCCACAATTGGATGCTCTTTGGATGATTTCTGCTTGACAACCATGGCTGAAATTGCTGCTTTTAAGGGGGTGGGGAACTAAAAAAAAAAAAAAATCACAGAGTCACAGGAACATCCAGCTGGGTAAAGACCTTCAGGATCACCAAGTCCAACCAAGAGCCCTGCTCTGCAAGCTTCACCCTAAACCATATCCCCAAGAACCACATCCAAACCACCTTTAAACACCTCCATGGTTGGTGACTCCACCATCATCTCCCTGAGCAGTCTGTGCCAGTGCCTGACCACTCTTACTGGGAAGTTCTTCCTGATGTCCAATCTAACCCTGTCCTGCTGCAGCTTGAGGCTCTTCCCTCTTGTTCTAGCACTAACAATCCCTGCAGCTTCACCATGACCTCCTAGGCCAAGAGGAGAGCAACCTCCTGGACAGGCTGACTAGGATGAGGCTCCCTGGTGAGGTCACTTCATGCAGCACCATGCTTGCCTTCACTGTGCAGCCACCATCCCCTGAAAACAGCCTTTACAATGCTCTGTTGCAAATTAGATGTGACACAACCCTTCTATTTTCAGCCTTTCTGCTTTCCCTTTTATTTTTTTTCCTCCAGACCTTTTCCCCCTACCTCCTCCCCCCCATTTTTTTTTAATCCCCTTGTATTGGCATCCAGAGCCTGTTTGGAGCAATCTTGTGTAGCAGCTGACCAGACATAATGACTTTCCAAGGTCCTTGTGATTCCTGATTAACATTCAGTTAGCATAAGTCCTGACTTTATTATTGACTACATTGAATACACAATACACTGACCTCTGCCATCTGCAACTAAATCTCTTCCTGCAAATCTATCAAAGTGATTTCATACAGAGAGGAAGTAGAAGAAAACAAAGCAGCAGCTACTTCTCTTTCATTTCTTTTTGTTCCTCCTGTCCTGAGAAACTTTAACACCCTGTGGGCACTGCTTCCCTCCTTGCTGTTTGCAGTCTTTGGCATTCCACGCTCCCAGTGCTTTGCTAAACACCAAAGAACCACCTCAAAAATGCAAGGGAGAGAGGAAGCACCAGGCAAGATCTCTCAATTGCAACCTTGATAGAATGACAGAATGCTCTGGGTAGGAAGGGACCTCCAAAGCTCATCCAGTCCAACCCCACTGCACGCAGCAGGGACATCCTCCTCTAGATCAGGTTGCCCACAGCCCTGTCCAGCCTCACCTTGTATATCTCCAGGGATGGGGCCTTAAACACCTCCCTGGGCAACCTGTTGCAGTGCTCAACCACCCTTCAGGTGCAGAACTTGTTCCTCACATCCAATCTCAATCTGCTCTGCTCTCATTTCAAACCATTGCCCCTCATCCTGTTGCTGCAGGCCTTTGGGAACAGTCCCATTGCAACCTTCTTGTAGCCCCTTCAGGTACTGGCAGGCTGCTCTGAGTTCTGCCTGCAACCTTCTCTTCTCCAGGCTGAACACCCCCAGCTCCCTCAGCCTGTCCCCATAGCAGAGCTGCACCAATCCCCTGATCATTTTTGTGGCCTCCACTGGAGCCTCTCCATCATCTCCATGTTCTTCCTGTAATGAGGGCTTCAGAAACAAAGCAGTGAAAGAGAACCTCAGGAACATCCTGTTTAAATTCCATGCCCAGAAGATGCTTTATTAAGAGGTAGCATCTTCAGGAACCTCAGGGTAGCCTTCCAGTACCTGAAGAGGGCTACAAGAAGGCTGCAGACGGATTGTTCCCAGAGGCCTGCAGGGACAGGGTGAGGGACAATGGTTTGAAAGGAGAGCAGAGCAGATTGAGATTGGATGTGAGGAACAAGTTCTGCACCAGGGACAGGATGAGGGACAATGGTTTGAAAGGAGAGCAGAGTAGATTGAGATTGCATGTGAGGAACAAGTTCTGCACCAGGAGGCTGCTGGAACACTGCAACAGGTTGCCCAGGGAGGTGGTTGTGGCCCCATTCCTGGAGATATCCAAGGTGAGGCTGGACAGGGTTGTGGCCACCCTGCTCTAGTGGAGGATGTCCCTGCTGCTTGCAGGGGAGTTGGACTGGATGAGCTCTGGAGGTCCCTTCCAGCCCAGCCCATTCTGTGATTCTCTGATTGTCAGAATCTCAGCACATTAAGGAACATTTTCCACCTGCCCACGAAGCACCCATGATGGGGAACTGGAATTTCATTGACTGTAGTTTATGCAGATGGGATCAGAGGCATTAGCATAGCGAGGGAGCTGACACTTGTCCTGACGGATGGAATCGTTAGCATGACAGAATCACTTAAGCTGGAGCCACTAACATCAGGTTTCCTCTGCTTATTGACCCCTGCAGAGCAGGCCTGACAAGTGGAACTGCTGCAAAGTTCATTAATAATGTGAAATAAATCAATTGTTGGGGAAATACTGAAAAGGGATGGCACTGAGCTCAGCCTTTTGCCAGCTCAGCATATCCTGGGTTGCCACCAAGGACGTGAGTTCCACCGCGTCCTTCCCTGACCTACCTCCAGGAGCTGCACTTCACTGCCAGGCAGGCTCACAGGGACACTGGGAAGGGGACTGTGGCTGGAGCAACCCTCTGGTAGAATGTGAGGAGCCAAGGATGTGGCTGACATAGACACCTGGAAGCATAGAATCATAGAATTGTCAGGGCTGGAAGGGACTTCAAGGATCACCCAGTTCCAAAGCCCCTGGCCATGGGCAGGGACACCTCACACTAGATCAGGTTGTCCAGAGCCACATCCAGCCTGGCTTTAAAAACTTCCAGGGATGAGGCTTCCATCACCTCCCTGGGCAGTCTGTTCCAGCATCTCACCACCCTAATAATGAAGAACTTCTTCCTAACATCTACTTTGAATGTGCCCACTTCTAGTTTTCAGTATCACCAGGGTTGGAAGAGACCTCAAAGCTCATCAAGTCCAAGCCATTCCCACAGCCCTCAAGACCAGACCATGGCACC
>VWZE01024615.1:64419-111865 GCA_013396675.1 Eubucco bourcierii
AAAAAGAGAATCACAGAATGTCAGGGGCTGGAAAGGACCTCCAAACCTCACTCAGTCCAACCCCTCTGCCAGAGCAGATCTGCTGTACTAGATCACACAGGAACACATCCAGGCAGGTTTTGAATATCTCCTGAGAGGGAGACTCCACAATCCCCCTGGGCAGCCTTTTCCAGGGCTTTGTCACATTCACAGTGAAAAAATTCTTCCTCATGTTTCCCTGGAACTTCCCATGCCTCAGCTTCTATCATTGTCCCTTGTCCTGTCATTGGGCATCACCCAGCAGAGCTTGGCTCCAGCCTCCTGGCACTCACCCTGCACATATTGATAAACATGAATGAGGGCAGCCCTCAGGCTCCTCTTCTCCAAGTTAAAGAGCCCCAGCTCCCTCAGGCTCTCCTCATAAGAGAGAGATTCCATGACCCTGATGACTCTGCTGGCAAACCAAGCAGCACAGAAAAACCACAGAGTCACAGAATATTAGGGGTTGGAAAGGGACTCTCAAAGATCACCCAGTCCAAGCCCCAGCGTTGGGCAATGCTCACAACAGCTGCTGCTCTTGGTTGGCCTTTTCTTCCCTAACTTCAGACTTGCCAAGGTTTCAGTCACTGCTGCTGGGGTTCCTGTGCTGGCACTGTAACTCACCACCCCCCAGAAGTGATAATGAAGATGCTTTGATGACTGCTGTGGGCTCCACCGTGGCCCTTCACTCAGGCTCTTCTCATTGGTTCACTACTCTTTATTGATTCCTTCCTTCAACATCTTGCTTACAGCAGCAGAGACCTGCTGAGGACAGGTGGAGCAAACACTGCACTGCAGAGTCAGCTCTTTGCTCACATCTGAAAGCCTTCTCTTCTCCAGACTAAAGAGCCCCAGGGCTCTCAACCTCTCTTCATAAGAGAGATGTTCTAGTCCCCTAATTGTCCTCATAGCCTCCACCCATGAACTCCTGAATGACTCCACCTCCTGTTCCCGGTTGCCATCTGCTGCCGAGTCCAGCCTGGGACTGGTGCCCCAGCATCGGTGGTGCCAGTGGTGGCTCCTTGCCATCAGTGTGGTTCCACACTGATTTGTGTCTCTGTCTCTGTTCCATGGCACTTCTCTTTTCATCCCAGCTGCTTTAGTTTCTTTCCTACCCCATCAGCTTCCCTTTGGGAAGCAGAGAGGTTCCTGGAGAGCCTCTGGCACTCCTTCAGTGCCCAGCCCAGCCCTGACCTTTGGCAGGTGTCTGAATGTGCTGCCTTCAGCCTCCTGCCACTGCTCTTGTGCTGGGACAGCCTGGCTGTGGGTTACTCCCACAGTAAGCACTCCAGGAGCCAGCCCTTTGCTTGCAGCAGGAATCAAAGACATGCAGCTGGGGCTCTCTGTTGAACTTCATGGTGACACCAAACCACTGTGCCAGCCAGCTGCCCTCTCAGCAGCAGAGGAACTTGCCCCTGCTTTTGCTCCTTCCTTTTGAGGCAGTGCCAGTGCCCCACAGCCCCCAGGCTGTAGCAGACTGGCATGAGGTGGGGCAGGCATGGAAGCTCACTGCTGTCTCCATCATCCACTGCTTGCCAGTCAAACTCCACATTAGCTTCAAGGTGCTCTCCATGACCTCCCCAGCCCTTTCATACCTTCAATCAGGCTTCCTTTGCTGCTGTGATTGTCTTGTAGCTCATTTCATGCCTGCTGGAGTGCAGGGGCAGCTGAGCACTCAGGCACCACGTAGAAGAGGCTGAATAAAATATAAGGGGACAAGAGCAGGAGGCAAGGCCTGCCTTTGTCATAAATCATTGAAAAAGATATTTTAAAGGAAAGGGGGAAAAAAAGATTTCTATTAAAAAAATATCAAAAAGCAACACAAACAGTTGAGTGCTGCAGGCTTGGGGAGATGATCTCTCCCCTGGCCCAGGCACTCAAATGACTTCCAGTTAAAGCCACCAAGCTCCACCTGCATTATTCATCTTTATTAAAGTGCAGTCAGCTGTGGGCTGCAGCCTCACACAGGTTTCTTCTGATTGCTGAAGCATTTCTACCCAAAAAAGTTAAAGCACACAGACAGAGCAGCACCAGAGTGCTGCCTCCTGCCACATCCCTCCTGCCCTGGCAGTAAGCCTCAGGGATGCTGCCCTTCAGCATTGGCCCCAAAGGTCCTCTGGGCAAGCAGAGCCTGCAGTGGTGTAGCACATCCAGAGGAACTGGAGCACCCCAGCACAAGCACTTCCAGAGGGTTTGAGGCTTTCCTACAGCTTAAGGGCTGAGCCACCTTGATGGAACCAACTGCCCCCAGCTTCAGTGGGGGGCTTGTGCCCTACTATGAACTTAGAAAGCAGCCTGAGCTGCCTTTGTTCACCAGGCAAGGAGGGTAAAACAGCTGTCACCCTCCCAACACCTCTCAGAGTGCTTCAGCAACAGAAGCCTACAGACAAGACCCTGGCACGCATTGGAGTTTGCCCTCCAGACACTCAGGGGCCACTTTACAAACCCAGGTGGCAGCCAACCCTTCCCTGCTTGCTACCTGCTTCACCAGGTCCAGAACAGCATAACCAACTGTCCTCTGTGTCAGGACACAACTCCTTGCAGTTCCCCTTCCCAAGGGATTAATTAATGCTCCTTAGATCATATTTTCTCTGTCTCTAAACTAGTTCATAGATGGAGTTGGAAAGGACCTTCAAGATCATCCAGTTCCAACCCTCCTGCCATGGGCAAGGACACCTTCTACCAGCTCAGCTTGCTCAAGCTCCCATCCAACCTGGCCTTGAACACCTCCAGGGAGGGAGCATCCCCAGCTTCTCTGGGCAACCTGTGCCAGTGTCTCCCCACCCTTTTAGTAAAGAACTTCTTCCCAATGTCCAATCTAAATCTCCCCTGCTCTAATTTTGAGCCATGACCCCTTGGTGGACCGCAAACCCTAGTTTCTGGCCAATGCAGCTCACTGTGCTGCTGTAAAATGGGAAGCAGTTTTCTAAGTGTTTTTTCATCTCCCCCACAGAGCTCACCCTGCACACCAGGCAGTGCCCCTGCTCCCATGCCCCACTATGCCTTTAACTATTATTTTAAGTAACAACTTCTGGTATTTTTAAGAAACTACAATTTAGTGCTCTACCCAGCTCTGAAGTCCTCAGCACAGGAAGGACATGATCTGCTCAAGTGGGTCTAGAGGAGGCCATGAAGATGATCAGAGGGCTGGAGAACCTGCCCTGCAGGGACAGGCTTGGGAGAGCTGGGGCTGTTCAGCCTGGAGAAGAGAAGAAGGCTGGAGTGAGACCTCAGAGCAGCCTTCCAGTACCTGAAGGAGCTCCAGGAGAGCTGTGGAGGGACTTTTGGCAAGGACTGGCAGTACCAGGATTAGAGATGATGGCATCAGACTGGAAGAAGCTGGATTGAGATGAGACACAAGGAAACAATTCTTGCCTGCGAGGGTGGCAAGGCACTGGGACAGATTTCCCAGGGAAGTTCTGGAGGCTTCCACTGAGGAGGTGTTCAAGGCCAGGTTGGACCCTGAGCAAGCTGCTGTGGCAAGAGATGTAGAATCATAGAATCCTAGAATGGGAAGGTTGGAAGGGACCTCAAGGATCATCCAGTTCCAAACCCCTGCCATAGGCAGGGACACCTCCCACCAGCACAGATCACTCAAGGCCTCATCCAACCTGGCCTTGAATNCTGCAGAGCACCAACTCTCTCAGCCTGTCCTCATAGCAGAGCTGCTCCAGCCCTCTGATCACCCTTATGGCCTCCTCTGGACCTGCTCCAACACTTCCATGTCCTTCCATGTCCCTGTTTATGGCAGGGGCTTGGAACTGGATGATGTTTAGGATCCCTCCCAACCCAGCCCTGCCTCCAGCTTGAAGCACAAGGCTGTGTGTTGAGAAGCAGGAGTTCAAGCATCCAACAGAGGTTCCTCTCCTTCATTCCCAGGCAAACTTGGCAGTGAATCCAGCCAGCAGCATCCTCAAGAGCTGCAGACAGGACACCAGGACACCCTGGGCTAGAACAGAGCTAAATTGCCCGTGCTTCCTTCCCTGCCTGACGCAGCTCTGGACGCCTGCATCACAAACATCCTCTCACCCTGTGCCCTTTCTGCTTCTCTTTACAGCTCCTTCTTTTCGCCCCCCTCAGGCAAGTTTGCTTTTCACACACAGGTGCCCCTCTGCCTATCTTTACCCAGCAGCCTTTGTTATCACAAGCCCCCCAGAAGACAAATTCCTCCTTTGTGCTGCTGCAATTGACTTGTCACCTCCTTTTACAGCTAATTAGCTCTTTAGTAAATGGTGGGGGGTGTCAGAGGCCATCTGATAGCTGATCCTGCTCAGCTGACTGTAAATATTTCTTTCCAGTGGTACTTGATTGCTTCTCATTGCTCCCCCCTCTCTCAATTGAATATCCATGCTGAACCTATTTGTCCATGAAGGGAGAAGATGAAGCCTGGATGAAACTCAAAAAAACACTTTTACAAAGCAGAAGCACTCAGAACCAAAGCTGCCACCAAATACCTGCCCTGGGAGGTGAGGATCTATAATGGTAAGGTTGGAAGGGACCTCAAGGATCATCTAGTTCCAACTCCCTGCCATAGGCAGGGACACCTCCCACTAGCACAGCTCACTCAAGACCTCATCCAACCTGGCCTTGAACACCTCCAGGGAGGGAGCAGCCACAACCTCCCTGGGCAGCCTNCTTCAGATCCTGGAAGGCTACTCTAAGCTCTCCTGGAAGCCTTCTCTTCTGCAGGCTGCAGAGCCCCAACTCTCTCAGCCTGTCCTCACAGCAGAGCTGCTGCAGCCCTCTGAGCATCTTCATGGCCTCCTCTGGACCTGCTCAAACAGTTCCATGTCCTTCCTGTGCTGGGGGCTCCAGAACTGCACACAGTACTCCAGGTGGGGTCTGAGGAGAGCAGAGTAAAGGGGCAGAATCCCCTCCCTTGCCCTGCTGCCCACACTGCTCTTGCTGCAGCCCAGCACACAGTTGCTGTCTGGGCTGCACTCACACTGCAGGCTCATGTTGAGCTTTTCAGCACCCCAGACCCCCAGGTCCTTTTCCTCAGGGCTGCTCTCAGCCATTCACCACCCAGTGGGTGCTGCCCAGGATGGCAGCAACATTTGATTATGACCCTGGAAACTGGAGCTCTGTTTTCTCCTGATCTCTTCAGCTTTCAGTACCAACAGATGTTTCAGCATCAGGTGGGCAATCAAAGCCACTTTCTGTCAACTGCCAACAGGCCATGGCCAAGGGACACCAACAGGAGAGAGAAAGAACCTTAAAAGTCTCCTCCTCAAGAAGCAATTAAAAGAGACTTCAGCCCCTGGGGCAACTGAGAGCAGGAGTGAGGAGCAAGCCCCTCTGGGAATCACAGAACGGCTTTGGATAGAAGGAACCCTGGAACAGGCTGCTCAGGAGGGTTGTGAAGTCTTCTTCTTTGGAGATATTCACCTGGATGTGTTCCTGTGTGATCTGGTGTAGGAGATCCTGCTCTGGCAGGGGGGTAGGACTGGATGAGCTTTGGAGGTCCCTTCCAGGCCCTGATATTCTGTGACCTTCAAGACCATCCAATCCCCACCACCTGCCATGGGCAGGGACACCTCCCACCAGCCCATCTTGCTCATCCAACCTGACCTCCAAGGAGGAGGCAACCACAACCTCCCTGAGCAACTGGTTCTAGTTTCTTCACTGCCCCATTCACTGGCAAGAATAAGCTCTGCCCTCAGCATCCTCCTCTCCACATTAAACACCCCCAGCTCCTTCAGCTGTTCCTCCTCAGCCCTCTCATCCTTGCCCTCCTCCAGCAGTGCTTTTCTGTCCCAGTGCCTCTTTAGCCCTGGAGATTTCTGCTTTTCTCAGCTGTCCTCAGTGGCAATCGCCTTGAAAATCATTTTGCTATTCTTTCTGGATTAAGAAATCAATGCCCCCTTTTTTATCATTTATCTATCCAAAGATCCCTCCTAATTTATTGTCAGTTCATTAATGTACTGCCTACTACCTTTCAAGATCATTAAAGAAGTTAAATAATATCTTAAACCTTCTTCCTCAGCACTTTGTCCCCCTGCAGCTGCGTGATTAAATTCACCTCACTGCTGCAAGCCTGCTCACCCCTCAGCTTTTTAAGGGGAGAAGATCTGAATTCCCAGGCTTGCAGTTTCTTCTGGAGAGAAGTCCTCTCCCTACTCATCCAGCCTCCTTCTTCTTTCCATCAAGTCTCCTCTTCTTTCCAAGCCTTAGGATATTTCCAAGGCTCCTTCTTCTTTCCATCAAGTCTCCTCTTCTTTCCAAGCCTTAGGATATTTCCAAGGCTCCTTCTTCTTTCCATCAAGTCTCCTCTTCCTTCCAAGCCTTAGGATATTTCCAAGGCTCCTTCTTCTTTCCATCAAGTCTCCTCTTCTTTCCAAGCCTTAGGATATTTCCAAGGCTCCTTCTTCTTTCCATCAAGTCTCCTCTTCCTTCCAAGCCTTAGGAAGTTGCCGTCTGGGCTGCACTCACACTGCAGGCTCAGGTTGAGCCTTTCATCACCCCAGACCCCCAGGGCCTTTTCCTCAGGGCTGGAGGAACAGAGCTGGGGAAGGGTCTGGGGAAGAGGGCTAGGGAGGAGCAACTGAGGGAGCTGTGGAGGGTTAGTGTGGAGAGGAGGAGACTGAGGGCAGAGCTCATTGCTCTCTGCAGCTTCCTGAGAGGAGGAGGCTGCAGTGGGGTGGGATTGGACTCTGATCCCTAGGAACAAGAGACAGGAGGAGAGGAAACAACCTCAAGCTGCCCCAGGGGAGGTTTAGGTTGGACATTAGGAGAAAATTCTTCCCTGAAAGGGCTCTCAAAGCCTGGCACAGGCTGCCCAAGGAGGTGGTTGAATGCCCATGCCTGGAGGTGTTTCCAAGGGGCAGAGCTGTGGTGCTGAGGGCCATGGCTTAGCCCCAGCCTTGGCAGAGCTGGAGAATGGTTGGACTCCAGGAGCTGTTTTCCAACCCAAACAGTTGCATGATTCTGTGATTGCAGAGTCTAAATGCCAAGGCACCAACTTCAGTAACGCAGGGCTGGGTAGAAACCAAAAGCTCCTGAGAACTGATGAGCAGTGGCAGAGGACTGCTGGCAGGTATGATAGAAACCATCAGGAGCTACCAGAACTGCTGCACTGCACATCAGCTGCTGCTGCAGCTACACGAGGCCACGGCAGCAGCAGGTTGCCAAACTGTGTCACTTCCTTTGGTGCTCTCCAGCTTTGCCGAGTTTGTTAGCAGCCCTTAGCTGGCAGAAGGACATCATTAACTAATTGCTGATGTATTCCTTCAGCACTTAGGGTCCTCTGCCTGGCAGAATAGTCAGAGCACGACAAAAACTCTTCTGAGAGGAGCAGCTTTGGTCTACACAGAGTTTAGAATGACAAAGCCTAAAATCCATGAATTTGTGAGCTGTGATGGGATTTTTTGGAGGCAAGCAAGCCTCCTTTCTGTGTTTCAGGTGCATGGTCCATGCACACTGAGTGTGATGGTCATGTTATGGCTCTTGACACAAACTAAGGACAAAGATGGTCAGAGGGCTGAGGACAGGCTGAGAGAGTTGGGGCTCTGCAGCCTGGAGAAGAGGAGGCTTCGAGGGGACCTGACAGTAGCCTTCCAGTATCTGAAGGGGGCCTACAGGAAGGCTGGGGAAGGATTATTTACAAGGTCCTGCAACGACAGGACAAGGGGCAATGGGTTTGAACTGGCAGAGGGGAGATTTAGACTGGATGTTAGGAGGGAGTTGTTTGCAGTGAGGGTGGTGAGGCACTGGCACAGGTTGCCCAGGGAGGTCGTGGATGCTCCCTCCCTGGAGGTGTTCAAGGCCAGATTGGATGAGGCCTTGAGTGAGCTGTGCTAGTGGGAGGTGTCCCTGCCTATGGCAGCGAGTTGGAACTGGGTGATCCTTGAGGGCCCTTTCAACCTTACCCTTCTATGATTCTATGACTCCAGCAAGGCTCAGTTCTGCAAGCCAGCAGGATGCTGGGTTGCATCAACAAGGCCATCACCAGCAGAGATAAAGAAGTCGTTGTCCCACCCTGCTCTGCAGTGCTCAGTCCACAGCTGGAGCACTCCCTGCAGCTTTGGTCCTTGCTGTAAAAAATAACGTGGACAGGCTGGGAAGTGTGCAGAGAAGGGCCAGGAGAATGCTCAGAGGCCTGGCAGCACTTCCCTATGAGGAGAGGCTTAGGGAGCTGGGTTTGGTCAGCCTGGAGAAAAGAAGGCTGAGGAGAGACCTTCTCACCATGGACCAACACCTTAAGGGTGGCTGCCAGCAGGATGGAGACTCCCTTTGCACAGGGAGCCCCATGGCACAGACAAGGGGTGATGGGGACAAGGTCCTGCTGGGGAGACTCCCTTTGGGCTCTAGAAGAAAATGTTTGCCTATGAGCCAGACATTGGAATCATCTCCCAAGGGAAGCAGAGGAGTCCCCTCCATGGGACAGTTTGGCCCTCAGCTTGCCAGGCTGCTGGGCCAGCTCATTGCACCTGCACTGTGACCTAGACAGGCTGGAGCAGAGGGCCTGTGGGGTCCCTCCCAAGCTGGCATTCCCTGTGTGTGAGGCTGCTCTGCACCTGGGGCAGTTGTGTCCTGCTCACAGCAGCCAAGCCTCAGCTCTGGCTGCAGTGCTGCAGAGGTGCTGCTGGAGAAAGCCTCCTCCTGTTGCTCTTGGCTCTCTCTGGTTTTCTTAAGCAGCATAGTAGAACTGAGTTATGCTTTCTGCCTGTCTCAGGCCTCCTGGGCTGCTTTTGTACACACAGCAGAAGAAGCTTCTGGCATTTTTCACGTTTGGAGCAGCGGTGGCTTGGCTGCCTTATCAAAGCAGCTCTGGCAGATCCACACCACAGAGCATCCAAGACCCACCACAGGCACTGCCTGCACAGATGGGCTAACAGCACAGACACTGCTGGGCCACAGCAAGGAGGCCAGGGGGAAATAAAACTCCTCTGGAGCCAGGGCTGGGCTCTGCCTGCAAGGAATCTGCTTTTCCTAGCAGGTGCTTGGAGCTCCAACATCTGCTGGCCATACCTAGCAGAGAATCACAGAAGGGACCTCAAGGATCATCCAGCTCCAACCCTCCTGCCATGGGCAGGGACACCTCATGCTAGATCCCAGAGCCATATCCAGCCTGGCCTTAAAGACCTCCAAGGATGAGGCTTCCACCACCTCCCTGGGCAACCTGTGCCAGTGTCTCACCACTCTCATGATGAAGGACTTCTTCCTAACATCTCCCCCACTCTAGCTTGGATCCATTCCCTCAGTCCTGGCACTGCCCAACACCCTACAAAGTCCTTCCCCAGCCTTCTTGTAGCCCACTTCAGATACCTGCAGGCCACAATAATGTCTCCTTGGAGCCTTCTCTTCTCCAAGCAGCTACCTAACACCCTACAAAGTCCCTCCCCAGCCTTCTTGTAGCCCCCTTCAGATACTGGAGGCCACAATAATGTCTCCTTGGAGCCTTCTCTTCTCCAAGCAGCTGCTCCAGCCATGCACACAAGGGAATGATGGGAACAGAGACACAGGGCAGGTTTGCTCCCCTGGCACAGAGCCCACACAATAACAATGAAGCACCCCACCAATTCTGGGCTGCCATAGCTCTGTTGGCACTGATGGGGCTCAGCACAGCCCAGTCCACTCTGGCACAAAGAGCTGAGCTGGGCTGGTTTTCTCTCTGGCACTGGACAGGTCCTGCCCAGCTGGCACCCATACACCTAGCACACAGAGCCTGGTTTCTGCTGGGCTGGTTGCTGTGAGGCAGGAGGCTGTGCAGGCTGGGCTCAAGTGGTCACTCAAGCTCCATATCTAACCCAGAAAGCTGCTGTCCTCCAAGCTCTTAGCTCAGAGCAGCTGCTGAGCATCTGAGTACAAAGAATTCAGACCTCTAACAACAAGAGCCCAAGCTGAGAATGTTTGTGGACCTCACCTGTCACTGCAGAGGACACCAACAAGGGAGCCTGGAAAGAGCTTCATAACACCTGAGCAAGGAGTTAGTTCAGAGCAAAAGAGAAACCTGAGACAGCTGAAAGCAGTGAGAAATACCCTTAAAAATACACTGAAAGAGAGGAAAATGATCAGAATTCAGAGAACCCCAGAATGGATTGGGTTGGAAGGGACCCCAAAGATCATCCAGCTCCAAGTCCCTGCACAGACACCTCCCACCAGCCCAGCTTGCTCAAGGCTTCATCCAGCCTGGCATTCAACACCTCCAGGCAGGGAACATCCACAGCCTCCCTGAGCAACCTGTGCCAGTGTCTCTTAGCATTTATTTATTCTAATACTGCAAGTGACCTGAGAAGAAGAAAGAAAGGGGTGGGGGAAATCAATAGAAATACTCCAAGAATGGAGTAAACAATGAAAAATAGTGACACAGTCTGTCCCTAAAAGACTAATTCCTTTTAGTCTCTCCCAAAAAGATTGATTCCTTTGGTTTCAGTCATAGCTCACTGAAACATCCTTGAGGCAACAATGCTAATGGTGGTACCATGGAATCAGAGCTGCCCTGGCTCTAACACAGGCCCCTCTGCAGCACAGTAGAGCAGAACGTCCTGGGAGAAGCCCTGCAGAGAAGCCATTAGCAGGGAAATGGGACCTGAGAGCCTTTTGAAACAAGAGGTGGGGTTGGGGAAAAAGAAAAGCCTTCCAGAAAGGAACAAGCTGCTGCCTGCATGGCAGAGCACAGCAAGTGGCAGAGCTGTGGCATCAGGCTGGCAGCTGAGTCACTGGCAGCCCAGCAGCAAAGCAGGGGCAGAAGGCTGGGAAGTCACAGGCTTGTGAGTTCTTCAGAGCAAGAGAGGGGATTCTGCCCCTTGGCTCTGCTGTGCTGAGACCTCACCTCCAATCCTACCTCCAGTTCTGCTGTGCCCAGCAGAGGAAGGACACAGAGCTGCTGGGGTGAGGGCAAAGGAGGCCACAAGGGTGATCCAAGGGCTGGAGCAGCTCTGTGCTCTGCTAGAAGGACAGGCTGAGGGAGCTGAGGGTGTTCAGCCTAATCTCCAACCTAACTCTCCTCTGGCACAATTTCAGGATATTTCCTCTCCTCCTATCACCTGAGACTAGGGAGAAGAACCCAACCCACACCTGACTGCAGCCTCCTCTGAGGGAGGAGAGCAATGAGCTCTGCCCTGAGCTTCGCCTTCTCCANGAGCTGCTGGGGTGAGGGCAAAGGAGGCCACAAGGGTGATCCAAGGGCTGGAGCAGCTCTGTGCTCTGCTAGAAGGACAGGCTGAGGGAGCTGAGGGTGTTCAGCCTAATCTCCAACCTAACTCTCCTCTGGCACAATTTCAGGATATTTCCTCTCCTCCTATCACCTGAGACTAGGGAGAAGAACCCAACCTACACCTGACTGCAGCCTCCTCTGAGGGAGGAGAGCAATGAGCTCTGCCCTGAGCTTCNCACCACCTCCCTGGGCTGCCTGTGCCAATGCCTGTCACAGGAGCCAAAGCAAGCCCAGAAATGGGGTTGCAGGCTAGGCTGGAAAGTCCCCAGCAGAGAAAGCCCTGAGGGTGCTGGGTGACAGCANGCACAGAATCATAGAATCACTTGGGTTGGAAAAGCACTCTAAAATCATCCATCCCAACCTCCAACCCAAGCCCACCATAGGCACCAAACCATGTCCCCAAGTGCCATGACCAGACCTTTCTGAAACACCTCCAGGGATGAGGACTCCACCACCTCCCTGGGCTGCCTGTGCCAATGCCTGTCACAGGAGCCAAAGCAAGCCCAGAAATGGGGTTGCAGGCTAGGCTGGAAAGTCCCCAGCAGAGAAAGCCCTGAGGGTGCTGGGTGACAGCAGCTGGAGATGAGCCAGGGTGTGCCCAGGTGGGCAAGAAGGGCACCATCAGCCTGGCCTGGATCAGCAATGGTGTGGGCAGCAGGAGCAGGGCAGGGATTGTGCCCTGGACTCAGCATTGAGGAAGCCACACCTTGAGTGCTGGGTTCAATTTTGGAGCCCTCACTGCAAGAAGGACATTGAGGGTCTGGATCATGTCCAGAGAAGGGCAAGAAAGGTGGGGAAGGGTCTTGAGAAGAGGTTTTGGGAGGAGCAGCTGAGTGAGCTGGGGGAGTTAGTGTGGAGAAGAGGTGAAGGGAAAACCTTTTCATTCTCTACAACTCCCTGAGAGAAGGCTGAACCTCCTGACTTCCAATTTGTGTCCACTGCCACTGGGCACCACCAAAAAGAGCTTGGCCACATCTTCCTGACCAGCTAATGACCACCACGGAGTGGATCCCCACCCAGTCATCTCCAGGCTGAACATCCTCAGGTCTCTCAGCCTCTTACAGAATCACAGACCTTACAGGTTGGAAGGGACCTCCAGAGATCATCCATCCTTCTGGACAAAGCAGGCTCACCCAGGGTAGTCTGCACAGAATGCATCCAGCAGGGTTTGGAAAGGCCCCAGAGAGGGAGACCCCACATCCTCTCTGGGCAGCCTGCTCCAGCCCTCCAGCACCCTCACACCAAAGAAGCTTCTCCTCATGCTGAGCTGGAACCTTCTCTGCTCCAGTTTGTATCCATTGCTCCTTGGCTTATTGCTGTGCACCACCAAAAAGAGATTTGCCTCCTCCACTGCACACCCACCCCTCACATATTGATAGACACTGATCAGATCCCCTCTCAGCCTTCTCCTCTCCAGGCTAACCAGCCCCAGGGCTCTCAGTCTCTCTCCACAGGGGAGATGCTCAAGTCCCCCAGTCATGCTCATGGCTCTCCCTTGGACTCTCTCCAGCAGGTCCCTGTCTGCCCTGAACTGGGGAGCCCAGAACTGGACACAGGATTGCAGGTGTGGGCTCAGCAGGGCAGAGCAGAGGGGGAGAAGAACTTCCCTAGTCCTGCTGGCCACACACTTCTTGCTGCACCCCAGAATGCCATTTGGCCGTCTTGGCCCCAGGGGCACACTGCTGGCCCGTGCAGAACTTGCTGCCCACCAGCACTCTGAGGTCTTTCTCCATGCAGCTGCTTTCCAGCAGGGCAGCCCCACCTGTCCTGTGTCCTTATCAGCCAGATGCCCAATCTCTGACTCCATCTTTCTCCTCCTCTCTTCTGGGGCCCTGCAAAGCTGCTCCTTCTCAGCAACAAGGGCTTTGATGTGCCCCCCCCTCCCTCCTTGATATTCAAACCTGGTGGAGCCTTCCGACTGGCAACGGCAGCCTCAAAGGCGCAGCTCAGGCCACACTACAAATAAACTCTCCCCGGCGAACCTGCCGCCGGCTTCAGCCTGCTCAACGCCAGCCAAGGGGCTCAGCAGCACAGGGCAGGGAGAAGCAAAACAAAGCCCCTCAGCGTGAAGCCCTGCAGAAGGGAAACAGTGAGACATTGAAACCTCACCAGTGCTTTTGTCAAGCACTTGGGTGTTCTTCCAGAGAGGGAATTTCCCCACACACACTCCCCCCCTGCTCCCTGCCAGAGGTGTCCAAAGTGTTACTCACTCTATTTACAGAGCTTTGATCTCAGCCTCTCCAGTTTTAGTTCAGCTTTTAGGAATGTGAGGGTCAACTGGTTGGGTTTTGTTGGTTTTTGGGGTTTTTTTTTCCTCCTCCTTTTTTTCTCTTTCTGGGGAAATCAGGCTGAATTTCATAGCACCACTTACTGCAGGCAAGGAAATGCAGGCAGGAATCTGAGGGGTGGGTGTCAAGTGGCTGGGGCCAAGCTCTTTTCACTGGTCAGCAGCAATAAGCCAAGGAGCAACAGCTACAGACTGGAACAGGGAAGGTTTCACCTCAACAGGAGGAGAAACTTCTTGACAGTGAGGGGGCCAGAGCCCTGGAGCAGGCTGCCCAGAGAGGTTGTGGAGTCTCCTTCTCTGGAGATTTTCCAAACCCTCCTGCATGCATTCCTGTGCAGACTACCCTGGGTGAGCCTGCCCTGGCAGGGGGCTTGGCCTGGATGATCTCTGGAGGTCCCTTCCAACCTCTACAGTTGTGTGAATCCTACTGTAACTCCTCCTTCTCCCTGGAGGTGTTCAAGGCCAGGTTGGACAAGGCCTTGAGTGAGCTGTGCTAGTGGGAGGTGTCCCTGCCTGTGGCAGGGGGTTGGAATTGGATGATCCTTGAGGTCCCTTCCAACCTTACCATTCTATGATTCTCCCCTGCCCTGTCCTGCTGAGACCACATCTGCAATACTGTGTTCAGTTCTGTGCTCTCCAGCTCAGGAGAGATAGGAACCTGCTGGAGAGAGTCCAGGGGAGGCTATGAGGATGATGAAGNATCCTACTGTAACTCCTCCTTCTCCCTGGAGGTGTTCAAGGCCAGGTTGGACAAGGCCTTGAGTGAGCTGTGCTAGTGGGAGGTGTCCCTGCCTGTGGCAGGGGGTTGGAATTGGATGATCCTTGAGGTCCCTTCCAACCTTACCATTCTATGATTCTCCCCTGCCCTGTCCTGCTGAGACCACATCTGCAATACTGTGTTCAGTTCTGTGCTCTCCAGCTCAGGAGAGATAGGAACCTGCTGGAGAGAGTCCAGGGGAGGCTATGAGGATGATGAAGAAACTGGAACATCTCTGCTGTGAGGAAAGACAGAGCCCTGGGGCTGTTCAGTCTGGAGAGGAGAAGGCTGAGAGGGGACCTGATCAACATCTATAAGTATCTGAGGGGTGGGTGTCAAGAATGCTGTGTCCAGTTCTGGGCTCCCCAGTTCAAGAGAGACAGAGACCTGCAGGAGAGAGACCAACAGAGGCTGTGAGGGTGATGAAGGGACTGGAACATCTCTGCTGTGAAGAAAGGCTGAGAGCCCTGGGGCTGGCTACTCTGGAGCAGACTGAGAGGGGACCTTACCTATGTCTGCAGAGATGAAGTCCCAGACTCTTCTTGGTAGTGCCCAGTGATGGGATAAGGAACAAGGGGTACAAGCCATGGTGGTGTTGGGTTGATGGTTGAACTTCCCTAACCTCACTGATCCCAGGACACCATAACAGCAGAGATGATCTCCCTATCGAGATATGAGGGGTAATGGGTTTAAACTGGCAGAGGGAAGATTGAAAATGGATGTTAGGGAGAAGTTCTTCCCAGTGAGGGTGGTGAGACACTGGCACAGGTTGCCCAGGGAGGTCCAGTGAGGGTGGTGAGACACTGGCACAGGTTGCCCAGGGAGGTTGTGGAGCAGAGAATCTTTGATCACATTCTGTGATTCTCTGCTCCACAACCTCCCTGGAGGTGTTCAAGACCAGGCTGGATGAGGCTTTGAGTGACTTATTCTAGTGGGAGGTGTCTCTGGCTATGGCAGGGGGGTTGGAACTGAATGATCTTTGAGGCCCCTTCCAACCTAAACCATTCCACGACTCCATAACCCACTCCCATTTGCAGATTGCCACGAACCCAGCCGAGGCATTCGAGGTCCTACTCCCCCAGGGCTCTGAGCAGGTGCTCCACCCCAGAACCTTCCTCCCTGGCTCCTGGCAAACTCTGCAAGGAGTTCAGTTGGCCATTCCACAGGGCAGCAGGGAAGATAAATCCATTGGTGTTTGTCTGCTGCAGTGATGGCTGCCACAAAGAGCAGCATCAGGAAATTATTAAACGCATATTGATGGCAGAGTTTGCATAACCCCTGGCACGGAGCCATCGCTGCAGGAAGAAATACTGTGGGGTTGCTTCACACTTGCTGCATGCTGTGTGCTGAGGCTGGGAGTGTCTGGGAGAGGCAAACATGATTCTGGATAATTGGGAGGCCACAGCTGAACGTGCACAGATGCAGACAGTCAGGGGTTGCGTGTGTCTTAGCAGGCTTGGGTTGCCTCCAGCGCGGTATCGCTCAGCTTCCGAGAGCTTGGCTTTGAACCTTGGGATATTGCTTTGATTAAAAGGCTTCAGGGAGTTGCTTGCTTTTCCTTTCCTCCTCCCCCTCCAACCTTGCTCTCTAATAGGTTCTGCATTTCCCACTGTAAAGCCAGTGTATTTGCAGTAAACCATGTGCAGTTACCTAAGTCTTCAACCTTGCCTCAGCATTAAATCATCCAGAAAAGCAATTTATTGCTTCATATATTCCAACACCACGACCAATATCCATTAAATCTCCATCTCATATAGTGACCACACTGCTTTATGCTTGGATTGCAAGCTCACATTACAGCCTGAGACAGTGGATTGCCCTCTGCCTGCCAGCCTGAGGCTCATTACAGCATCCTGTGGCGTTCCCAGGGTGTGCTGTGAAAGAAACACCAAAGACAAAAAGTAACCCGAGCCAGTCCCTGGTGTAAGGATTTCTCCATCACCAGGTGGCAGCCACTGAACCCAAGTCAGCACTCGTTCTGGCTACAAGAGGAACCACCAAATTGTCCCTTCAAGAACAACAACATCACCAGCTCAGGAGCTGCAGCTGTGCTAAATCCCACACGGGGAGCATGAATTGAACGCCTCATAAATGTAGCACATAAAATCAATTGCAGTGTCAGGAGCATTTAGCTGGGGGTTTCCCCCCCTCCCTGAGCCTTTCATCATGGTGAAATAAGAGCCTTTCAGTCCACTTTTAGTCAAATCTAAGTCTAATGGATATTGCTTTTTAAGACACTAAAACCACTTTTATTTCTTTCTTTGGCCATGTAGAGCAGGCTCTCATTAATGTACTGTGATGATTATGTGGGGTTTGGGTGGGTTTTTTTTCAGACTCTCTTCCTCCACATGCACTGAAACACCAAATCAGCAATTCCAGCCTCTGGTGCCTCCAGTGCAGAAAGGCTTTCCAAGGAGAAATTACTCTTACATGCTGGGAGAGAGAGTTTTTTGGCTAGTGGATGTAGAATCACAGAGCATTAGAGGTTGGAAGGGACCTCCAGAGATCATCCAGTCCAAGCACCCTGCCAGAGTAGGCTCACCCAAGGCAATTCACACAGGAATGCATCCAGGAGAGCTTGGAAAGGCCCCAGAGAAGAAAACTCCACAACCTTTCTGGGCAGCCTGCTCCAGCCCTCCAGCACCCTCACACCAAAGAAGTTTCTCCTCATGCTGAGCTGAATCCTTCTCTGCTCCAGTTTGTGTCCATTGCTCCTTGGCTTATTGCTGTGCACCACCAAAAAGAGATTTGCCTCCTCCACTGCACACCCACCCCTCACATATTGATAGACACTGATCAGATCCCCTCTCAGCCTTCTCCTCTCCAGGCTAACCAGCCCCAGGGCTCTCAGTCTCTCTCCATAGGGGAGATGCTCAAGTCCCCCAGTCATGCTCATGGCTCTCCCTTGGACTCTCTCCAGCAGGTCCCTGTCTGCCCTGAACTGGGGAACCCAGAACTGGACACAGGATTGCAGGTGTGGGCTCAGCAGGGCAGAGCAGAGAGGGAGAAGAACTTCCCTAGCCCTGCTGGCCACACTCTTCTGAATGCATCCCAGGATGCTGGTGTGACCACATATGAGGGTGATGAAACAAAATTCACAGAATCACAGAATGTCAGGGGTTGGAAGTGACCTGGAAATATCACCCAGTCCAAACCCCCCTGCCAGAGCAGCATCACCCAGGGCAGATCACACAGGAACACATCCAGGTGGGTTTGGAATCTCTCCAGACAGGAAGACTCCACAACCCTCCCTGGGCAGCCTGCATTTGCCAGAGTTTGTCTGTCAGAACCCCCCCAGCCTGAGCAAACCCATGCTGACCTGATTTTTTCATTCCAGGGGAGTTCCAATGAATATTATTCCAGTTGCTGTGTTGTCATTGTTCAAGGCAGGGCCATGCAGCTTCTTGCTCTCTGCAACTCCCTGAGAGGAGCCAGGTTGGAGCCGAGAGTGGGTCAATCTCTTCTCTCTAGGATTAGGTGCTAAAACAAGAGCAAATGGCCTGAAATTGTGCCAGGGGATGGTTAGGTTGGAGGAGGAAAAATTATTTTTGCTGACAGAGTGGTCAGGGATTGGCACAGGCTGCTCAGGAAGGTGGCAGAGGTGTTCCAGAAAGGTGTGGCCATGGCATATGGGGACATGGTTTGGTGGCCATGGAGGTGTTGGGTTGGACTGGGTGATCTCAGAGGGCTTCTCCAACCCTATTCTGTGATCCCATGGAAAAGCCATCAGGCAACAGGTACCACAAGGACATCTCTTCGTGGGCAAAGGCAGCAGGTTGAGGGCCAGGGTGTGCCATCCTACCCCAAAAAGAGGTTGTAAATCTCAGCCTAGGTGACTACCACACCGGGCAGCTTTTTCAACCTTGGAGGTTTGGGCAAGCTGCCAGTAATGAAGATGTATTAATGCTTAATGCAGCTTAATGTAATAGGTGTCATGTTCATAATTTACAGAAGCTCTTTCTAAAGCATTAAATTCATTTATACTCCTTAAAAGCTACTCAATCCTCAGGGCTAAGTTAGTTTGGTTGGTGGGAGGGGGCTCTTTTTTTAGGCTTGGATGATAGATAAATTGTTAACATATCCAAACTCATCCATTAGTGTGTGTGTGTGAAAGCCATAAATGTGCCAAAGCAGCCACACCACCAGGAGGAAAGTCACTGTGGTCATTGGGGCTGAAAGGGTCTCCTTTACAGCCCCAAAGGAGAAGGAAGGCTCTTAAAGAAACCCTGGGGGCCATGGAGTCCTGTGTGCAGTTCTGGAGCCCCCAACACAAGAAGGACATGGAACTGTTTGAGCCAGTCCAGAGGAGGCCATGAAGATGCTCAGAGGGCTGCAGCAGCTCTGCTATAAGGACAGACTACAAGAGCTGGGACTCTGCAGCCTGGAGAAGAGAAGGCTTCCAGGAGACCTTGGAGTGGCCTTTCAGTATCTGAAGAGGGCTACAGGAAAGCTGGGAAGGGACTATTGACAAGGTCTTGCAATGACATGATGAAGAGTAATGGGTTTAAACTGGCAGAGGGGAGATTTAAACTGGATGTTAAGAAGAAGTTCTTTGCAGTGAGGGTGTTGAGACACTGGCACAGGTTGCCCAGGGAAGTTGTGGCTGCTCCCTCCCTNGCAGGTTTGTCTACTGTTAAAGAACAACCCAAACACATCCTCTGTTGCATTAAGGGTTAGGTGTTCTGCCACCAGCTCCACCACCACGTCAGTTGCTGTGCCCTCCTCTAGGGTGCTGGGTCAGAGCTAGACCTGAACCCAAACCATTCTATGACTGCACAATAGTGTGGCAGGAATCACAGAATCACCTGGCTCAGAAGCACCTCCAAAGCTCACCCAGTCCAACACTCCTGCACTCAGCAGGGACATCCTCCACTAGAGCAGGCTGCCCACAGCCCTGTCCAGCCTCACCTTGAAGGTCTCCAGGGATGGGGCTCCAACCACCTCCCTGGGCAACCTGTGGCAGTGCTCCAGCACCCTTTTGGTGCAGAACCTGTTCCTAACATCCAATCCCAATCCAAATACCCATCCTTGGAGATGTTTGAAAGAGGCAGAAACGTGGTGTTGAGGGCTATGGTTTAGCCCCAGCCTTGGCAAAGGTAGAAAATTGTTGGGCTGGGTGAGCTTCAAAGCCTTTCTCAGCCAAATTAATGCTGTAACTCTCTCTAGAGACAGCCCTGTCCAGCCTCATCTTGAATATCCCTAGGGATGGGGCCACAACCACCTCCCTGGGCAACCTGCTGCAGTGTTCCAGCACCCTAATGGTGCAGAACTTGTTCCACCAAGCATTTGCACCTCAGAGCAACTCTGGAAGGTTTGCAGTCACCTAGAAGGGCCACACGAGATTGGCAGTTTGTGCTTTGGTAAACTGTGGGATACCCTGACCTGGCAGCAGAGCTCTTGCTGATGCAAGGATAAGTTTGTGTTGCCTCCAGGCTACGGTCACAATACTTCTGCTTTGGCACTTTCTCTGAAACATTTCACAGTCTCACAGTATCACCAAGGTTGGAAGAGACCTCAAAGCTCATCAAGTCCAAGCCATCACCACAGCCCTCAAGACCAGACCATGGCACCAAGTGCCACATCCAAACCTGCCTTGAACACCTCCAGGGACGCTGACTCCACCACCTCCCTGGGCAGCCCATTCCAGCAGTCAATGACTCTCTCAGGCAACAACTTTCTCCTCACCTCCAGCCTAAACTTCCCCTGGCACAGCTTGAGACTGTGTCCTCTTGTTCTGCTGCTGCTTGCCTGAGAGAAGAAAGCAACCTCCTCCTGGCTACAAGCACCCTTCAGGTAGTTGTAGACAGCAAGAAGGTCTCCCCTGAGCCTCCTCTTCTCCAGGCTAACCAATCCCAGCTCCCTCAGCCTCTCTCCGTAGGGCTGTGCTCCAGGCCTCTCCCCAGCCTCGTTGCCCTTCTCTGGACACGCTCAAGCACCTCAATGTCCTTCTTAAACTGAGGGGCCCAGAACTGGACTCAAGGTGTTTCCTACCTGCCCTTCTCACAGGTATGGGCATTGCCCGCAGCAGGCACACAGCACCCAAGAGCAAGGAGAAGCACAGCTCAAGAAAGCCTTCTGGTTCTCCACGCCAGCACGGCAGGGCAGAGCCTGCCAGCAGAGACGTCTCTGCTCTGCCAACAACCATCCAGCCTCAGCGGCTATCGAAACAGCCCAGACATCGCCTCGATGACAGCTGGAGCTTAGTCCCATTTTCACCCAGTGACAAACGCCTCTGGGACACCCAGGGCTTGACATTCCCGATGACTGCGGAGCTGGCAGGGCAGGCAGAGTCGCGGTGCTGTAGCTGCAGTCCCCCTAGCGTCAGATCCTCAGCAGCTTCCCACTCGCTCCTCAGCTCCTGCGCTGGCGCCGCTGCGGACGCTGCTGCGGGACCCGACACCGCACACCCACAGCACTTCACAGGTTCGCCTTTTGCCGCCTCGCTCCCCAAAGGCTTTCCAAGCCCAGCTCCCACACTTCCCACCGGATCGGCTTGCTCAAGGCTTCGTCCGAGCTGGCCTCCAGGCAGGAGGCATCCACCACCTTCCTGGGCAACCTGTGCCAGTCTTTTACCATCCTCATGGTGAAGAACTTCTGTCTAACATCTAATCTAAACCTCCCCTCTTCTAGCTTGGGTCCAATCTCCCCCTCCCAGTCTATCACTATCTGACACCCTACAAAGTCCCTCCCCAGCTTTCTTGTAGCCCACTTCAGTTACTGGAAGGGCACCTCAGAGGAAGGCTGAGGTGGTCTCCTCAGAGCCTTTCCTTCTCCAGTCTGAACAACCCCAACTCTTCAGCCTGTCCTCATAGCAGAGCACCTCCAGCCCTCTGCTCACCCTCGTGGCCCTTCTCTGAACACCTTCCAGCAACTCCAGACCCTTCCTGTACCTGGGACTACAGAACTGGACACAGTGCTCCAGGTGGGGTCTCACCAGAGTGGAGCAGAGAGGGAGCATCACCTCCCTGGACCTGCTGCCTACACTTCTCCTGATCTTAAGACCTTCACCAACCAGGCCATTCTGTGGGGGTTTCATTCCTGTTTCCCGCCAGAGCTGCCCACAGCAGCCCCAGGACTCCACAGCCGCCGAATCTCAGCACCCGCGGGCACACGACGGGCACAGACTGAGGCCGAGCCCACACGGGCAGCTCCCTCAGCTCCCCGGTGTGTCTAACAAGCTGTAATTAAGTCATGTCATGTCGCCAGGCTGGGCTGGGAGAAAAATGCCTCCAGTAATTGCATTTAGTTCATCTTGTAGCGCGGTCCCCATCAGAACCGCTAATTCAATTGTCCCGCCGCTCTGCCAGCTCGCTGCCATTAAGCACACATTTAATTACCTCCACTAAAGGATTAATATGCAGCAGAGAGAGAGAGGGAGAGGAGAGGAGCCAAGGCAACACAGCTGCCCCTCCGCTCAGCCAGCAGATAAAGCAGGCAGCCCATCGGGCAGCCCGCGCCTGTTACAGATACATCATTATTAGCGCCGGCGCTGCTGCGCTGCGCTCCTCAGGCAGCGCTCTGCAGGCGCAGCCCCTCCTTGGCACCAGAAAGAGCCATAACCTGCCCGTGACAGCTCTGCCATTGTTGTGTCCCAGCCGAGAGGCACTGCTGGCTCCCCCCTCCCACTCTGCTTTTTCCTCTCCGCCTCCCCAAGCTTGTAAGGTTGCTCTTATCTCGTCTCCAGGCGAGGGCTTACAGCAGCTACATTACAACATCCTGAGATAAGGAGCTCTGCTTGACATTATTCCTGTCGGTGCTGCAAACAACTGACAAGCACAACAGGGGAAAAAAAAAAAAAAAAAGAAAGAAAGAAAAGNGGAAACAAAGCCCAGTGTCAATTGTGCAGTGTTATAAAGCAGTCCCTCAAATTAAAGCCGTGTACCTAACTGCATCTGATGGCAGAAGCTATTTAGCAGCGCTGCTTTACGGAGGGGGCAATGAAAAGCAATAACTGCTTTATTTAATGTATCTGCTCCATCCAGCTGCCTTGGGGAGGCCTTAATAGAAGCTGTCCATCACTGTCAGTGCCTTGGAAATAACTGCAGCAGACTGCAATAAACATGAAGGAAAAGATAACTGAAGCTACTGATCAGCCTCTTGTTACCTTCCTGCACCCAGAGAGCTGTCACATGCGGGGGTGGCTGCTCAGAAGAGCTGCAGGCTGGAGAGCAGCCACTCAGGGACAGACTCTGCCCAGAGAACTTACAGAATCACAGAACTGTCAGGGCTGGAAGGGACCTCAAGGATCATCTAGTTCCAACGCCCCCTGCCATGGGCAGGGACACCTCCCACTCAATCAGGTTGCCCAGAGCCACGTCCAGCCTGGACTTCAACACCTCCAGGGATGAGGCTTCCACCACCTCCCTGGGCAACCTGTGCCAGTATCTCACCACCTTCATGGTGAAGGACTTCTTTCTAACACACAATCTGAATCTACTCCTAGTTTTGCAGACCCTCTGCCTCCAAAACCAGAGCAGCCTGACCAAAAGGAAAGCCTCCAGCAGGACAAAGGCATTCAGGTTTCTCCTCAGTGCTTCCAGTGCACAACTGCAACAGGAGGCAAGACCAAGGTTTAGGAGAGGCCAAGAGAAGAGCTCAGGTCAGGAGTGCAATGAAGACAACGATTGACTTCCAGCTGATCTGCTCACCCCCTGCCCCTTGGGTTCCAAAGCTTCTTTAAAGAGGTTTTGATTATCAAGTTTTCTGGGCAGCGTTTGAAAGCTCCCTGTTGGCTGCTTTCACAGGGGCAGAATTTGTGAGCATTTTAAGCTCCAGTCTCAAACTGATTGTTATTTGCTTTGTTGCAAGGAAGCCAGGGAGAGCTCAACAGGACCCTGCAGCAATTCTGGGAGAGCCAAAAACTTTTTGCAGCCCACCAATGTCACTTGAAGTCTATCAGAACCTTCCTCAGGAAACTGAAATGTTGGTGCCTTGCTTCTCAGCTGCTGGCCTCCAAGGAAGAGCAGGGAGAAGTTTGGTATTACCAGGGAGCCTGTGGCAAACATCTCTCTGAGAGAAGAGTACCCAATGGAGTCAAACAGCACGGCCTTAGCCCCACCATAAGAGGGGCCCAGATCTGTTGGAACGAATCCAGAGGAGGCCGCAAAGATGATCCAAGGGCTGGAGCACCTCTGCTGTGAGGACAGGCTGAGGGAAGCTGGAGCTGTTCAGCCTGGAGAAGAGAATGCTCCAGAGGGACCTCAGAGCTGCCTGCCAGTGCCTGAAGGAATCCTACAGGAAGGCTGCAGAGAGACTTTTTCCACCAACAGGACAAGGGGAAATGGATTTAAATTGGAGAATAGGTTTAGATGGGATCTGAGGAAGAAATTCTTCACTACAAGGTTTGCAAGATTCAAGAATGGATTTGTCCAGAGAGGTTATGGATGCCCCTGCCTGGAGGTGTTCAAGACCAGGTTGGATGGAGCCTTGAGTAACCTGGGCTAGTTGAGAGTTGTCCCTGCTTGTGGCAGAGGGATGGATTAGATGATCTCTGAGGTGCCTTCCAGCTTAAGCCATTGGAGGCTGGATGAGGCACTTAGTGCCATGGTTTAGTTAATTAGAAGGGTTAGATGATAGGTTGGACTCAATGATCTTAGAGATCTTTTCCAACCTGGTTAACTCTGTGTGATTCCATGATTCTGTGACACCATGGCCTGGTTCTGTGGTCTCTGCTGTATCTCACCACCTGAAAAGGGTGTGATGAGCTGCAGCCCTTCCCCCTCATCCTGCACTCTGCTTATTTTCATCATCAGGCTGCATAGAATCACAGAACCACAGAATGTCAGGGGCTGCAAGAGACCTTGAAAGCTCATCCAGTCCACACACACACCTACCTGCCAGAGCAGGGTCGCCTAGAGCAGCTCACACAGGAACATTTCTAGGTGGGTCTTGAATATCTCCAGAGAGGGAGACTTCACAACAAGTTCTGCACCAGGAGGCTGCTGGAACACTGCAACAGGTTGCTCAGGGAGGTGGTTGTGGCCCCATCCCTGGAGATATTCAAGGTGAGGCTGGACAGGGCTGTGGGCAACCTGCTCTAGTGGAGGATGTCCCTGCTGAGTGCAGTGGGGTTGGACTGGATGAGCTTTGGAGGTCCCTTCCAAGCCAAATGATTTTATGATTTCTCCCACACTGGAACAGCAGCCCTGCAGTTCCATTCCTATTGCACTTAACTTCTCCTGCCAGGATTTTCTCATTCTTGCCACAACTCTGTGCAGGATCCTCTCCACTCAGCCTTACCTGGCCACATGTTAAAGCACAGCCACAAATCACCAAGATTAGACAAGATGTGAATGCAGCAGGACCTCTGGAGTTGTGAGGAGAAGTAGTCCCAAGGGCTGAAACTAAGAATAGCATGGAAGAGCATGGCTGGGGTTACTGTTTTTAATGGACAGAATGGCAGTGACCACTTAGTGCCTGCAGCTAATGGTAGGAAGAATTAATGCCCAGCAGGTGACCCCACAGCCTGGTCACACGTGAGTGCCATCAGCTGCTGCCAAGCCAGTGGCAAGATGCCCAGAGGGCAGCATGGATGCAGATGTGCATTTAGGGAGAGGTGAAGCTGCAGGACAGCACATCACAGCCAGCCCCTCTTCACTAGCAACAGCAACAGCCAAAGCTGCTTGCTCAGCACTTTTTGTACACTGAGCAGGCAAACGAGCTCTAGGACAGGGCTTTCAAAACAGGTATTCATTAGCACTCTGCACTGATTTTACTGCAAGCTGCTAAGCTGACTGGAAATATTTTTTATTTGCTTTATTGGAGAGCTACACAGGCTGCCCCAGGGTGGGTTGTGTAGTCTGCCTCTCTGGAGATATTCAAAACCTCCCTGGATGTGTTCCTGTGTGATCTGGTGTAGGTGATCCTGCTCTGGCAAGGAGATTGGACTGCATGATCCTTCAAGGTCCCTTCCAGCCCCTGAAATTCTGTGATTCTGTGACATCAGAAAGCTTAGCTTGGAGCAGAGGAGCCTGAGGGCTGCCCTCATTGCTGCTGATAGAGATGTGCAGGGATGGAGCCAGGCTCTGCTCAGGGGTGGCCAAGGACAGGACAAGGGACAATGGGTGCCAGCTGGAGCAGAGGAGGTGCCATGGGAACAGAAGGGAAAACTTTGTCACTGTGAGGGTGCAGGAGCCCTGAAGCAGACTGCCCGGGGAGGCTGTGGAGTCTCCTTCCCTGGCAACATTCAAAACCCACCTGGATGTGTTCCTGTGTGCCTGCCCTGGGTGACCCTGCTCTGGTAGGGGGGGCTGGACTTGGTGGCCTACAAATGTCCCTTCCATCCCCTAATACTCTGTGATTCTGTGACTTGATCTTCAGTAGCCAAATGTTTGGTGTTGGTCTCATGAAGCAGTGTCAGTGCTTTCTGTTTGGCAGCTGGGGACGGTGTGTGTAGGGCTCCAGGAGAGCTGGGAAGAGACTGTGACAAGGGCTGGGAGTGACAGGATGAGGAGCAATGGCTTTGAGCTGGGAGAGGGGAGATTGAGAATGGAGATGAAGAAGAAATTCTTGATAATGAGGGTGGGGAGACAGTGGCACAGGTTGTCCAGGGAGGTTGTGGATATCCCCTCCCTTTAGGTGTTGAAGGCCAGGTGGGATGAGGCCTTGAGCAAGTTGTGCTGGTGGGAGGTGTCTCTGCCCATGGTGTGGGGAGTTGGCATTGGATCTTTCAGGCCCCTTCCAACCCAATCCATTCCATGGTTAACCTCTGCATGCACCACCTGTACCTTCAAACCATACCTCACACAACATGGCAGCTGTTTGCACCAGAGATGAAGTCACCAGGCTGGCATAAATGAGCAAAGTGTCAGAGCAGTTGGCTGCCCACAGCCCTTACTGAGTCTTTGCTTGCCACACCACCTTGGAAAGCCACTTCAGGCACCCAGGGAAGCTGAAGCAGTGCTGTAGCTGCAGTCTCAACTACCTTGTTCCAACCCTTGCTGAGTCTTTACTTGTTAGATCACCTTGGAAAGCCACTTCAGGCACCCAGGGAAGCTGAAGCAGTGCTGTAGCTGCAGTCTCAACTACCTTGTTCCAACCCTTGCTGAGTCTTTACTTGTTAGATCACCTTGGAAAGCCACTTCAGGCACCCAGGGAAGCTGAAGTAGTGCTGTAGCTGCAATCTCAACTACCTTGTTCCAGCCAGCAGCACCTCTGAGGCCCACAGCTGGTGTCAGAGATTTAGTGCTTTTGCACATTAGTGATGTCAGCAGAAAATGGCCATCTCCTCTGAGTCATTTATCTCTCCCCTGCATAATTTTCTTACCTCTTTCTTTTTTTCTTTTTCTTTTTTTTTTCCCTTTTGGCATTTTCCTCTAGATGGGAAGGCAAGAGGCTGTTAGTCCTCCAAAAAACCCCCACGGAGCATCCTTCCCATCAATCAATTAAAAAACACTTACCTTACACTCAACATGATTTATTTCTTGTTAATACAATTGTCTCACTATATCCTTCTATTATTATACCCTTAATTCCATTAGCTGCTCCCTTAATGCTCTCCTTAAAGCTGACCCTAGCCTGGAGAGAAGGGAAAGAAAAGTTCTCCTTGATGGTGCCTGCGCCAATAAAATCCTGAAGCTCTTCTCTTAAAATCCTGTAGGTCACAGGAAAGACAGGGCCAGAAGACATCCTCCCTGCTCCACAGGAGAATATTTCTTTTTCATTCAGTTTCCACTAAATGGTTGCCTGGCTCCAGGCTGTTTGCATCTTCATATATCATCACCTGCTCCACACTTCCCACAGGGCAGTTCTGGCACAAGGGGAACCCTTTCCCCTAGCCCTCCTCCTCCATTCAGCTCTGGATAAAGGTGAGGCTAAGGGAGCACCTCAGCACAGCTGCCATGCTCTTGCCAATAGCAGAGTCAGTCTCACAGGTCCATGTTTAGAAGCATTGGGATGTTCCTCCCCAGATATTTGACTTTAGACAGGAACCTTTCCTGCTCTGACTAATTCAAACACCCTCTCACTCTCGGTCTCAAACAACCTTCTGCCACCTGCAAGCCTCTTTGTAGGTATAGAAATAAAAGATCATGGCAATCCTATGGTTCTGCTGGCCTCTGCCAGAGCATCACAGAGTTGTTTGGCTTGGAAGAGACCTCCAAGATCATCCAGTCCAACCAGCAACCCATCACCACCATGGCCATTAAACCACATCCCCAAGTGCCATGACTACACATTTCTGGAACACCTCCAGGGATGGGGACTCCACCACCTCCCTGGGTAACCTGTTCCAATCCCTGACCACTCTTGCAGCAAAGAACTTTTTCCTACCAGCCAAAAGACTTCCCTTTTTCCCCTAATATCCACAAACTAACCCTGCACCAGCCAGACCTGAATATCCACCAGGGTCAGGGAAGTGAAGAGCTGCACCACTAAGGAGAGAGCTTCTCATGAAACATAGCCTACAGGGATGCTTTGTGCCAGGTCAGCAAATCAAATGTTGCCTTCTATCCATTCTCACTATTCCTCAGAAGTACACAGAGCTCTGCCTTGTCCTAAATGTTCAGAACACTCCATAGAATAATTTTGATTGGAAAGACCTTGAGGATCACCCAGTCCAACCATTCTCCAGCTCTGCCAAGGCTGGGGCTAAGCCATGGCCCTCAGCACCACAGCTCTGCCTCTTTCAATCACCTCCAGGGATGGGCATTCAACCACCTCCCTGGGCAGCCTGTGCCAGGCTTTGAGAGCTCTTTCAGGGAAGGAGTTTCTTGTAATGTTCAACCTAAACCTCCCCTGGAGACAGCTTGAGGCCATCCCATCTCCTCTCCTCCTGCTTCTTATTTCTAGGGAGCAGAGCCTAACCTCCACCTCACTACAGCCTCCTCTCAGGGAGCTGCAGAGAGCAATGAGCTCTGCCCTCAGCCTCTTCTTCTCCACACTAACCACCCGCAGCTCCCTCAGCTGCTCCTCCCCAGCCCTCTTCTCCAGACCCTTCCCCAGCTCTGTTCCTCCATCACAATCTCCGTGCACTGAGCACCCAAACTGCTCCTGTGCTCAGCTACCTTGGACAGAAGCAGCTCTGCAGTGCCCTTTCTGCTTGCCAGCAGGGTTGCTGGCACCTAATACTTCACAGAACCACAGAATGTCAGGGGCTGAAAGGGACCTCAAGAGCTCATCCAGTCCAACCTCCCTGCCAGAGCAGGATCCCCTAGACCAGATCACACAGGAGCACATCCTGATGGTTTTGAATATCTCTAGAGAGGAAGACTTCACAACGCCCCTGGGCAGCCTGTTCCTCTACTTACAGGTAAAGTTCCTCGGGTAAAGGTTTGGTTCCCTCTGCATGCCCAGAGGCCATGAAGTCCAAGCTCTCTGCTGGTTTGAGAGCCAGCTGAGGTGAGGAGCAGCACATTGCTGCCATCTGCTCCTTTCAGCTAAAGAAGACAGAGCAACGTTTAAACCACCCAGCTCGCTACCACCACTGGGATATTTGTTGGAGCAGGCAGACCCCTGAAGTTTGAAGGCTGCTGCTGCCTCCCTGCTCTCAAGGCCAGCTTGTCTTGTGGCCATCAGCACAGCCCAGAGCGTTCAGGCTAATAAACATGGGAACTGGAGTGATCTTTGTGCTGCCTGCCCACGGTGCTGTGTTTAGACTGAGCTGTTCTAACAGTAGGGGGAAAGCTTCAGATGTGTGCTGAAGAGGAAAGGCTCCAGGGAAGAGAAAGGCACTTTCTTTGCACACAACGTGAGACTTTCCTGTCCTATCAGAGAGCCATCAAAGGGCGTTTCTTCTGCCCCAGCAGTCATAACACAGACCACAGAGCTGCCCATGCGATCCCATGCTTCATTTAGACCTTTGATGCTGAGCTGACTTCATACCCCAAATGTCTTGGCAGGGCTGCAGCACCTGCTGGCAAAGAGAAACACTGATGAAAGGGCTGAGGGTCTGTTAAAGAGGGCTTGTTCACCTCCCTGGAACCACCGTGCAGGGCTCCCTCAGCAGCTGCTTCTGCTCAAACCCTCCTTAAAGCCCTGCTGCACTTCTGCCTCTGCCTCTCCTTAAAGCCCTGCTGCACTTCTGCCTCTGCCTCTCCTTAAAGCCCTGCTGCACTTCTGCCTCTGCCTCTCCTTAAAGCCCTGCTGCACTTCTGCCTCTGCCTCTCCTTAAAGCCCTGCTGCACTTCTGCCTCTGCCTCTCCTTAAAGCCCTGCTGCACTTCTGCCTCTGCCTCTCCTTAAAGCCCTGCTGCACTTCTGCCTCTGCCTCTCCTTAAAGCCCTGCTGCACTTCTGCCTCTGCCTCTCCTTAAAGCCCTGCTGCACTTCTGCCTCTGCCTCTCCTTAAAGCCCTGCTGCACTTCTGCCTCTGCCTCTCCTTAAAGCCCTGCTGCACTTCTGCCTCTGCCTCTCCTTAAAGCCCTGCTGCACTTCTGCCTCTGCCTCTCCTTAAAGCCCTGCTGCACTTCTGCCTCTGCCTCTCCTTAAAGCCCTGCTGCACTTCTGCCTCTGCCTCTCCTTAAAGCCCTGCTGCACTTCTGCCTCTGCCTCTCCTTAAAGCCCTGCTGCACTTCTGCCTCTGCCTCTCCTTAAAGCCCTGCTGCACTTCTGCCTCTGCCTCTCCTTAAAGCCCTGCTGCACTTCTGCCTCTGCCTCTCCTTAAAGCCCTGCTGCACTTCTGCCTCTGCCTCTCCTTAAAGCCCTGCTGCACTTCTGCCTCTGCCTCTCCTTAAAGCCCTGCTGCACTTCTGCCTCTGCCTCTCCTTAAAGCCCTGCTGCACTTCTGCCTCTGCCTCTCCTTAAAGCCCTGCTGCACTTCTGCCTCTGCCTCTCCTTAAAGCCCTGCTGCACTTCTGCCTCTGCCTCTCCTTAAAGCCCTGCTGCACTTCTGCCTCTGCCTCTCCTTAAAGCCCTGCTGCACTTCTGCCTCTGCCTCTCCTTAAAGCCCTGCTGCACTTCTGCCTCTGCCTCTCCTTAAAGCCCTGCTGCACTTCTGCCTCTGCCTCTCCTTAAAAACCCTGCTACTTTTCTCCTGCTTTTGCCCCTCAGCCATCATCACTCTCAACCATTTCTGCACAAGCAGACACTTCCCTCCTGGATAATTCTCCCTGTTTCTCCTGCCCACCTCATTCAGGCTACAACTCCACACTCTTGGCACAGAGCTGTAGGAGCAAGTCTAGAGAGGCCACAAAGACGAGCCAAGGGCCAGAGCAGCTCTGCTGTGAGGACAGGCTGAGGGAGATGAGGGTGTTTAGCTTGGAGAAGAGAAGGCTCCAGGGGGAACCTCAGAGCAGTCTTCCAGTACCTGAAAGGATCCTCCAGGAAGGCTGCAGAGGGACTTTTCCTGAGAGTGTCTAGAGACAGGACAAGGGGGAATGGTTTGAAGCTGAGGTAGAGCAGGGTTAGATGGAGCTGAGCAACAAGTTCTTCAGTAGGAGGGTGGTGAGACTCTGGCACAGGCTGCCCAGGGAGGCTGTGGCTGCCTCCTGCCTGGGGGTGTTCAAGGCCAGGTTGGCTGAGCCCTTGAGCAGCTGAGTCTAGTTGAGAGCTGTCCCTACTCATGGCAGAGAGGTTGGAGGAGATGACCTCTGACATCCCTTCCAAGCTGAACCCTTCTGTGATTCTCTGATGTCACAAAATGCTTGAACCCTTCTCCCACCATCCAGTTAGTGAACTTGCTGTGGGCACTGCATATTTCCAGCAGGCTTCCTCCTAACTCAGAAATAATGGTGTTGGATTGACCACCAGAGAGCCCTTCCTCACGGTGAGTAACACCACAGAATATATCTTCCACAGCTTTTTGCTTTATTCAACAGTTTTTGGCTGTGCCTGACCTTATTCTATTAATGTTCAGCAGAATTAATTAAAGCCACAGGAGCCACAGGCTTCTTTTCTTTTTTTTCCCCCCCCTGCTTCTTCTTCCTGCAACACATTTTGCTTAGACACAATAACATACTGCTCCCTGATTCATTTCCCATGGCTTAAATTATCACCTTTTCCTCATGCTTGTCATTGTCCCATATTCTTTTTTATGAGCCACTGTTTTGTTGTGAGTTGTTTTTTTTTTTTTTTTCCCCTCAAGTATAAATCTGAACCTGCTGCACTCCCCTGAGCAGATGTTGGGCTGAGAGAGCCAAGGCAAGGGGCTCCCAGCTGCTTGCAGATGAAAGTTTGGCAGCAAGACCAAAACAAAAGATGAATTTATGGGAAGATCACTCTGCACACACTAAAGTGTGTGGGGTTGAGTGGAAGGAGGCTGGTTCAGCCTGGAGAAGAGGAGGCTGAAGGGAGACCTCATTGCTCTCTACAGCTCCCTAAGAGGAGGTTGGAGCGAGGAGAGAGCAGCCTCTGCTCCTTGTTGCAAGCCACAGGAGCAGAGGAAATGGTTCAAAGCTGCACCAGGGGAGTCTCAGGCTGGACATGAGGAAATATTTCTGCACTGAAAGAGTCCTCAAACATTGGAACAGGTTGCCCTCAGCCTTCTCCTCTCCAGACTAAGCTGGGGAAGGGTCTGGAGAACAGGGCTGGGGAGGAGCAGCTGAGTGGTTTTTCAGTGTGGAAGAGATTGAGGGGAGACCTCACTGCTCTCTACCACTCCCTAAGAGAAGCACCAGAATAACAGGGATGCTCTCTACACTGAATGGAGTAGTTCAGCTTCTTACCTTCAGGAAAAATCAAGATTGGCAGCTTGCTTTTATCAGCCACATGTTCCCTGAGCCTGTGGGTTCAGAAAGCAGCCTTAGAAGACATTTGTGATCCTTACACTAAGGAAGTTCTTCCTCATGTTGAGGTGGGACTTCCTGTGCTGCAGTTTCCATCCCTTGCCCCTTGTCCTATGCCAGGGCACAAGTGAGCAGAGGCTGTCCCTGTCCCTCCCTTCCTGGCCCCCAGCCCTCAGCTATTGACAGACATTGCTCAGATTCCCTCTCAGCCTTCTCTTCAGACTAAGCAGCCCCAGGCCTCTCAGCCTCTCCTCATCAGGCAGTGCTGCAGTCCCTTTAGCATCCTTTCAGCCCTCCCTTGGGCTCTCTCCAGCAGATCTTGAACTAGAGAGCCCAGAACTGGATGCAGTATTCCAGGTGGGGCCTTAGCAGGGCAGAGCAGAGTGAGAGGAGAACCTCCCTGGATCTGTTGGCCACACTCTTCTGAATGCACCCCAGGATCCCTTCTTGGCCACCAGGGCACATTACTGCCAATGAAGAACTTGGTGCCCACCAGCACCTCCCAGCTGCTTCTCCACAGGACTGCTCTCCAGAAGATCACCTCACAGTTCGCTCTCCCTCCCCGGGCCACAGTTTGCTCCCCCAGCTGTTGCCCAGATTCTTTGGAGCACAGCTGCCAAGCTGGAAATGAAGGTGCAGGGAGAGGAGGAGAGCATGGTGGTTGGGTTTTACAAGCAAGAAGGGCTGGAGGCAGAAGTGAAGCAGTTAAAGCAGCCGCCAGGTGTTTACTGAGCCATTCGAAGTTGATAGCCCCCACGGCCAGGGGCTTTTTCTTCTTTTTTTTTTTTTTTCCCTTTCTTTTTCTCTCTCTCTCTTCCTAAAGCGCAGTGAATTGATGGAATGACCCCGGACTTGATCTTGGGGGCAATGTGTCTGATGGCTGCGGCTGGATTGATAAATTGATTCAAAACTATTACCATGGTGAGAAAGCAATAAGGTCATAAAAATTGCATCAGCTGGCTAAGTAAATCCCTGGCATTTCCTGACAAGTAATGCAGAAGGATGGCGGGAGGGCCTGGGCATGAGGCTGAATGAGTGAGCGAGCAATGACTTTGAAGAGCTCATCAGCGCCGATCCATCGTCCCTGCCAGCGCTCCATGCCGCTGCATAGTGCCACTTCATTACGGGCAAATAACCGCGGGCTGCCAGCGCACTCCTGGCCCTCCCTGCCGGCCCCTGGAGGACCCTTAGCTGCTTAATACCTCATCATGGGCTTCATTGAACACTTTAATCTGCACTCGTGTGATCAATAGAATCCTGGTGTAAATTAAAAGGACAATTCCGTGTAATCAAGCCTGTTAATGCTCGTTTTGAAAACCATTATTTGTGGAAAGGCGTTGGAAAGAGGGAAAATGACCGAGACCGGGGGGTTGCTGCGCTCCCAGCCTGTTCCACGGGAGGCTTTTGTGTCTCTCTGGATGCTGGTGAAGGGTTGAGGGGATGTGGCGGCACCACCGAGGGCACTGCCAGGGGGCAGCCGGAAGAAGGCAGAGGGGCGGCGAGCGGCGGCGGCGGCAGCCCAGCGGCGATCTGCGGCTGCCTGCTCGTTTTGGGCGCGGGGAAAGAAAATGACATTTCCCCCAGCCTTCTATTGCTGTGGCAAATTCAATTACCGAGGGGACTTGTTCCAGGCAGTGGAACTTCCAAGAGGCAGAAATTGAAAAGCTGGCAGCTAATGAAACGGCAAACCAGGGGGGAACTCCGGGCATGGGCTGCCAGTCGGATCAGGCAGAGCGAGGGAAGCAGCAGCAGCTTCCTTCCAGGCTCCCCAGAGGCAGCTCCCTACCCCCGGCAGACACACGTATCACCCCTGCCAAAACCAAAACTCCACAGCCCAGGACACCACAGCCATTCTTTTGCTGAAATTAAAACAGCCACGAGTGTCACACACCAAAGGCTGGATGAGCCAGAGCCAGCCTGGCAGGCAGTTCCTGCTCTTCCCGGGTGCCTTCCGCTGCTTTGCAGCAGGTGCGTGAGGACCAAAGCTGCCCAAAGCAGGCAGCTGCAGGCACCTCTGAGTGCTCCCAAGCTGCACGCCCCCACGCACAGCACTGCAGCCTCCTGGGTTTGTCATAGGCTCACAGAATGATTTTGGCTGGAAGAGACCTCCAAGGTCATCTGGCCCAACCAGCAACCCAACACCATGGCCACTGAACCACAGCCCTAGGTCTCATGGTCACACATTTCTTGAACACCTCCAGGGATAGGGACTCCACCACCTCCCTGGGCAGCCTCTTCCAATGCCTGAGAACCCTTTCTCCTAAACCTCCTCTGGTGCAGCTTGAGGGCATTTCCTCTTGTTTTATCACTTCTTGCTTGAATGAAGAGCACAACCCTCACCTCACTGCAGCCTTCTCTCAGGGAGAACTCCACCACCTGGGCAGCCTGTGCCAATACCTGAGAACCCTTTCAGTTAAAGTCTTCCTTATATACAACCTGAACCTCCCTTGGCGCATCTTGAGGCCATTTCCTCTCATCCTATCATTTAGTAATTGGTTGAACAGACCAACCCCACCTCACTGCAGCCTCTTCTCAGGGAGCTGTAGAGAGTGATGAACTCTGCCCTCAGCGTCCTCTTCTCCACACAAAACACTGCTCCCTCAGCTGCTCCTGCCCAGCTCTGTTCTTTAGACCATTTCCCACCTTTCTTGCCCTCCTCTGGACCTGCTCCACTGCTCCAGCCCCTCAATGTCCTTCTTGCAGTGAGGGCCCCAATACAGAACCCAGAATTGGAGATGTCTCCCCACTGCTGAGGGCAGGGGCATGATCCTTCAGAAGCTGTTGGCTTTGAACCTTTGGGAGAGATGGGAAAACCCCAGAACTCCTTTCCAGCAGTTCAAAGCACACTATATGAACTCAGCTGGGCAGCACTGCCTGAAGGAGAGATGTCACTTGTCTGAGGGCTGCTGAACACATCTGCCTGCCACTGTGCCTTCTCTGTATCTAAAGTGTGGGGCCTGCAGGGAGCAGGTCACCATCTGAGCATAAAACTCCATTTCAGGACATGATCTACCTCTATAGTACTTTAAATACTTCTTGCTTGTGCCTTGTGTGCACAGAAGAATCACACTCACTGCTAAGATCTTCACCTTTCTGTAAAGTCATAGAGTCCTAGAATAGGTTGGGTTGGAAGGGACCTTCAGGATCATCCAGTTCCAACCCTCCAGCCATGGGTAAGGACACCTCCCACTAGCTCAGCTTGCTCAAGCCCTTATCCAGACTGGCTTTCAACAATTCCAGGTTTGGGCAACCTGTTCCAGTGCCTCACCACCCTCATGGGCAAGATTTGATTCCTCAGGTCTCATCTCAATCCAGTTTTCTGCCAGTTTGAAGCCATCACCCCT
This sequence comes from Eubucco bourcierii, assembly GCA_013396675.1. Taxonomy (NCBI): domain Eukaryota; kingdom Metazoa; phylum Chordata; class Aves; order Piciformes; family Ramphastidae; genus Eubucco; species Eubucco bourcierii. The sequence goes on from VWZE01024615.1 coordinate 99,642, forward strand.
CATGATGTCACTCCATGCCTTTGTCAAAAGTCCCTCCCCAGCTCTCCTGTAGCCTCCTCCCAATCCTGGAAGGCAGCTCTAAAGTCTCCCTGGAGGCAAAAACACATTCTGACCATCTCCAAAGGGCAGATTAAGCTCTGCACATTACAAAGTTCTCATAGGCAAATAGGTAGCCAGAGAGAGGAGAGGGAGATGGAGGCTCTGTCAGTGCCCCAGCAGCGGTCACAGCTGCAACATGAACTCACTCAAGGACAGCAAAGGTTATTTCAAATGCTGTAAATGGTTGGACTGGATGAGCTTAAAGGTCTCCTCCAACCCCAAATGATCCTGTGATTGTATAACCAACGTGGGGGTTTCCTCCCCTACTCACCGGCTCAGCTTCCAAACCAGCTCCACCCTGAGTCTTCAGGCTGAAACCAAAACAGCTCTGCATGAGAGAGGGCAGCTGAGCTTGGACTGCCAGGCTGGGCCTGAGACTCCTGTGAAGAAAGAAAGAAAGAAAGAAAAACTGTGACCCTTGAAAGATCTGCTGCAGGCTGAGCTTTTACTGCAGGAGAAAGGATTTGCTAGAACTCTGAGACAGGCTGGAGCCCGTCCCTGATTTTACTGTTAATTCAATCACTCTGCAGCTCCCCATGTTAGGTTAATTAATTGTTGTTGGCAACATTATCAAACTGCTTCGGTTTTATAAGGGATGTAAAGTTCTGAAGTGTAAATTGAAGATCCCTCACATCTTCAGTCGTTGCTCCTTAACCTCTGAGGCACTGAGCTCGGTGAGGGCAATGGTCTCGGGTTCAGCTTTGCCTCCATCCTGCCGTGGATGCCACCTGAGGTGTGATTGATCAGGAGGTGTGATTGATCAGGAGGAGCAGCCACAGCGTTTGGTGTTCTTACTTGTCAGTGTTTGTCCCTCTGTGATGCTTCCATGCCCCATGGGCATCTACCATAGAAACAGAGATTCAGGGAGTGGGGTGGTGGTGGAAGGGACCTTCAAGATCATCCACTTCCAACCCTCCTACACCAGGCAGCTTGGAGTCATTGGTAAATCTGCTGAGGGTGCTTCCATCCCACTGCCCATGTCCCAAGCTGGGAATGTTTATGGACCTTGCCTGCCACTGCAGAAGACACCAGCAAGGGAGCCCGGAATGGAGCCTCATAACACCTGAGCAAAGAGTTGGTTCAGACCAAAAGAGAAACCTGAGACAGCTGAAAGCCATGAGAAATGCCCTTAAAAAATGCACTGAAAGAGAGAAAAATGATCACAACTCAGAGAACCACAGAATGGGTTGGGTTGGAAGGGACCCCAAAGATCATCCTGCCATGGGCACAGGCACCTCCCACCAGCCCAGTTTGCTCAGGGCCTCACCCAACTTGGCCTTCAACACCTCCAGGGAGGGAGCAGCCACAGCCTCCCTGGGCAACCTGTGCCAGTGTCTCAAGACACTCTCTCATACATCAGCCTGTTCTGACACACTAAACTCTGCTTCCAGAGAATTCTACAAGGCAGAAGAATCATGCTGCAGTAAAACAGGGTGACAGCACTGCTGATCTTGCCTCTCTGTCAGAAGCCACCCAGCTTAATGCACAGCTCTGCCACACTATGCAGCACAGCCTCTGCCTGCTGGGAAGGGACAGCCTGCAGCACCCAGGTGCCTCTCATCCATAGTATTGCAATCCTGCCTTACAGGAAGGTGCTCAGGCTGGCTTCGAGGAGGTTTAGAGAATCACAGAATTGTTTGGGTTGGAAAAGCCCTCCAAGATCATCCAGCCCAACCAGCAAACCAACACCACCATGGCCCCAAGTGCCACAGCCACACCTTTCATAGAATGGTAAGTTTGGAAGGGACCTCAAGGATCATCTAGTTCCAACCCCCTGCCATAGGCAGGGACACCTTTCTTGAACACCTCCAGGGATAGGGACTCCTCCACCTCCCTGGGCAGCCTCTCCCAGTGCCTGAGAACCCTTTCTCCTAAACCTCCTCCTGTGCAGCTTGAGGGTATTTCCTCTTGTTTTACCACTTGCTGCTTGGATGAAGAGCACAACCCTCACCTCACTGCAGCCTCATCTCAGGGAGCTGCAGAGAGCAATGATCTCTGCCCTCAGCCTTCTCTTCTCCACACTAACCACCCCCAGCTCCCTCAGCTGCTTCTCCAGACCCTCCACAACAGGTCCTAGCAGCATCTCCTCCACAGGTTAACACTCTGTACTTATCAGCCAGAGCTGTCTGCTGCCATGCCAGAGCCCACCTGGATATCTCCCCTATTCCTGCTCTCAGCTTTCTTCTTCCAGCTTTGGGTGTGGTGAAGGATGTCCCTAGATCAACCTCTAAACTCCAGGCTGTCACTTAGAGCTGTGCTCTTCCCACACACCAAATCAATGGGACATCTTTTCTGAGCCTGATCTCCCCTCAGCCATAACCTGCTTGTCCTCTGTCAAGGGAGTGCCACCTTCCAGGCATCTCCTTGCAACACAGAGTGCCATGCTGTTCTTTCTTCCAACCCTTGAATTTGGAAAGGACATCATCTTCCTGCTGAAAGGCAAAGAGAGGTGGACTTCTCTCATGCCATGAGCATGCTAAGCCTTGGGCTTGCCCATTTTAGGCCACCACATCTCCCTGAGAGCAGCACCAGCAGCAGCACCTCAGTGACACCATCCCCACACACTGACATTTATTACAGATTTAAGGAGATTGGTTTTTTATGGCTGCTGCTGTTCTCTTGCACTGCCAGGACAGGAAATGCTCCATTCCAGGGCACAAGTGGAAGAAAAATAGAGAAGGTGTCTGTGGAATTCTTGATTTCATTCCCCTCCAGCTGCAGAATGTTCTCAGTGATGAGAGACCTGAGGTGTTCTCACAGAGTCACAGATTGCACTAGGTTGAAAGGGACCCTCCAAGGTCATCTTGGCCAATCCCCCTGCAGGCAGCAGGGACATGTCCAACTAGAGTAGGCTGCCCAGGGCCACACCACGTCTGAGTTTGAATGCACCAGGAATGGGACCTCCACCATGTCCCTGGGCAACCTGTTCCAATGTGTCTCCACCCTCACTGTTCAAATCACTGCCCTCATCCCATCCCTACAGGCCCTTCTGAACAGTCCCTCCCCAGACTGCCTGGAGGTCTCCTGCAGATATTGAAATGCAGCTCTAAGGTCTGCCTGCAGCCTTCTCTTCTCCAGGTTGAACAGCCCCAAATCACTCAGCCTGTCCCCATACCAGAGCCCTCTGATCATCTTTGTAGCCTCTTCTGGGCCCTCTCCAGCAGCTCCATGTCCTTCTTGGTTGGTGAGGTCTCCTCAGAGCAGAGGGGCAGGATCCCCTCTCTCTGCTCTGGATGCAGCCCAGGCTGCCATTGGCCTTCTGTGCTGCCAGTGCCCATTTCTGCCTCCTGCCCAGCTTCTCCCCCACCAACACCTCCAAGTCCTTCCCTGCAGGGCTGCTCTCAATCTCATCACCCCCAGCCTAGACTGATACTGAGGCTTGCCCTGACCCAGGTGCAGGACCTTGGGCTGTACCTTATTGAACCTCATGAGATTTTACTCAGCCACCTCTGCAGCCTGTCCAGGTCCCTCTGGCTGGCACCATCCATCCCATCCTAGCCTTCAGACTTATCAATCACACCACTCAGCTTGGTGTCATCTGCAGACTTGCTGGGGGTGCCTCAGTGTCACTGCCTGTGGCACTGATGAAGATACTGAACAGTCCTGGTCCTGGTACAGACCCCTGAGGGACACCACTTGTCACCTATCTCCATCTGGGCATGGACCATTGACCACTGCCCCTTTGGATGCCATCACCCAACCAATTCCTTATCCACTGGACAACCCATCCCCCACATCCACATCTCCCCAGCCTAGAGGTAAGGAAGCTGAGGGGGACTGTGCCAAAGGCCTTACAGAATTCCAGGTAGGTGGCATCTGTTGGTCTTCCCTTGTCCTCTGCTGCAGTTACACCACCACAGACAGCCACAGGCTGGTCAGGCAGGACCCCATCCATAGATGAGAACACAGCCACATGATTCCATCAGCCAGGGATAAAGCTGTGGCAAGGTCTGCTCTTCACTGAAGGCTGCTGAGTCTGGCTTTTCTGACCCTGGAAGGAGATGCACTGTGTCCTCTGCATGCTTGAGCATCCTTACAAAGCCAACTGTTGAAGTAGGTCTGTCACTGCAGGAAGCAATTTTACACAGATGAACCAGTGAGCCCTCCCCCAAACACAGAGGGAGAAAGCCATCAACTGCCAAAGAGCTGGGGTGGTTCAGCCTGAGGAGGGGACCCAGGTGTCATAAAAGACATCAGCATAGTGCTGCAGAGGAAGGGAACAGCCTGTTCTGCACAGGCACAGAGGCTCAGCCAAGAGAGGATGCCTATAAACTGTGCACAAAGCAAAAAAGGGTTAGACAAGAAAAAGCTGTCTAAAGGGAAGGGTAAGGAAGGCCTCCAACAGATCACCTAGACAGGCTGTAAAGCCTCCAGGAAGGGGCTTCTTTAAACTCTGAGCAGACGTCTGTTGAGGATGACAGGAGCATCCCTGAGCCTGCCTGGGACAGGGCAGAGGCAGAGCTGCTTCCAACATGTCCTCCTGCCCTGTTTCCCCACAGCTGTTGTGGGCAGCTCTGGAAGGTAGCTGGGGTGAAAGTTATAGCAGAAAAGGAGGAGGAGGACCCCACAGGGGCACTGCTGCCACAGGATGGTGGCTGTGTGGTGTGGAGGACTGAGGCTGTGGCTGAAGTCCAGCAAGGTCTAAGAGTGTCCATACTCGAGCTCAGTGTCGGCAGAAGGAGTTCTCGTGTTCGGATGCCAAATGATGCCCTGAGCTTACACAGAGTTGCTGTGGGTGAAAAAGAACTTCAGGATCATCAACTTCCAACCATTGTCTAACTCTGTCAGGGCCACTGCCACAGTAGATCCCTCAGCACCATAGCTAGATGGCTTTTAAACACCTCCAAAGATGGGTTCAGTGCTAAGTTCAGTTTTGGGACCCTCACTGCAAGAAGGACATCGAGGGGCTGGAGCGGGTGCAGAGAAGGGCAGAAAAGCTGGGGAAGGGGCTGGAGCAGAGGGCTGGGGAGGAGCAGCTGAGGGAGGTGGAGGGGGGGCTTAGTGTGGAGAAAAGGAGGCTGAGAGCAGAGTTCCTTGCTCTCTACAGCTCCCTGAGAAGAGGTTAGAATGAGGCCAGGTTTGTTCTCTTCTCCCTATAAACAAGTGACAGGAGAGAAAATGTCCTCAAGCTGCCCCAGGGGAGGTTTAGGTCGGACATCAGAAGAAACTTCTTCCCTGAAAGGGCTCTCAAAGCCTGTCCCAGGCTGCCCAGGGAGGTGCTGAACACCCATCCCTGGAGATGTTTGAAAGAGGCAGAGCTGTGGTGCTGAGGGCCATGGCTTAGCCCCAGCCTTGGCAGAGCTGGAGAATGGTTGGACTGGGTGAGCTTCAAGGGCTTTGCCACACAGACCCACTCTATGGTTCTCTGCAACAGAAAAATGCAATCCCAAGCTAAGTAAAAAGTAGCAAGCATTGGAATCAAGCTGTGCAGCTGCCATTTGATCCTAAATGCCCACTACATCTAATTGCATTTAATAGTCAATGTTTTTGGAGACCAATCACTGGCAGAAGATGTTTGGGGAGCCACAAGAAGCCCTTTATAGGGCTGAGTCAAAGCCAGGCAACAACAAAGAGCATCTCCCCTGCAGGCAATGCTTATTAAAAGCTGAGTGTGGAGACTAAGGGCCCCACTGGTGAAGCTCCCAGCTCAGGTCTCAGAAGAGAAGCAAATCCTGAAAATGCTAAGCAGGCAGAGCTGTCCACAGCCTGCTTGGTTCAAGGCAGTTCAGAGGTTGCTGTCGTGATGCAGGGGGCTGAGGCCATCCTGGCCTCATGATAAATGAGTTTCCCAATGCACTGACCTGGATGTGAGCAGCTTTTTTTTTTTTTTTTTTCCCCTCTCTCTTTTCTGCTGAGCATTATGGGGTACTTCTCCTCCTCCAGAATTGATTTTCCAGTAAAACTCAGGCTCCCTTCTGATTCCAAAAGAAATCTGCAAACTGTTTTCTTTGTGATGAGCAGCCAGCAAGCTATGGAAATCCAGCAGTGAAGTGCTGGGTTAGCAGCTCTGAGAGCAAGCTGGGGAGCTCTGTGTGTGTGTGTGTGTGTGTGCCATGCTGCTCTGGTCACACAGATGAGGACAGAGAATCACTGAATTGTTTCAGTTGAAAGATCAGACCAACCAGTCCAACCCTCAACTCATGGCCACAATGGCCACTAAACCATGTCCCCAAGGGCCATAGCCACACCTTCCTAGAATGCCTCCAGGGATGGGGACTCCACCAGCTCTCTGGGCAGCCTGTGCCAATCTCTGACCACTCTGGCAGCAAAGACATTTTTCCTCACCTCCAATGTAACCCTTCCCTGGGGCAACTGGAGGTCATTTCCTCTCCTTCAACCATCTGAGACTAGGGAGAAGAGACCATCTCCCACTTCACCACAGCCTCCTCTCAGGGAGCTGCAGAGAGCAATGAGCTCTGCCCTCAGTCTCCTCTTCTCCACACTAAACCCCCCCATCTGCCTCAGCTGCTCCTTCCCAGACCTCTTCTCAAGACCCTTCCCCACCTTCCTTGCCCTTCTCTGCACCTCATCCAGACCCTCAATGTCCTTCTTGGGGTGAGGTGCCCACAACTGAACCCAGCACTCAAGGTGTGGCTTCCCCAGTGCTGAGTCTAGGGGAACAATCTCTGCTCTGCTCCTGCTGCCCACACCATTGCTGATCCAGGCCAGGTTGCTGGAGCCCTTCTTGCCCACCTGGGCACACCCTGGCTCATCTCCAGCTGCCGTCACCCAGCACCCCCGAGGCTTTCTTTGCTGGACACTTTCCAGCCACTCTGCCCCAAGCCTGCAGCATCCCTGGGGTGATTGTGAGCCAAGTGCAGGACCTGACACATGTCACAGAATGTTAGGGGCTGGAAGTGATCTTGAAAGATCATCTAGTCCACCCCCCACCCCACCCCCCCATCCTTGTTAAATACCACACCTCAGCCCATGGATCCAGCCTGGCTGGGTCCCTCTGCATGACCTTCCTCCCTTTGAGCAGATCAACAGTTCCATCCAGTTTGCCATCACCTGCAAGCTCCCTGAGGGAGCCTCAATCCCCTCACCCAGATCACTGAGAAAGGCTTTAAAGAGAAGCAGCCCTGAGCTCAGGGGAACACCACTGGTGAGCAGCTGCCAGCTGGATTAACTCCACTCCCCAGCACTCTCTGGGCTCACGACTGAGCCACTTTTTAACCCAGATGGTTTTTCTATCCATTTTACTTCCCAGCTTTTTGTTGATTGTTGTCTTTCCCCCCTCATCTTTAAAAAACATTTCTTGGGGCCACTTTCCTGTCCCCAGGTCCATCACATTCCAGCAGGCACTGGCTGGGACTGCTTTAATTCAGCAGTACGTGCCCAGGGGCTAAGGCCACCTTGTCATTGCTCCAGTTGAGTGGCAGGCAGGGATCTTCCCTGTCAAAATAGCCAAGTGTTTAAGTAATGACTAGTGCCACTTGAGCGAGAGGGGTAAAAAAAAGGCAGGGGAGCTGTCAATAGCTGGGTGTCAGCAGCACATTGTCCCTCATCCTAATCACAGTAATTGTACACGGGGACAGGCAGGGAAGAAAAAAAGGAAATGAAAGCCAATCTGCTGGCAACAATGCAACTTCATTTAACCTTAACAGAGCAGCCCCTGATATCATTCCTCGGCCGGCACTCTCTGCAGATGCTGGTGTCACAACAGCTCCTCATTTGCAATGGATGACAATTTCCTCCCCTCTGAAAAGCCAGGGCCGCCAGTCAATAGACTATAAATTGCACTTGGAAATGGGATCATCTTAACTAAAGCCTTGCCTGCTTTCTTCCCCCTCCCTCCTTCCCCCCAAGGGAGGCCCCAGCTCGCTCCCCCCCTCCCCCCCCTTTTAATAATTTGTATGTTTAGGTGTTTGGTCAATTTACTCGGCGCTTGTGATGTCTCATAGCCAGCAGCATCAATCAGCTGCCCTGTGACAAAAATCTCCTGCTGCCAGCTTCCAGCTTATTGGAGGGGTGATGGCAGCAGCCTGCCTGCCTGCCTTTGCTGGGAGCCTTCTGCTGTCTCAGTCCTAAGCTGGTGATTTGTCCTCCCTTCGCTGGCAACAGGTAGCAGCCAAGAGTGGGCCTGGGGGCAGCTGCTTTTGCTGCTCTTTTCTCCTCACCCCATCCCTCTGTCTTCCTCTAGCTGCCACCTACCCTGGCCCACAGCCCCACTCTTCCTCAACTGCTGTTGGGAAGGCCAAATCTTGATGAGCTCAGAGTTCCCAAAGAATCACAGGGTCACAGAAGGTTAGAGGCTGGAAAGAATCTCAAAGGATCATCCAGTCCAAGCCCCCCTGCCAGAGTAGGAGCACCTAGAGCAGATCACACAGGAACACATCCAGGCAGGTCTTGAATATCTCCAAAGGAGATTCCACACACCTCCTGGGCAGCCTGTTCCAGTCTTCTGTCACCCTTATAGTGAAAAAATTCCCCCTCATGTTTCCATGGAACTTCCTATGCCTCAGCTTCCACCAGTGCCCTGTCCTGTCCTTGGGCATCACCCAGCAGAGCCTGGCCACATCCTCTGGGCACTCACCCTGAACATCTTTATCAGCAGCAGTGAGGGCAGCCCTCAGGCTCCTCTGCTCCAGGCTACACAGCCCCAGCTGCCTCAGGCTCTCCTCCTAAGGAAGAGTTCCACTGCTTTCAGCATCTTTGTGGCTCTGTGCTGGGCTCTCTCAAGCAGTTCCCTGAGGTCCTTCTTGAACTGAGTTGCCCAGAACTGGACACAATAGTCCAGATGTGGCCTCAGCAGGGCAGAGTAGAGGTGGAGGAGAAAGATGAGGGCTGGATCTGTGCTGTGTTTGCTGCTGCTCTGCCACCCACTGCCACCTTTGGTCTCTATCTTTGTTAAGGAGCTACAGTAAAAGAGGGTAAGAAGAGACAGTTGCCCCTGCTCAAAGCCTGCTCAGCTGAGCAGCTCAGGCTGCCTGGCACCCTGGGCCTGATTTGTGACTGCCAAAGGGATGCAACCTCCCTTAAGTGTGTGTGAGGTGCTGGAGCCCTGGACCAAGCTAGCCAGAGAGGTTGTGGAGTCTCCATCTCTGGAGAGACTCCAAACCCACTTGGACATGATCCTGTGCAACCTGACCTTGGTTCTTTAGCAGAGAGATGCTGAAGGATGTTGTGAGCCCTGCACAGCCAGCTCCAGCCTGCTCCACACTGAACTCTGAACAGGCTGCAGCCTGAGGGATGCTGTGAGCCCTGCACAGCCAGCCCCAGACAGCTCCACACTAAACTGTGAGCAGGCTGCAGCCTGAGGGATGCTGTGAGCCCTCCACAGCCAGCCCCAGCCTGCTCCACACTGAACTCCGAACAGGCTGCAGGCTGAGGGATGCTGTGAGCCCTGCACAGCCAGCCCCAGACAGCTCCACACTGAACTGTGAGCAGGCTGCAGGCTGAGGGATGCTGTGAGCCCTGCACAGCCAGCCCCAGACAGCTCCACACTGAACTGTGAGCAGGCTGCAGGCTGAGGGATGCTGTGAGCCCTGCACAGCCAGCCCCAGCCTGCTCCACACTGAACTGTGAGCAGGCTGCAGGCTGAGGGATGCTGTGAGCCCTGCACAGCCAGCCCCAGACAGCTCCACACTGAACTGTGAGCAGGCTGCAGCCCAGCCAGCAGCTCGAATATTAAGCAGGCAGGTCTATGCCTCCCAGAGGAGGCTGCTGCTAATCTCATACATTACAGGCACGCTGCCTGGATGGTTTATTAATGGCAGCAGAACAGAGTGAAGCCGACAGCCCATGATAATAACAATAAAAGGTTATTTACACGCCGCCTGCCCACAGCAGCGCACCTCAGGATGCCAGCAGAGCAGGGTGGGGACCTGCCCACAGCCTCAGCACATCTGATGGGCTGCAGCTCTGACCCAGCAGCTGCTGGCATGCACTGCTCTTGGTGGAAAAGTTCTGGGTTGGATGGACAGATCGAAGGATGTGCTCTAGTGAGGGCATCCTGGGGTGGACTAGAAGGAATGGGAAGAGTAATACAGAAACGTCCAGGTGGGAAAAGCCCCTCAGGATCACAGTTCCAAGTGATAACCTCACTCTACAAGGTTCACCCTAAACCATATCCCCAAGTACCACATCCAGTGTACCTAGAGAGGTTCTCCTCTCCCTTTACTCTGCTGAGGCCACATCTGGAATATTGTGTCCAGTTCTGAGATTCTCAGTTCCAGAAGGACCTCAGGGAATTGCTTGTAAGAGTCCAGCACAGAGCCACAAAGATGTCGAAGGCAGTGGAACATCTTCCTTAGGAGGAGAGCCTGAGGTAGCTGGGGCTGTGTAGCCTGGAGCAGAGGAGCCTAAGGGCTGCCCTCATTGCTGCTGATAGAGATGTGCAGAGATGGAGTCAGGCTCTGCTCAGGGATGGCCAAGGACAGGATAAGGGACAGAGAGTGCCAGCTCAAGCAGAGGAGGTGCCATGGGAACAGAAGGAAAAACTTTGTCACTGAGAGTGCTGGAGGCCTGGAACAGGTTGCCCAGGGAGGCTGTGGAGTCTCCTTCTCTGGAGACATTCAAAACCCACCTGCATGTGTTCCTGGGTGACCCTGCTCTGGCAGGGGGAGATTTGGACTGGATGATCCTCAGAAGTCCCTTCCAACTCCTACTGTTCTCTGATTCTGTGACATGGCTGAGAGAAAAAAAATCACTGCTGGTAGTGTTTGCCCAAGTGTTCAGAAGCCAGTTTAAGGTGGTAGGAAAAGATTTCGAGCCCAAGCCATGGCAGATTCCTTACAGGGCTCAAAGCTTACAGGGAAAGAGGATCACAAAAATCACAGAATAGGTTCAGCTGAAAAAAAACCCCACAGAACTAAGATCATCAAGTCCAACCATTGAGCTGACAACATCATGCCCACTAAACAATGTCAAAGGTGCAAGAGGCTGGGCTGACATGAAATGTGAAGAAGCAATTCTTCCTCATGAAGTTGGTGAGGCGCTGACATAGGCTGCCCAAGGAGGTTGTGGATGCCTCTCCTCTGGAGATGTTGAAGGTCAGATTGGATGAGGCCTTGAGCAAGCTGGGCTGGTGGAAGGTGTCCCTGCCCATGGCAGGGGGTTGGAACTGGATGGTCTTAGAGGTCTCTTCCAACTCAACCCGTTCTATGATTCTATGATGATCTTGGCTAGCCCCTCTGCAGTGAGCAGGGACATCAACTAGAACAGGTTGCTCAGAGTCCCTTCTCTGGGGCACAACCCAGGAGCTACAAAGAGCAAACAACAAGCAAAGGACAATATTTGAAGCTTATGCATCAGTCCAACTGCAGTGGATTTCAAGCAGCAGAAAACTTGGCCCTATACCTTCTAGTGAAGGTGTCTGAATAATTCCTCTTCTTAGTCATAGAATCAGTCAGGGTTGGAAGGGACCACAAGGATCACCCAGTTCCAACCCCCCTGCCCTGGGCAGGGACACCTCACACCAGATCAGGTTGGCCAGAGCCTCACTCAGCCTGGCCTTAAACACCTCCAGGGATGAGACTTCCACCACCTCCCTGGGCAACCCTATCCAGGGTCTCACCACTCTCATGGTGAAGAACTTCTTCCTAACATCCAGTCTGAATCTACCCATTTCTGGCTTTGTTCAAGTCCTATCACTTCCTGACAGCCTAAAAAGTCCCTCCCCAGCTTTCTTATAGCCCCCTTAAGATACTGAAAGGTCACAATAAGGCCACCTCAGAGCCTTCTCCTCTCCAGACTGAACAGCCCCAGCAGTTCTCTGTGGCCACACAAGGACCTTTCACCACCCTTGTTTTTCTTTAGGTGTGAACAATGACATATTCCTATTCTCAGAGAAACCCCCAGGGCAGGGGAGGAGTGGGGGAGAGAGAGGCACACACAACAATCCTCTTGCCTTTGGCTTAAAGCAGCACTCAGATCTGCTGCTTTCTGTCAAACAATAATGAATGTGAAGGGATCGCTGAGTTCTGAATCAATCACAGCCTTCTGATGTTATTATTAACTGCACAGACTCCATTCTCCTGCTTTATGGGCCCATCAGAACCCCCCTGTTGATTTATACCCTGGTGGATCTAGTTGTCTCGATTCATTATCCTGGATTTAATTAATATATGCCTCAGAAGGAGTTGTCAAAAGACAAAGTTAATTACAGTGGGGTTGGGGGGGGG
>VWZE01024615.1:124671-152915 GCA_013396675.1 Eubucco bourcierii
TTTTTTGGTCCAGTTAAATACCTGATTAGTTAAAAGGCTGTGAATTAACTCAAATGAATGTTCAATTCATAGAGTAGAGTCACCATCATCATTATTACAGGAAGCTCTCATCATTATGCAGCCACTAAGATCAGCCCTGCTGCTGCCTTGCCTTTAATGAACATGACTCACAGCTCACTTTAATGATCCCTACACCCCTGACTCCTCTCTGCCTTCTCCTGCTACCCAGCCATGGGGGAAGGGTGGCCTACACACCTCTGTAAATCCTCCCTCTTAAGGAGTCACTTCCAGAGGAGCTCAAGCTTTAAAGCCTTGGGAAGGCCAACCCTGGGCAGACTGCAGAGGTGGCTGAGAAGTGCAGTGATGGACAAGTGAATGCTGCTGAGCCTCCAATCTCAGCACAGACCCACGGGCAGGTAGGTGGACTTCTCTCACCCTACCTCCCTGTGGGAACACAGCTTGCTGCAAGGGAAATACAACCTGCTGGCTTCTGAGAGGCACCCAGAAATGCCAAGTGCACCCCAAGGGACCAACTCTCAATCTTCCCTCAAGAAGACAATTCACAGAATCACAGCAACACCCAGGCTGGCAAAGCCCCTCAGGATCACCAAGTCCAACTAGAACCCTACTCTACAAGACTCACCTTAAACATATCCCTAAGCACCACATCCTAAATGCAGCCAGGGTGGGTGACTCCACCACCACCTTGAGCAGCTCATTCCAATCCCTGACCACTCCCTCCATGAAAAACTTTTTCCTAATGTCCAATCTAAACCTCCCCAGCCTCAGCTTGAGGCCATTCCCCCTTGTTCTGTCTCAAATTACCTGTGAGAAGAGACCAGCTCCAGCCCCTCCACAATGTCCCATTCATTATGGTCTACAAAGAAAAAAAAAGGCAAACCAAAACCCTGCTTTCTGTCAGCTGGGCAAGAAGGGCACCAGCAGCCTGGCCTGGATCAGCAATGGTGTGGGCAGCAGGAGCAAGGCAGAGGATTGTTCCCCTAGACTCAGCACCGGGGAGGCCACAGCTTGAGTGCTGGGTTCAGTTTTGGTTCCTGACTCCAAGGAGGACATAGAGAGGCTGAACCACGTGCAGAGAAGTAGAAGGAAGGTGGGGAAGGGTCTGGAGAAGGGGAGGAGCAGCTGAGGGATCCTGCTGCCCAGACAGCTCTCTCCTAATTGAGATTTCTATCCAGAGAGAACAAGAGCCTTCACTGGGAGCACTGTGTCCAGTGCTCCAGCCACTATTAGAGGAGGGATCTGAAGGTGCTGGAAGGTGTCCAGAGAAGAGCTATAAGGATGATCAGAGGGCTGCAGCTCCTCTGCTATGAGGACAGGCTGAGAGAGTTGGGGCTGTTCAACCTGGAGAAGAGAAGGCTCTGAGGAGACCTTAGAGAAGCCTTCCAGTATCTGAAGGGGGCTACAGGAAGGCTGAGGAGGGACTTTTTAGAGTGTCAGGTGGTGACAGGGTTGGGGGGAAGGGGTCCAAGCTAGAAGAGGGGAGAGTTAGATTAGATGTTAGGAAAAAGTTCTTCACCACGAGGGTGGTGAGACCCTGGCACAGGTTGCCCAGGTTGGGTGATAGAAGCTGTTTTTGAGGCCAGGCTGGATGTGGCTCTGAGCAACCTGATCTGGTGTGAGGTGTCCCTGCCCACAGCAGGGAGGTTGGAACTGAATGATCCTTGAGGTCTCTTCCAGCCCTGAGAGTTCTGTGGCTCTGTCATCGTAGCTGGAGGGACAGGTAGATGATGAACTGTGGAGGCTCCTGCAAGGCAAAGCACAGGTGCCCTGCCCTCAGCTGCCTGGCAGCAGGCAGGAGGAGCTGTGCCCATGGTGGGGGCCAGGCCTGGGCTGCAGGAAGTGACATGCTCCATTTATCACTGGTTATGAAGTGCAAACGGATGAATACACATTCAATTTAGTTCAGCTGCTTTCTCCATTCATCACCCCCTTTCATCATCCATCATTTCCCCCACACCCCCTCCATGCCCCCACTTTTGCTCTGAACAAATATCACACTTGCAGAAGTTTAATCTAATTAATCATAATTGGGAGGGAATGTTCCCTTAATGAAGCATGCAGGGGTGGGGGTGGGGGGAAGAGAGGCTTACAGTCGGGGTTGGGACACACACACACACAGAGTTTTAATAAGTTCTGCTGCAGATAAAAATCTACAAAAGGCTTTGCAAGGCAGCCCAAGCCCAGCCCTAGCTCTCTGCCACTCCTTGCTGAGGTTGATGATGATGATGGCTAGGAAGAGGAGGAGCTGCTGGAGCAGATTGGTCCTGTTATAGAAGCAGCATTTCAATAGATTGCAAAGCGTTCATCATCAAGGGAGACAAGACAAGGAGCTCACAGAAGAGTTAATTGAAGGAGAAACTAATTACACCAGGCTGAGAGGTTTTTTTCCAACCCTTATTGCTAAGAAGCAGGCAGCTCCTGGCTATCTGCTGAGAGCATCTTCCAGGCCAAAGCTGCTCCTCGGCAGCAGAAGCACTGCAGGGAGCCACAAAGCTTTGTGGCAGCTCTCCAGCTGAGACTGGAGATCAGGAGTTCTCCACCAGGAAGGTGCTGAGGCACTGGAACAGGTTGCCCAGGGAGGTTGTGGGCAGTTCATACCTGCAAAAGGACCTGGGTGTGCTAGATGACAGCAGCTGGAGATGAGCCAGGCTGTGCCCAGGTGACCAAGAAGGGCACCAGCAGCCTGGCCTGGATCACCAATGGTGTGGGCAGCAGGAGCAGGGCAGGGATTGTGCCCCCTGGACTCAGCTCTGAGGAGGCCACAGCTTGTGCGCTGGGTTCAGCTTTGAGGTTCTCACTTCAAGGACATTGAGGGGCACAGAACTCCTCTTCTCCGCACTAACCACCCCCAGCTCCCTCAGCTGCTCCTCCCCAGCCCTCTTCTCCAGCCCCTCCCCCAAGTTTCGTTGCCCTTCTCTGGACCTGCTCCAGCTCCTCAATGTCCTTCTTGGAGTGAGGGTCCCAAAGCTGGCCCCAGTAGCTGAAATGCCCAACTACATAGGCCAGAGGTGTGACATTTTCTATTCCTTGTCCCTTCCCTCCAATAGACTCACAATGAGTTTATCCTCTAAGGTTACATTGCTCCAGCAGCCACCATGGCCAAAACACCGCTACCAATTAAGTTAAGTACAAAGTATGAGCTCAATTAATCATTCATTATCTTCACACTGCTCCAGCACAGGCAGGGCAATAATCCTTATGGGCCCCAAGGTGCTCGTTTCCTCCTG
Source organism: Eubucco bourcierii (assembly GCA_013396675.1). NCBI lineage: Eukaryota > Metazoa > Chordata > Aves > Piciformes > Ramphastidae > Eubucco > Eubucco bourcierii. The sequence continues at coordinate 127,920 of VWZE01024615.1, forward strand.
AGCTGGGCATCCACTACCCAGGGCACAGCAGCATAACCAAATCCTTCATTTTGATGGGGATGAGCCCAGCAGACATGCCAAGGCTTTAAGGCTCAGACTCACCTTCAACATGTCATGACCAAAGGGGCTGGTAGCAGAGGCCTCCTCTTACACAGGATGAAGATCTCAGCCTGCCTTCAGGGAAAGCAACAGGGAAGCTCCTAGGAAGCACCTGGAGTCCAGGTTCATTTCACACCACCAAATCCAGGCAGCCCTCTGCAAATTCTCTGACCCTGAGAGCTGTGGCAAGGCAGAGATGCAGAAGAACCCAGCCCAGGAGCTGCAGATGCAGTAAAAAGCTGTCCACAGCAAGCCACACACAGACAGGAGGTGCCTTCAGGTTTCTGCTGGGAAGGTTAGGTTGGAGAAGAGGAAAAAATCCTTTGCTGTGAGAGTGGACAGGGATTGGCACAGGCTGCCCAGGGAGGTGTTCAAGAAACCTGTGGCCATGGCACCTGAGGACACGGTTTGTACCCATAGTAGGGCTGGGTTGCTGCTTGAACTGGATGATCTTGGAGGCCTTCTCCAACCCATGTTGGGTTGCTGCTTGGACTGGATGATCTTGGAGGTCTTCTCTACCCAAAAGAACTCTGTGATGCATCAGAACAGCTCAAGGAAGGAGAGAAGCAGCTGCCAGGCTCAGCAAGACCACCACTCACCCACAAACACCTCCACTGCTTGGAGCTTATGAGCCAAGCACCACAGGTCCTGTGCAGGGGGATTTGTTGTGCACTCAGAGAGCAGAAAGAAGCAGAGCACACAACCCATGTTACCTCTGGCCACCAGCTTAGTGTGGTAGGACAGAAACCTTCACAGCACAGCATCACAGAGTCACCTGCCTGGGAAAGGCCTTAACATCACTGAGCACAACCACAGGCTCACAGGATGCCAGGGGCTGGAAGGGACCCCAAGAGATCGAGTCCAAGCCCCCTGCCAGAGCGGGACCAGACAATCTAGCTCAGGGCACACAGGAAGGCATCCAGACAGGGCTCAAAAGCTGAAGGAGACTCCACAACCTCTCTGGGTAGCCTGTGCCACTGCTCTGGAACCCTTACAGTCAAGAAGTTCCCACTTGTGTTGAGCTGGAACCTCCTGTGCTGCAGCTTCCATCCATTGCTCCTTTGCCCTGTCCCAGGGAGCAAGTGAGCAGAGCCTGTCCCCCTTCTCCTGACCCTCAGATATTTATAAACATTTATGAGATCCCCTCTCAGTTTTCTCCAGACTGAAAAGCACCAAACACCTCCTGCACACAGCTGTTAAAACACATCCCTGAGCTCCTCCTCCCAACATCTTTTAAACACCTCCAGGGATGGGGACTGCACCACCTCCCTGGGCAGCCTGTGCCAGGGATGACCATTTTGGTGAAAACACTTTTCATAATATCCAACCTAAACCTCCTCTGGGACAGCCTAAGGCCATCTCACCTCATGCTATGACTTGTTAACTGGGAGAAGAGGTTGGTCCTCACACAGCTCCAACCTCCTCTCAGGGAGCTGCAGAGAGCTATGAGCTCTGCCCTCAGCCTCAAATTCCCCACAGTAACCACCCCCAGCTGCTCCTCCCCAGCCTTGTTTTTTTTCCAGACCCTTCCCCAATTTCATTGCCCTTCTCTGGACCTGCTCCAGCCCCTCAATGTCCTTCCTGGAGTGAGTGCCCCAGAGCTTAACCCAGCACTCCAGGTGTGGCCTCCCCAGTGTTGCACATCACCATTAAAATGTTCTAAGCAAGCAATTATTATTCCTTTTCTTCTCCACTTTTTGGTTGGAAAGGAATTTTCTTGGAATTGGCAAGAAGAAAACTGCCAGAGCATGGAGCTGATCGATCCAGAGCAGGGTAAAAAAGAAGGGGCATGAATATGGATCAGGAGGGAGGAAGTGCAGTAGGAATGAAAGGATGGAGAAGGGAACAAGTGGAGCCTTCCCTGGGAAGTGTCCACTCTAGCCTGGCACCTTACCTAGATTCTAGAGGAACCCAGCCCAGGGAGCAAACCCCTCAGTGTCTGCTTGAAGGTAGGAGTCCACCTGGAGCCTGACAATGGCTAAACAAGAAAATTAATTATTTCTTCAGCTGCATAGACCTGAAGCCTACCACAAATCAATCATCTCTTTTTGCCTAAGAAGCTCTGACTCTATCTTAGCTCAATGAAAACAAAATCAATGCAGGCCAATTAAAGCCTATCTCGTTAGGGCATGCAGGGAGTGCAGCAAGAAGTGGAGCTGCTGCTGCCTGGGGCTCTGCAGAGGACTTCCCTGCTCAGGCCAGGCACAAACGTGAGCTGCTGCTGGCCCCTAGCTGCCTCTGCTGCACAACAGCAGCTCCCTGCCGGTTTGGAGGGGCTGCAAAGGCAGCAGGGACCACAGAGCCCCAAAGCTGGTCCTCCAGCAGCTTCCAGCCCAGGCAGTGCAGGCACAGAACAAATGAGGAGGCTCAGGGAGCAGCTGCAAGAAGTGATGCAGGCAAAGCTGGTTCCAGCCTCCTGTCAGGGAGCTGCAGAGAACCAGGAGGTCTCCCCTCAGCCTCCTCTTCTCCAGGCTAAACAATTCTTAGATGCCTTTCATAGCATCACAGAAGGGTGAGGGTTGGAAAGGACCTCTGGAGAGCAATCCCAAGGCCCCTGCCAGAGCAGGGTCACCCAGGGCAGCTCACACAGGAACACATCCAGATAGGGCTTGAAAGTATCCAAAGAAGGATGCTCCACAACCTCTCTGGGCAGCCTGCTCCAGGCCTCCAGCACCCTCACACCGCAGAACTTTCTCCTCATGTTGAGGTGGAACTTTCTGGCTTCCAGTTTGCATCCATTGCTCCTTGTCCTGTCACATGACACCACTGAGCAGAGCTTCTTGCCCCCCCCCCACCTTTCAGATATTGATAGGCATTGATCAGATCCCCTCTCAGTCTTCTCTCCAGGAGAGGGCTCTCAGACCTTCCTCCTCACACAGATGTTTCAGGCCCTTCATCATCCTCATAGGCTCAGATGGACTATCCCATCTATTCCTGTTCCTCTTGAAGTGGGGAGCCCAGAACTGGACAGAAGGAGGCACTCCTACTCTAGAACAGATGAGCACAAAGCTCTAGAGATGCTCCTCAGACTGAGGAGGGGGAAAAAAACAAATCAGGTTAGAAATCAGCTGAGAGCTCAATTAAAATTGGTCCTCTGTGGCCACAGCGCCTTGGAGCCCTCTCTGGGGCCACAGTGCAGGTTCCACCCCCCTCCTGAAGCCCTCAGGAAGCGCAGCTCTCGTTCACACACAGCACAAAAGCCACAGCAGACCCCTTAGAAATATAGAATTTATTTCTCTGCCATTGCAGGCTGGGATGTGCCACACGTCCCAAGGGAGCCATGGATCCTGTGCTGCTGGCTGTGATAGCTGCTGCTAGCCCAGCCCAACACAAGGTGTTCCTGGAGTGGCTCTCTTCAGCTCTCCAGCAGCAGCAGAGCAGTCCTGAACCCCCACACCTGATAAACTCTTCTGTCACAGCCTACAGGATCCAGCTGCTGACTGCACCTTACCTCTACAGCTCCAGATTGAGAAAGGGAAATCTGCGAGCAGCAGTGGGCAGGGAGCTGAAGGCCTCTCCCCTTCTCTTCCCTCAGGTCACCAATGGTATAAAGGCCACCAAATCCCCCAGGGTCCATCAAGTGTCCTTTTGGCAGGGCAGCTTCTTCCCCATACTTTCAGGGTCTGCAGCCCTTGCTTCCCTTCCCACCTTGCAGATGTGCAGGCTCAGTCCTGACAACAGCCTGAAACAGGTGAGATCATCTACAGCTGAGGTCTGTGAGCAGCAGGGGAGAGAGAGGAGGTTTGGTTATACTTAAAGCTTCCAAGTACCATGCAGGAGATGGCATCTCCACAGCCACCTGCTCAGCAGCTCTGCTCTTCAGCCTCACCACTCCAACAGTGTTGCTGCTTTCCTTCTGCTTCTTAACCCCTTCAGCTCCACAGGATCAGGAGCTGTAGTGCATCACCTCATGAAGACAGGGAGGGCAGGAGAGCAAAAGGAGTGAAGAGAGGGGAGAGCCACTGCCCTTGGCAGGCTCTGCAGCAGTCACACAACCTTCAGGGATGCTCCACAGGATTTTTGCAAGTTTTGTGTGGGTTTTTTTTTTCCACCCTTTTAAATTCCAAGCCATTATTCCTGCTCAGGCTGGCTCTGTGCAAAGGGAGTTTTCAAGGTGCACCCAATTCAGTCTGACTCTGCTCCTGCAGCTGGGCCTCCTACTGATCCATTCCTCACCAACATCTTGCTGTAGTTCTTCTGCTGCTCTTCTTTGAAGGTGTCCTTGACTTTGGCTCGTTTCAGCCCTCCATCCCTGCAAGACAGCAAGAGAAAGGTAACCCCTTCATGGTTGTTACCACTAAGGATGACATCAAGCACCTCAGTCAAGGCCAGGTTCTCCAGCTAAAAGGTTAAGGCTTCTCTTCAGAACTTCTAGAATATTCCAGCTCAAGCTTCTCCATTCTAGGCTATACCTTAAACCTCAGCGTTGTGTTTAGCCCATGACAGCCTTCTCCTGCACCTCTCAGAAGGCTTTGCCAGTCTGGGATGGTGTTTCCCTGGACTGCAGAAACCACTGCCTGCAGCACCAGAGTTGTCTGTTGCCTTACAAAGGGCCTCAGACCTGAAGCTGATTGTGTGTTCTCTTCAGCAGCAGCATGGAATGGGTTGGGTTGGAAGAGACCTTAAAGCTCATCCAGTGCCAAACCCCAGCCATGGGCAGAGACACCTTCCACTAGCCCAGCTTGCTCAAGGCCCCAGCCTCGCTTTCAACACTTCCAGACTTGGAGCCTCACCAACTTCTCTGGGCAACCTGTGCCAGTGTCCCCCCACCCTCACTCTCAAGATTTTCTTCCTCAAGTCTCATCTCAACCAGCTTCTATGGCAGGGGGTTGGAACTAGATGATCCTTGAGGTCCCTTCCAACCTCACCATTCTATGATTCTTCCAGGCTGAAGCCATCACCCTTGGCCCTGGTACTCCCAGCCCTTGTCAAAAGTCCCTCTCCAGCTCTCCTGGAGCCCCTTCAAGTACTGGAAGGCAGCTCTAAGGTCTCCCTGAAACCTTCTCTTCTCTAGGCTGCAGAGCCCCAACTCTCTCAGCCTGTCCCCAGAGCAGAGCTTCTCCAGCTCTCTGATCATCTTTGTGGCCTCCTCTGGACCTACTCCAACAGTTCCATTTCCTTCCTGTGCTGGGAGCCAGAGTTGGCCCCAGCACTGCAGGTGTGGTCTCAGCAAAGCAGAGGGACAGAATCTCTGTATTACCAAGGTCAGAAGAGACCTCAAAGATCATCAAGTCCAACCTGTTAATCTCCTCCATAAATCTCCTCCCTGCCCCTGCTGCCAGGCCTCAACCCAGCACAGGGTTGGTTTCTGGGCTGCCAGCTCATGTGGAGTTTCTTACCATCCTCTCAGTTTTTCTATACAGCCCTAGAAAACCTGGGCATTGTGCTGCTACTGAGGGAGGCAGGAGATGAGAAAGAGCAGAAAGCCTCAAGCTCTGTCTGATTGGCAACAAAACCAAACAAGGACCTTCCTCTCTGCTTCGTCTCAGCAAGAAACTCCACAGGAGGAGCAGCAGCTCTGAAGGGGACCTCTCCCCCAGCATCAAGCCTGCAGGGGGAACTCACTGCCACCACAGCTCTACGGCTCCAAAGACTCCACACCAGCCTGAGCTTTACTTTCACAGGGGCATGGGAGGTTCCTCTCCCACTCTCCTGAGTGCAGCAAAGTTTGGTTGGATGTCTCCAAGCTAGGGGAGAAAACAGCTCCTCAGGGAGGTCTCTAGCAGGGAAGGCAGCACTCACCAGGGCAGCTCAGTCAGACCTCCCTGGCGAGCAATGGCTGACCTCACTCTGTTGGCAAACTGGACAGCATCTTCACCTTCCTTCAAGGATCAGCAATCCAGCAGAACCAAAAGGAGAAAAGGAGTGAAGTGAGACCCACAGAACACTTGGAATCTGCTGCCCCAGCAGCTTGGTTACCCCTAAACCACCCAGCCCTTCCCCATGCCAACACAACCTGAGGTTCCAACAGGATATTTTAACTCATTTCCCCTAGAGGGTTGAAATCAGGAAGAGATTTGTGCTCCTGCAAGGAGAAACACCCCAAAAAAAGCAGACCTTGATGATCTCAGGGGGACATTTGTGCTCCTGCAAGGAGAAACACCCCAAAAAAAGCAGACCCTGATGATCTCAGAGACACATTTGTGCTCCTGTAAGGAGAAACACCCCAAAAAAAGCAGACCTTGATGATCTCAGGGGGACATTTGTGCTCCTGTAAGGAGAAACACCCCAAAAAAAGCAGACCTTGATGATCTCAGGGGGACATTTGTGCTCCTGCAAGGAGAGACACCCCAAAAAAAGCAGACCTTGATGATCTCCGGGGGACATTTGTGCTCCTGCAAGGAGAGACACCCCAAAAAAAAGCAGACCTTGATGATCTCAGAGGGACATTTGTGCTCCTGCAAGGAGAAACACCCCAAAAAAGGCAGATCTTGATGATCTCTGGGGGAGATTCGTGCTCCAACAGGGAGAAACATTAACAAAGCAGACCTTGATGATCTCAGAGGTCTGTTCCACCCTCAATGATTCCGTAAGAGTCAAGACAAACCCGGAGCAGAGCACAAAACTCTGTTTTGCAGACATGAGGTGGGCAGGGGTCTGGGGCACAAGAGGCAGGCTCTGGAGCAGTGCCCACTCAGGCAGGTTACCTCTCTGACCATGGGTGGCATGTACCAGACGTTGCAGACGATGGCCCAGCTGGTCATGATGCGCAGCAGGTAGCTGACGATGTTGTATTTGCTGCTGTTCCAGAAGGCATCTCCAAACTGAGGGTCATACTGCAAGGGGTCACCAAACACAGCAGCTTTTAAAACCCCTTCCCCAGAGGCTTTCCCAGCCTGGTTCTGCTCTCAGTTGGATGTTTGCAGCCACATGGCAGGGGAAAAACAGTTGCAGCTGACAATGTCAGTATGCCAGGCTGGAAGGGACCCCAGGGATCCTCTGCTCTGTCTAGGTCACAGTGCAGGTGACATGAGCTGGGCCAGCAGCCTGGCAAGCTGAGTGCCAAACTGTCCCATGGAGGGGACTCCTCTGCTTCCCTTGGGAGATGATTCCAGGATCTGGCTGTGCTCATGGGCAAACCTTTTCTCCTGGAGCCCAGCAGGAACTTGTCCCTATCACCTCTGGTCTGTGCCATGGGGTTCCTTGTCCAGAGGGACTCTTCACCCTCCTGAGAGCCACCCTTAATGTGCTGGTCTATGGTGAGAAGGTCTTCCCAAGCCTTCTCCACTCCAGGCTGACCAAACTCAGCTCTGAGACTTCCCCCACTTGGCAGGGCTCTCACCATTCTCTACACAGTTCTGATCAGGTTGAGGCTTTAGAAAAAAAAGAGCCCTGAGCTTATCAGTGCTGCTTGTGAGGACGTGACAGGACCAGCAGCAGGTGTCCCCCAGTTGCCCAAACAACCCCAAAGCTAAGCCTGTTGCACACTTCTCTTCCCTTCAGCTCTGGGAGGGACTTGCTGCACCTCCTTTCCTTCCAGCTTTCCAGAAGCTGACCCCACCAGGTCCTACCTGGTTCCTTCCAGCTGTAAGACTCTCTCATTTCAGCCTCTCACACTCAGGAGCACGCAGTCCACTGACAGAGCTGCAGTGCCCTCAGCAGCAGCTCTGCTGAGACAGCCTCCTACCAGCTGAGCAAAACCAGGGCCCAGCAGCTGGGAAGCCAGGAGCCAGCTCTCTCCACTCACTTTGATTGCCACAGGGTAGATTGTCCCCCCGATTTCAAAGCTCCCCTTCTTGAACATCATCACAGAGGTGTTGTTTATGCAGGTGCCTGCCCAGAGCAGAAACTGAAGTCATTATTCACACAGCTAAGCACATCTCAGTATCACCATCTAGGTCTCACCCTGGCTGAGGAGCAAAGGCAGGCTCTGAAGTTAAGCACTGCTTTCACTTCTGCCACCTGTGGTGCTCTCCAGGGCTCAGTGTTGGAGCCAGTTCTCTTTAACAGCTTTACCAATAATCTGCACCAGGGATTGAGGGACCCTCACTAACTCTGCAGGTGACACTAAGCTGGGGGGCAGTGGTGATCTGCTGGAGGCCAGCAAAGCTCTGCAGAGAGATCTGGCCAGGCTGGAGCCATGAGTTGAGCTCAGCTGTGTGAGGTTCAAAGCCAAGTGCTGGGTCCTGCACTTGGGTCACAACAGCCCCAGGAATGCTGCAGGCTTGGGGCAGAGTGGCTGGAAAGTGCCCAGCAGGGAAAGCCCTGGGGGTGCTGGGCGACAGCAGCTGGAGATGAGCCAGGGTGTGCCCAGGTGGCAAGAAGGGCACCAGCAGCCTGGCCTGGATCAGCAATGGTGTGGGCAGCAGGAGCAGGGCAGGGGTTGTGTCCCTGGGCTCAGCACTAGGGAGGTCACACCTTGAGTGCTGGGTTCGGTTTTGGGCCCCCCAATATAAGAAGGACACTGAGCAGCTGGAGCAGGTCCAGAGAAGGGCAAGGAAGGTGGGGAAGTGTCTGGAGGACAGGGCTGGGGAGGAGCAGCTGAGTGGTTGTTCAGACTAAGGGGAGACCTCACTGCTCTCTACCACTCCCTAAGAGAAACACCAGAAGAACAGGTGAATGGAGAGAGAATGGTTCAGCTTCTTACCTTCAGGAAAAATCAAGATTGGCAGCTTGCTTTTATCAGCCACATGTTCCCTGAGCCTGTGGGTGCAGAAAGCAACCTTAGAAGACATTTGTGATCCTTACACTAAGGAAGTTCTTCCTCATGTTGAGCTGGAACTTCCTGTGCTGCAGTTTCCATCCCTTACCCCTTGTCCTATGCCAGGGCACAAGTGAGCAGAGGCTGTCCCTGTCCCTCCCTTCCTGACCCCCAGCCCTCAGCTATTGACAGACATTGCTCAGATCCCCTCTCAGCCTTCTCCTCTGCAGACTAAGCAGCCCCAAGGCTCTCAGCCTCTCCTCATCAGGCAGTGCTGCAGTCCCTTCAGCATCCTTGCAGCTCTCCCTTGGGCTCTCTCCAGCAGATCCCTGTCCCTCTTGAACTGGGGAGCCCAGAAGGGCAGGAGGGTCTGCTGTGTTGGGCTCACTTAGAGAGGGTTCCCAAGTGCCTACAGCTTGCACTGCTTGGAATCAGAATCACCATGGAATGGAAGTGACCTTAAAGATCAGCCAGTTCCAACCCCCTGCCATGGGCAAGGACATCTCAATGTTAACAGGATGAGCTTCAACAAGGCCAAATCCCAGGTCCTGCACTTGGGTCACAACAACCCCAAGCAGTGCTGCAGGCTCAGGGCAGGGTGGCTGGAAAGCTGCTGGCAGAAAAGGACACTGGCACAGGCTGCCCAGGGAGGTGGAGGAGTTCCCAACCCTGGATGTGTTTAAAGGTGCTTGGGGATACAGTTTAGGGATGAAGCTTGCAGAGCAGGACTTGCTGATCCTGAGAGTCTTTTCCAACCCAAACGTTCGCGTGATTCTGTGATCTCCCACCAGCCCGGCTTGCTCAAGGCCCCATCCAGCCTGCCTTTCAACACTTCCAGCCTTGGAGGCTCCATCTCCGCGGGTGCTTTTCCATCCTCCCCCCACGTTGCGGAGGTAGCGGCGTCCCCAGCCCTGCTACTCACCGCTTCGTCACTAGGTGGCGATCTTTGATCTCGGAGCGCTCGAACCAGACGTGCGGGCAGGCCTTGACCGTGGCCCTCTGGATCACCCCCATGAGGCCGCCGTGAACCTGCCCCACCTGCAGGCAACAGGAGGAGCAGCCGCGGCTCAGACCCCGCAGCCCCCTCCCGAAGAAACAGCCCAAATCCCACGCACACCCTCTGCAGGGTGACACCAGCACAAAGCGGATCCCTCCACTTTACAGAGTGGGTTGGGTTGGAAGGAATCTTAAAGGTCATCTAGTTCCAAACCCCCTGGAATGGGCAGGGACACCTCCCACTAGCCCAGCTTGCTCCCAGCGCTTCCATTCAAGTATCTGCAGCCTGGAGAAGAGAAGGTTTCCAAGAGACCTTGGAGTGGCCTTCCAGTATCTGAAGGGGACTGCAGGAGGGCTGAGGAGGGACTATTGACAAGGTCTTGTAATGACAGGTTGAGGAGGAATGGGTTTGAACTGACAGAGGGGAGATTTAGACTAGATGTTAGGAGGAAGTCCTTTACAGTGAGGGTGGTAAGACACTGGCACAGGTTGTCCAGGGAAGCTGTGGATGTCCCCTCCCTGGAGGTGTTCAAGGCCAGGCTGGATTTGAGTAAGCTGGGCTGGTGGGAGGTGTCTGTGCCCATGGAAGAGGGGTTGGAGCTGGATGATCTTTAAGGTTAGCTGAAGCCATTCTATGAAATCAGCATCACCATTGTAGAAGTTAAACAACTGAACTCCACAAGCAACATTTCACAAAGCCTGTCTTGGCCCCTCTCCCCCTGCTGTGGCCATCATGGATGTCCACCTACCATTGCATAGCACCCATCGTTGGTCAATATGATGGCATCGATGGGTGACGTGTGGTTGGCAACACAAATCCCTCCTTTCTGAGGTCTGTTCTCCCTGCAAGGACACCATTTTTGGTTAGACCATCAGTGCACCAAGCAGGCACAGCTGTCAGGTCAGGCAGCAGCTGGTGTGACATCCAGTTGCAGGTCAGGAGCCAGCTGCTCCATCTCTAGAAGAGTGCACACTCACTTGTTGTGGTAATGGATGGTACCAGAGAGGGCTCTGACCAGGATGCGGGAGCAGGTCAGGTGGACAACTTCGCTCAGGTAGTTTTTCACCCTGAAAGAAATCACAGGCACCTGCAGCCCCAGGCAAAGTTTTTCAGCCAACTCAGAAAGACCCAAAGCTCAAGTTTTCTTGCTGCCCTGGAGCACAGAAGGGCATTCCCAGCTCCTTTGCTTGCTTGCTATAGCAGCTCAGCCAAGCCATAGCACAGCCTTGGTCACCTAGGCAAGGCCAGGAGCAGGGAAGTGGCCAGCAGAAGCAGGGAAGGGATCATGTCCCCGGACTCAGCACTGCTGAGACCACAGCTTGAGTGCTGGGTTCAGTTTTGGAGCCCTCACTCCAAGATGAACATTGAGGGGTTGGAGTAGGTTCTGAGAAGGGCAAGAGAGCTGGGGAAGAGTCTGGAGAAGAGGGCTGAGGAGGAGCAGCTGAGGGAGCTGGGGGTGTGCAGTGTGGAGAACTTGAGGCTGAGGGCAGCTCTCTGCAGCTTCCTGAAAAGGAGGTTGCAGTCAGGTGAGGGTTGGGATCTTCTGCCTAGTCTCAGGTGACAGGATGAAAAGAATAGCCTGAAATTGTGCCAGGGGAGGGTTAGCTTGGAGGTGAGGGAAAATGTCTTTGTTGTCAGAGTGGTCAGGGATTGGCACAGGCTGCCCAGGGAGGTGGAGTCCCCATCCCTGGAGGTGTTCCAAAAAGGTGTGGCCATGGCACTTGGGGGCCATGGTTTAGTGACCATGGTGGGGTTGGGTTGCCGGTTGGACCCCAACCAGTTCTAACCCAAACAGTTCTGTGATTCCAAGGCTGACATCTCCTCACCAGGTACTTTTTATCCCAGCACTCTTCTCTCCCCTAGCAAGTTCCCATTGAGTCCTTCACAGCAGCAAGAGAAGCCCATCAAAGACCACCCTTAGTGCCAACCTGGCAGAAAGCCATCCTCAGCCCAGGTTTAAAATGCCACACACTGATGTGGAGTGGACAACTACCACTCCAAGAACATCTGCCCAGTCCTAACCTTGAGTTGCCTGCACCCATGCCCCTTGGCAAGCTCACTCCACAGGCAGTACCCACCTGCTGTTGGGCAGCTGTCCCACCAGCGTTGTCCCCACAATCATTGAGGTTACCCCAATGGAAGCAAGGGTAAAGCTACAGGCAAAAAGAGAGCAAAATTAAACTCAAATGAGTTATTTTGATGTCACTTTGCCCTCTGGAGTGGGAAGGGACCACAGGAGTCACACACTGGCTCAGCTGGCTGACATCCAGTGCTGCCCAACACACTGCCCCAGGTCTAGGCAAAGATTCAGACACTCCAAACTGTGCCAGGGACTTGGCCCAGTTTACATCTGTCTGCTGGAGAGGGTCCAGGGGAGGCCACGAATATGATCAGAGGGCTGGAGCAACTCTGCTGTGGGGACAGACAGAGTTGGGGCTGTGCAGCCTGGAGAAGAGAAGGCTGCAGGGAAACCTTAGAGCAGCCTTCCAGTACCTGAAGGGGCTCCAGGAGAGCTGGGGAGGGACTCTGGACAAAGGTTGGGAGTGCCAGGATGAGGGACAATGGTTCTGAGCTGGGAGACGGGAGATAGAGAGGGGAGAGGAGGAAGAAATTCTTGAGAGTGAGGATGGGGAGACACTGGCACAGGTTGCCCAGGGAGGTTGTGGCTGCTCCCTCTGTGGAGGTGTTGAAGGCCAGACTGGATGAGGCCTTGAGCAAGCTGTGCTGGTGTGAGGTGTCCCTGCCTATGGCAGTGGGGTGGCACTGGATGATCTTTAAGGTCCAGCCCATTCCGTGGGATGATGCCCACTGACCCACATCTGCTCCCCACAGCAAAGGACAAGATCAAATTGTCCTGAACAGCTTCTTGACCACTCTGAGGAGAGTTTAACCAGGCTGAGCTGCTGGTGTAGCTCTGGGGATTCAGTTCAAGCTGGCACCGGCCCCCTGAGGCGCTGGCAGCAGCACTCACCGCAGGGGCAGCAGCAGGCAGTAGCGCACCAGCACCCCCAGCCCCCACAGCACGCTCAGCCGCAGGCTGACGTAGTGGAAGTTGACGTTGGTCCTGGTGAGGAGGTTCCAGGAGACCAACTCTTCAGAGGAAAACCTCTGTGTGACCTCATCCTCCACGATGGCCTCAAAGCCCTTTCTGCAGAAGTAGAAGATGTCAGAGAACTCGAAGCCAGCCTGCCGCAGCCGCGCAATCTCCTGCTCCATGGGAGTCTGGTCCCGCTCGATGATGCCTTCGGAAGCAGAGGGGAACCACGGTCAGAAAGTCCTCCTGCACAGCAGGTCACCCTCCCAGGCACCCCTCCAGGGACACTGCCTGCCACTTGGAGAACTGTGTGGGTTGGCAGAGCTCTCTGAGATCATCCAGTGCAATCTCCAACCCAACACCACCATGGCCACACCTTTCCGGAACAGATCCGGGGATGGAGACTCCACCACCTCCCTGGGCAGCCTGTGCCAATCCCTGACCACTCTGGCAGCAAAGACACTTTTTCCTCAGTTCCAACCTAACTCTCCCCTGGCACAATTTCCTGTCCTCCTATCGCTTGTAGGAAACAGAGCCCAACCCCCACCTGACTGCAGCCTCCCTTCAGGGAGGTACAGAGAGCAATAAGCTTTGCCCTCAGCCTCCTCTTCACCACACTGCACACCCCCAAGCTCCCTCAGCTGCTCCTCCCCAGACTTCCACATTGGACTGGGTAGCACAAAGGTGATGTCTCCTGAGCCTCTCATCTTTCAGACACTGGACTTTAAGGTCTTTGGGGACCAGTTTTGCTCTGCCTGGGAACAGAGACTTCTGCTCTCACCATGCATCTGCCATGCTCCCTGCCAGCCTAACCCAGCTGCTGGGTGCTCAGGAAAGATGGTAGAGTGATGGACACTCCTCCAGGCCTCCACACAGTGAGTGACCTTTACCCTGATGGCATCACCTGCTCTGTGCCTCCTTATCAGTGGCAACTTCTCCTCCCTCAGCAAATATTGTGTCACGCAGTTGGGCCTCTGCCTGCTCCTGCTCTGTCACCTCAGGGGATGCCAATTCATCCTGCACTGTTACACCTGCCCTGCTCCTCCACAACTTCCACCTCCGTGCCAACTCCCAGCCCTTTGCTGGAGATGCTCCCAAGAGCCACAGAGTACAGTTTAGCACTGCAGCTCCCACAACTCCTCCAGTAAAGGACATTTAGGACCTCTCACCACACTGAGAGCCTCCTGCAGCAGGGAAAGGATTGCACTGGAACTTATAACAACAGGGGTTACAAAAGTGGACTTCAGGTCACCACTGGTTGTGTCCTCACCAATCCCAGCAGTGAAACAGCCTGCAAAGTGTTGGATAATGGTTTGGGTTGGAAGGCACCTTCAAGATGATTCAGTTCCAACTTCCCTGCCATGGGCAAGGACACTTCCTATCCAGAGCAGGCTGCCCAGGCCCCATCCAACCTGGCCTTCACCTCCACAACTTCCCTGGACAACCTGTTCCAGTGCCTCACCATCTTCATGGGCAAAAATTTCTTCCTTGTGTCTCATCTCAATTCAGCTTTCTCCTATTTGAGACCATCACCCTCATCCTGGCACTTCCCAGCCCTTGTCCAAGGTTCCTCTCCAGCTCTCCTAGAGCCCCTACAGGCACTGGAAGGGTGCTCTAAGGTCCTCTAAGCCCTCAGTCAGACAAGGTGGGGGGCAGGTACAGGAGCTCACAGAACATCACCTGCCAGCCAGGTCCTCTCTCTTTGCCTTTCTTCTCTAGAGAAGAAAAAAAACAAAACATGCCCAGGAGCTCAGCTGTCTGGGCAGATTAGCTCCTACTGCACAGCTACAGCAGCCCAGCTGAGAGTCTTGTCCTCTCACTGTGCCTGGTGGGACAGCATCACCTTCACAGGCAGAAAGAGGATCTCTTGCTGCATCATCACTGCTAAGCTGGGAAACAAGAGACAGCAGGGCACTGCCGTCTGCAGGACTCACTCACCCTGCCTTCCCCCACCCAAAACAGCCACCCCACACCCTTCAGGACACTGCTGAGTGATACAGGAAGGGCTTTTGCTCACCCCACACCTTTCAGGACACTGCTGAGTGATACAGGAAGGGCTTTTGCTCACCCCACACCTTTCAGGACACTGCTGAGTGATACAGGAAGGGCTTTTGCTCACCCCACACCTTTCAGGACACTGCTGAGTGATACAGGAAGGGCTTTTGCCAGCAAATCAGTAAAGCAAATCTCAACCCATTCTGAGAGCTCCAGATGAGTATCGCTGGAGTTGGCAGCTGGATCTGCTACCAGCAGAGCCTCTTCTGTGCACCATCCAGAGGAGGGTAATGAAGGTGCTGAAGGGTCTGGAGGACAGGGCTGGGAAGGAGCAGCTGAGAGAAATGGACAAGAGGCTAAGGGGAGACCTCCTCACTCTCCACAACTCCCTGAAAGGAGGCTGGAGCCAGGTGGGGTTGGTCTCCTCTCTCAAGTAACATGTGGCAAGATGAGAGGAAATGGCCTCAGGTTGCCCCTGGGGGGAATTAGGTTAGAAGAAACTTACTCCCTGAAAGGGCTCTCAAAGCCTGGGACAGGCTGCCCAGGGAGGTGGTTGAATGCCCATCCCTGGAGGTGTTTGAAAGAGGCAAAGCTGCGGTGCTGAGGGTCATGGCTTAGCCCCAGCCTTGGCAGAGCTGGAGAAAGGTTGGAGTGGATGAGATTCAAGGCCTTTGCCAACCAAACCCATCCTGTGATTCTCTCACACATCACCAGTGCTTAGGCTGTGGCTAAAGATGCTCCTCTGGAGATGAAACATCACAAGCTCAGCCCCCAGCACCTTCCCAGGAGCTCACTGCTGCAGTCAGCTCACAGCTGCCTTCTCTGCTTGGTTGGCAGCTGCCTCTTGCTTCCAACTGTGCTGCCTGCTGAGGGAGCACACAAAATGCTGACACTGCTGTCAGAGCCCAGCCAACTGCAACAGAACAGCCCTGGGCCACCAGCAGCCCCAGCCCAGCCTTCTCCTCTCTCCTGGGCACACTCTCCAGCTGCTCCCAAGCCTCAGAGCCAACTCTGACCCAGAGGAGGCCACCAGGGCACACACAGGACAAGTTAAGAGACAGTAACAGAATTCATTTCCCAACTGGGCAAAAAGGAAGAAAGATGAAGCAACTCTGCAACTGCCTTCTGCAGACACAGTGCAAGAAGTTCATCTGGCAAGCAGGCAGCCTATGCCAGGGGGCAAAGGGTGACTGGCAGCAGAGCCAAAGGGAAGGAGGAGGACACCACACACTGGCACCAAGAGTCCTCCAGTTGGGGACAGAGGAGGGGAAATGCTCACTGAACACTCAAGTCCCCTCAGAGACCATCAGGTGGACCCTGTCACGACACAGGCAGTTGGGAAGTAGCAGCCCTGTGAGCAGTGACCTGAAAGCAACAGCTCAAGACCAAAAATCAAGCTCCTGCTGTAACTTCATTCTTTCAGCCTCCATCCCCACCTTTTGCTGCCATTCCGCCCCCTCCATCCCCACTTTTTGCTGCCATTCCGCCCCCTCCATCCCCACTTTTTGCTGCCATTCCGCCCCCTCCATCCCCACTTTTTGCTGCCATTCCGCCCCCTCCATCCCCACTTTTTGCTGCCATTCCGCCCCCTCCATCCCCACTTTTTGCTGCCATTCCGCCCCCTCCATCCCCACTTTTTGCTGCCATTCCGCCCCCTCCATCCCCACTTTTTGCTGCCATTCCGCCCCCTCCATCCCCACTTTTTGCTGCCATTCCGCCCCCTCCATCCCCACTTTTTGCTGCCATTCCGCCCCCTCCATCCCCACTTTTTGCTGCCATTCCGCCCCCTCCATCCCCACTTTTTGCTGCCATTCCGCCCCCTCCATCCCCACTTTTTGCTGCCATTCCGCCCCCTCCATCCCCACCTTTTGCTGCCATTCCGCCCCCTCCATCCCCTCAGCCCCTGAGCTTCCAGCCAGCTGCAGCAGCACTGCACAGTGGCTGATGCAAGAGGGATCTGCCAAGCACCACAGCTCTGCTGCAGCTCTCACACATGGAACTTCCCCAGGCCACAAGCACTCAGCTCTGCTTTACGACATTGGGATTTAGCAACCTGACTTCCCCCCCACACCCCTCCCAGGCTCTCACCATTAGCAGCAGGACTCTTTGGCTTCTGTGGTGGTGGCTTTTGGTGCCCTTTCTCTATCCTGATGGTGGCCCACTGTTGGGAGAGAAAGGAAAGGTGAGCTTCAGGAGGTGGAACCCACCTGCAGAAGCACTCCTGCACAGACAGCTGGGGTGGGGGGCTGCACAGGGGCTCTCCACCCTCCCTCCTCACATCAGGGATTCACAGACTGGCTCAGGTTGGAAGGGACCTCAGAGCTCATCTACTCTGACCACCCACCACAGGCAGGGACATCTCTCAACCAGACTCATCCAACATGGCCTTGAACACCCCCAGGCAGGGGGCAGCCATAACCTCCCTAGGCAACCTGTGCCAGTGTCTCCTCACCCTCACTCTCAACAATTTCCTCCTCATCTCCACTCTCAATCTCCCCACTCCCAGCTCAAAGCCATTCTCCCTGGTCCTGTCACTCCCAGTCCTTGTCCAAGTCCCTCCCCAGCTCTCCTGGAGCCCCTTCAGGCACTGGAAGGCTGCTCTGAGGTCTCTCTGCAGCCTTCTCTTCTCCAGGCTGCACAGCCCCAACTCTCCCAGCCTGTCCCCACAGGGGAGGTTCTCCAGCCCTCTGATCATCTTTGTGGCCTCCTCTGCACCCTCTCCAGCAGCTCCAGCTCCTTCTTGAGCTGGGGGCAGTGCAGCAGGTGTGGAGCACACCTCGGGCAGATGTCCCCAGCTGTCACAGGCAAAGCCACAAGGCAGGGGAGGACATCAGATGTGTGCAAGCACTCTGCTGGGACACACACACAGAGCAGATTAGAGGCCACCAAGTACTTGCCCCTCCTCATGGTGGTGGTGGAGCTGAGCCCAGACTGAGCCCCAGGAGGTGTGGTTAGGGCTGGGGACCCTGACCAGTCCCAACTCTCCCAGCCTGTCCCCACAGCAGAGGTGTCCCAGTCCAGGTTGCTGACTCCAGTGTCCAATTGCAGAGAAGCCATGAGGACAAAGCTGTTGAGCAATGCCTCTGTACAGCCCAACAGTTGCAACATCCCTGTGGCACTGCAGGGCCTGCTGCCACTTCACCGTGCAGAGCAGGTCCTGAGCAAACTGCAGAGTGATGGAACCCAGGGAAGTCTCCACTGCCCAGAATCATCTTCCTGCCCTCTCCAGAAGAGGACAATTCCTGCTTCCAAAGTAGGTTGACCTCTGCCCACAGCTTCATCCAACTCCAGATAGCTGCAGCAGCTCCCAGCTAGGGCTGGGGTGGCTGAGGGGCAGAGAGGAAGGCTGGAGAGGACTCACAGAATGGTTTAGGTTGAAAAGGACCTTGAATATGAGCTAGTTCACAGGACCACAGGATGCCAGGGGTTGGAAGGGACCCAAAGAGATCATCCAGTCCAACACCCTGCCAGAGCAGGACCATACAACCAAGCTCAGGTCACACAAGAACACATCCAGACACGGTTGGAAAGTCTCCACAGAAGGAGACTCCACAACCTCTCTGGGCAGCCTGTGCCACTGCTCTGGCACCCTTACAGTCAAGAAGTTCCCCCTTGTGTTGAGCTGGAACCTCCTGTGCTGCAGCTTCCATCTGTTGCTCTTTGTCTCATCAGTTGCAACCCTTCACCTCCCCAGCCCATGGCAGGGCTGCCACAGCCTTGCCACCAGTGTGGCATCTCGCACAAAGGTTGTGCTCCAGGGCACAGCTGATTTCTATTCCACAGGTCAAGAGCTGAGGCAGTTTTGCTTCTGGGGCCAGTTCTCTCAGGGGAATCTGAGCAGGTTCCACAAAAAACAGAAAGCACAAGCCCCTTGTGCCCTGTTCCTGACCTCTGGGCACTCACAGCAGCACACAGCTACCAGATGCTACTGCAAACCAGCCTGAAGCCCTCTGCCAGGCTTCTTAGAATCATAGAATGGTAAGGTTGGAAGGGACCTCAAGGATCAGCCAGTTCCAACCCCCTGCCATAGGCAGGGACACCTCCCACTAGCACAGCTCACTCAAGGCCTCATCCAACCTGGCCCTGAACATCTCCAGGGAAAGAGCAGCCACAACCTCCCTGGGCAACCTGTGCCAGTGTCTCACCACCCCCACTGCAAACAACTTCCTCCTGACATCCAGTCTAAATCTCCCCTCTGCCAGTTCAAACCCATTGCCCCTTGTCCTGGCATTACAAGCCCTTGTCAATAGTCCCTCCCCAGCCTTCCTGTAACCCCCTTCAGATCCTGGAAGGTCACTCCAAGGTCTCCTGGAAGCCTTCTCTTCTCCATGCTGCGGAGCCCCAACTCTCTCAGCCTGTCCCTATAGCAGAGCTGTTGCAGCCCTCCGAGTATCTTCATGGCCTCCTCTGGACTGGCTCCAACAGTTCCATGTCCTTCCTGTGCTGGGGGCTCCAGAACTGCACACAGTGGTCTTCCATTGCTCCATCAGATTCCCAAAATGTATCCAATGTGCCAGCAGAGAACAGACCTTGTGAGGACAAGCTGAGGGTGTGTAGTCTGGAGAAGGGGAGGTTGAAGGTAGAGTTCATTGCTCTCTACAGCTTCCTGAGAGGAGGCTGCAGTGAGGTGAGGGTTGGGCTCTGCTCCCTACAAACAAGTGACTGGAGGAGAGGAAATAGCCTCAGGTTTCACCAGGAGAGGTTTAAGTTGGACATTAGAAGAAACTTTTTCCCTGAAAAGGTTCTCAAAGCCTGCCACAGGCTGTCCCTGGAGGTGGTTGAATGCCCATGCCTGGAGGTGTTTCCAAAGAGCAGAAATGTGGTGCTGAGGGGCATGGTTTAGCCCCAGCCTTGGCAGAGTTAGAGACTGGTTGGACTTCTTTGAGGGCTTTTCCACCCACAGTCACTCTGATTCTGCTCCTTCCCTTGCTCCCCTGGCAGACACAGCTTTGCCTCTCCCCTGCTTCCTCACCTTTCCCTCACCTCTGCTTGGCAGCAGTGCCGGATGACTCAGAGGGGAGCTCTGCTGACACGGCAGAACCTGCAGCCGCCCAGCACTCCACCACCAGCCTTCCCTGCTCCAGGGCACTGCCAGCTCATGCTTAGAGCTCGGGGCTGAGCACTTCTCCTTGGAGGCTCTCCAAGCACCCAAGATCTCCCAGCACCTCCCAGGCAGTGCCACAGCACAACCTGCACGTCAGTGGCTGGGCTGGGCTGTGGCAGGAGGAGAGGAAAACACCACCACGAGGGCAGAGGGACCCTGCCACCTTTCCTTCCTTCTGCTTGGCACTGCCTCCCAGCAGCTTTCTGAATTCTTCTGCACAGGACTCATCCAGCAAGTCCTGCCTGGTGGACAGGTAGCCAAACAATCCCAGAGGCCATCTCCACAGGACAGCACCAAGAGCTCTGAGTGTCACTGTCATGTTTTGAATAATATTTGCTGCCCAGCAGCAGTAGAATTCCCAGCATTGACAGGCTGGGCAGCTGGCAGCACTTTCAGATCAGTTGGTGACCAGAAGGATGTCACCAGCCAGCTAGAGGGTAAGCCCCAGCTCTGCTGAGCCTGCTGGGGAGAAGCACAGAATGCATCAGGTTGGAAGAGATCCTCTAAGGTCATTCCCCACACTGAGCAGGGACATCTCCAACTGGAGCAGTAGTGAACCCATGGAGAAGATTCAAAATGGCCTTCAGAGGCCTGGGCTCTGGGTTCAGCCAGCCCAGGGATTTGCTTCACCATTCATAGAACCACAGAATGGGTTGGAAGGGTCCTCAAAGCTCATCCACAGTTCTAACCAGCATGCCATGGGCAGGGACACTTCCCATCAGTCCAGCTTGCTTCAGGACTCATCCAACCTGGCCTTCAACACCTCCAGGCAGGGGACATCCACAGCCTCCCTGGGCAACCTGTGCTAGTGTCTCCCCGCCCTCACTCTCGGCAAGTCCTCCTTCATCTCCACTCTCAATCTCCCCTCTCCCAGCTCAAAGCCATTCTCTCTCATCCTGTCACTCTCAGCCCTTGTCAAAAGTCCCTCCCTAGCTCTCCTGGAGCCCCTTCAGGTACTGGAAGGTTTCTTTAAGGTCTCCCTGGAGCCTTCTCTCCAGGCTGAACAGCCCCAACTCTCCCAGTCTGTCCCCATAGTAGAGGTGCTCCAGCACTTAGATCATCCTCCTGGCCTCTTAATGAGCCAGCAGTGGTAATGACCACATCTCAAGCCTGCCTGCTGTGTGGCATTCCTCTGGCACCAGGCACAGCTGCTGCTGCTCTGCTCTTTCTGCCCTCACCATATAGGAGCCTCCACTGCTGCTGCTCACCTCCAGCACACCAGCTCAGGCTGTAATGCAACCATAACCCAACAAAAGAACATCCTCAGCACTGCTGTCTGCACTCAGAAGCATGTGCCTGAGGCATCTCAGCAGACAAAAAGCTCTTGTGCACCAACTGATGTCCCTTGGCAGCATTCTCAGATGGTCCAAGCACAAGCACACTTTGTTCCTAAAAGGAGCTTTCTTCCCCCTCACTTTTCCTTGGCCACACTTGCAGCACAGGGAACAACCTTCTGCCCTGTTGAAATGAGGAGATGGATTTATTGGCAGGAAAATAATCCAGGCACACATCCAGCATCATCCTCAGCTTGTTCCATACTTGCTTATAGATGTGGCCAAGAAGGGCACCAGCAGCCAGGTCTGGATCAGCAATGGTATGGGCAGAAGGAGCAGGGCAGGGATTGTGTCCCTGGCATGGCACCCTCAGGGTGGGGTTCATTTTTGGAGTCCTCACTCCAAGAATGACATTGAGGGGCTGGAGCAGGTGCAGAGAAGGGCAACAAAGGTAGGGAAGTGTCTGGAGTAGAGGGTTGGGGAGGAGAAGCTGAGGGAGCTGGGGGTGGTTAGTGTGGAGAAGAGGAGGCTGAGGGCTGAGGGCAGAGCTCATTGCTCTCTGCAGCTCCCTGAGAGGAGGCTGCAGTGCGGGGAGGGTTGGGCTCTTCTGCCTCGTAACAAGTGACAGGATCAGAGCAAGTGACCTGAAATTGTGCCAGGGGAGGTTTAGTTTGGACATCAGAAGAAACTTCTTCCCTGAAAGGGCTCTCAAAGCCTGGCACAGGCTGCCCAGGGTGGTGGATGAATGCCCATCCCTGGAGGTGTTTCCAAGAGGCAGAGCTGTGGTGCTGAGGGCCATGGCTTAGCACCAGCCTTGGCAGAGCTGGAGAATGGTTGGAGTGGATGAGCTTCAAGGGCTTTGCCAACCAAACCCATCCTACGACTGTAGATAACAACTGAACACCACAGAGCCAGGTGCCTCTCCATCTGGCATGGCACTGTGCCAGCTCACAGACCACAGCAAGACACAAACTCTCCACCTACTCAGTCCTTGCCCCCTGGTGCTCCAGTTGCCAGACTCTGACTCTCACCACAAATCAGCTCTCATCAGGTATTTGACAGAGTCCTCCCACTCTGTCACACACTGGCAATGCCAGAGAACAGACTGGCACTCAGTTGGGCTGCACAAATGGCCACCACATTCCACAGAATGGCTTTGGTTGGAAGGGACCTCAGAGATCATCTGCTCCAACCCCCTACCATGGGCAGGGGCACCTCCCCCTGGATGAGGCCTCTCAAGGCCCCATCCAAGCTGGCCTTGAGCACCTCCTTCTCAAAACAAGCATAACAATGACTGGAAGCAGCTCATCAGAGGAGCCCTTTCAAGTCACCACCAGTTGCTTCTCTATGCTGCTGCCCAGGACCTTTTGAGTCACCTCTTGTCCCAATGTCTGATGCTAGTAAGAAGCAATGATTAATGGTGTAGGAATGGGGCATGGACATTGGGGTTAATCACAGGTGAAGGCAAAGCATCCAAACGAGGTTATCTCACTAGGCCATCTGGATGGCTCCTCCAGGGCAGTGTAACCCTCACCTCCTCAGCTTCTGCTGTCCACACCTTTTCCAGTAAGGACAGCAGCCGCTCTCCTGAACAACCAGAGTGACCCAGGATGCACTTCAAGCTTCATTGTCACCAAGAGCCTTACAACATTTTCATTCAAGATGCATCTGACAGATACTAGGTGTATGAGATGCTTGATGGGAGGCAATCCCAAGCACCAATCCAGGCTGGGCAGTGACTGGCTGCAGATCAGCCCTGAAGAGAGAGACTTGGGGGTGCTGGTGGACAAGAAGCTCAATATGAGCCAGCAGTGTGCACTTGCAGCCCAGAAAGCAACCAGAGCCTGGGCTGCATCAGAAGTATGGGCAGCAGGGCCAGGGAAGTGCTCGTCCCCCTCTACTCTGCTCTGGTGAGACCCCACCTGGAGTACTGCATCCAGTTCTGGAGCCCCTGAGACAAAAGGGATGTGGAGATGCTGGAGTGCATCCAGAGAAGGGCCACGAGGATGCTCAGAGGGCTGGAGCAGCTCTGCTGTGAGGACAAACTGAAAGAGTTGGGGCTGCTCAGTCTGGAGAAGAGGAGGCTCCCAGGTGACCTTCCAGCATCTGAAGTGGGCTACGAAAAAGCTGGGGAGGGACTTTGTAGGCTCTCAGGTAGTGAGAGGAGCAAAGCTGGAGGTGAGGGGGAAGTTCTTCAGCATGAGTGGTGAGAGCCTGGAATGGGTTGCCCAGGGAGGTGGTTGAGGCCCCATCCCTGGAGGTGTTCAGGAAACACGTGAATATGGCACTTGGGAGCATAGTTTAGTGGCCATGGTGGTGCTGGGTTGCTGGTTGGACTGCATGACCTCAGAGAGCTTTTCCAGCCCAAATAACTCAGTGATTGTATTTTTCAGGAAAGCTCCAAGGATCCTGAAGGCAGCAACGTACCTGAGCAAGGTTTAGACTGAGAATCTCCTACAACAATGTTAAATGAGACAAAACCAACTTTCCCTAGCCACCTACTGATCAATCTGGCATCGCCCCACACTGTGCCTTCCAGCAAGTTACTTTTCCCTCCCTGCAAGTCTTCTGTTTGCTTTGGGTTCCCTTTCTTTTGGGAAAGAGCCCAATGATGATCTAAGCCAGCTCACTCCTACCAGCCATTGTAAACAACTCTTCCTCATCACTACTGGGAGCTTCATTTTCAATCACAACTGAACTATGCCCCAGGCACAAAGCAGCTCCTTTGCATGGCATTTGCTTTCCTGCAGCACTCTGCAGAACAGGCTGAGGGAGCTGGGGGTGTTCAGCCTGGAGAAGAGAAGGTTCCAGGGGAACCTCAGAGCAGCCTGACAATACCAGAAGGGGCTACAAGCAGGCTGCAGAGGGAATGTTCCCAAAGGCCTGCAAGGACAGGACCAGGGACAATGGTTTGAAATGAGAGCAGAGCAGACTGAGATTGGGTATGAGGAACAAGTTCTGCACCAGGAGGCTGCTGCAACCCTACCACAGGTTGCCCAGGGAAGTGTTTAAGGTCTCATCCCCGGAGATATTCAAGGTGAGGCTGGACAGGGCTGTGGGCAACCTAATCTAGTGGAGGATATCCCTGAGTGCAGGGGAGTGGACTGGATGAGCTCTGGAGGTCCCTTCCAGCCCAGCCCATTCTGAGAGTCTATGAAGACAGCGCCTGCGGTGTGGAACAGGCTCAGCTGAGCCCCAGCTGCATCCCAGAGCACCTGCACTCCCGACACTGCTGTCGCAGGCCCGGGGCAAGCTGCCAGACGCTGATGCCCTCAGGAAGCTGTCCCAGCGCCGCTCCTGTCAGGAGGGCGAAGAGCTGACACCGAGACAGCCGCACCCGGTGCCGGTACAGCCTTGGGTGCCAACTTTTCCTTCGTGTTCCTGCGGGCTGCCGAGGAGCGGACCCGAGCCTTGCACCACGGCTGAACTCCCACTGATTTGGGTTGCTGCCCGAGGGCTCCGGCTGCGAAGCCCCAAACGCACACCGCTGGACCCTGCCTTGCACTCCAGAGGTCTCATTTAACATCGGCGCCTGCCATTCTGCGGTTTTGCGAGACCGATGGCAGACAGGACATCGCCTACCCCCTCTCCTCCGCAGTCCCTGCTCCCAAACTGGGTGGGAGGAAGGAGGCTTCTCCGGCCTGCCTGGCAGAAAGAGCGGCCCCCGGCCCCGCACACCTGCCCGCGGAGCCCTCCCGCCCGGGGCGCACGGGAGGCGGCGGCGGAGCGGTGGCGGGTCGCCCTCCCGGGGCGAGCCCAGGGACACCGGCGGAGAGCAGCGGCTGGGGCCGGGTGAAGCTGAGCCGAGCCCGGCCCCCGCGAGGCACCCCCAGCCTCACGACGCCTCTCCGA
>VWZE01024615.1:152933-176800 GCA_013396675.1 Eubucco bourcierii
GCTTCTCCGAGGCTGCCGTCTCGGAGCCCCCTCCCGGCCGCCAGCCGCACGGAGGGGCCAGCGGCTCCCGCCTACCTCCAGCGTCTTTACCAGCGCCCACATGTAGGCCTCGGAGATGCCCAGCGAGATGCCCAGCGCCGAGGGCAGCACGATGAGGGCGAAGACCAGCGCCAGCCAGACGGCGCCCAGCCGCAGCACCGCCGACCCCAAGTCCTCCATGGCAGGCAGCTGCCCACGACACCCCCGCGGCCGCCAAGAGCGCGCAACTACCGCACGCCGCCCTAAAGCCCCGAGGCCGGCCCCGACCCGCCCCGGGGCCGGGCCAGGGCGGTGTCCGGGGCGGCAGCACCGCCCCACAGCGGTTAAAGGGACAGAGGCGGGTTCCCGACCTCGGTGCCTGCACAGCCACGGTCCTCCGGTGACCGGAGGAGTCTGGCTTGGAAAAGGCCTCCGAGATCATCGAGTACAACCGCCGACCTGGTCACACCGTGGCCGGCTCCTTGCCCGACACATCCGTTTGGAAGCAGGGTCTAGGGAAATGAGGCTTTGCCTGGGGAGGTGATGCTTGGAGGAAGGAGAGCAGCTCAAAAATGGGTATCTAAAGAGTGGAGGCCGTGAGGATGGGGCTGGGGGCAGCAAAAGCAAAAGAGGCACAAACTGGCACACAGGATGCTTCACATGGACATGAGGAGGTTGTAGCCAGGTGGGGTCGGTCTCTTCTCCCAGGCAACCAGCAATAGAACGAGGGGGGGCAGTCTCAAGCTGTGCCAGGGGAGGTCTAGGCTGGATGTTAGGAGGAAGTTCTTCACAGAGAGAGCAGTTGGCATTGGAATGGGCTGCCCAGAGAGGTGGTGGAGTCACCATCCTTGGAGGTGTTCAAGAAAAGCCTGGATGGGGCACTTAGTGCCATGGTCTAGTTGATTGGATAGGGCTGGGTGTTAGGTTGGGCTGGATGAGCTTGGAGGGCTCTTCCAACCTGGCTGATTGTATGATTCTATGAGGAATAACTTCTTCCTTCCCTCAGCCTCCTCTTCTCCACACTAAACCCCTCCCCAGCTGCCTCAGCTGTTCCTCCCCAGTCCTCTTCTCCAGACCCTTCCCCATCTTTCTTGCCCTTCTCTGCACCTGCTTCACCCTCTCAATGTCCTTCTTGGAGTGAGGGCCCCAAAACTGAACCCAGCACTCAATCTGTGGCCTCAGCAGTGCTGAGTCCAAAGGCACAATCCCTGCCCTGCTCCTGCACCCCACACCATTGCTGATGCAGGCCAGGATGCTGGTGGCCTTCTTGCCCTAGTGTCTGAGAGGCAGAAGTCCTGTGTGAGGTGCCCAGGCTGGGAGGCAGCAGTGGGGCAGAGGCAGTCTGTCATCACAGGCCATAGAGCAAACAAACAAAAGGTAAGGCTGGAAACAATCTGAACCCTCTTTATCAGCAGAGCTCTGCACCACCTCTATCTTCTCAGAAGACAAAGGCCACCTGGCACAGCCATGAGCTGTGAGGTTCTCTAAGTCAACAGTTTCTGCAGATAACAACCAGTTGGGCTTTGATGGCAGTGCAAGGTACCTGGAAGGGATGAACTTTGGCACTTTTCTGATGGGACTCTGCCAGCAGCTGTCACCAGCAGGAGACTAGCAGGGCAGCAGGCACCTTTCCCCCTGCTGAGGCAAGAGGTTGGAGGCCTTCCAGCAACTCAAACCAGAGCTGATGTTTTCTTCCACTTCAACATCAATAGATTTGTGCACCAGTCCTGCAAGGGTGGAGGTGAGACCTGCAGGCTCTGTTCACCTGTGACTGTTCCCTCTGCTGTTCAGCTCCTTCTGTCCCAACCTGCCTCCTGCCAAAGTCCCTGCTCACCAGGAGCTCCTTCCACCGATGGGTGATGACAGGGGTGGGCCAGAGTGCCTGCAAACCATCACAGGGTGACCCTGACAATTCCCTCTGGCTCTGAGGCTTCTTAGCAAAAGCCACCTGCTTCTGTTGTGAATTGCATGAGGGTCAGAAAGGCCAAGTGCTGGGTCCTGCACTTGGGTCACAACCACCCCAGGGATGCTGCAGGTTGGGGCAGAGTGGCTGGAAAGTGCCCAGAAGAGAAAGCCCTGGGGGTGCTGGGTGACAGCAGCTGGAGATGAGCCAGGGTGTGCCCAGGTGGGCAAGAAGAGCACCAGCAGCCTGGCCTGGATCAGCAATGGTGTGGGCAGCAGGAGCAGGGTAGGGTTTGTGCCTTTGGACTTGGCACTGCTGAGGCCATACCTTGAGTGCTGGGTTCAGCTTTGGAGCTCTCACTCAAAAAAGGACATTGAGGGGCTGGAGCAGGTGCAGAGAAGGGCAAGGAAGTTGGGGAAGGATCTGGAGAAGAGGGTTGGAGAGGAACAGCTGAGGCAGATGGAGTGGTTAGTGTGGAGAAGAGGAGGCTGAGGGTAGAGCTCACTGCTCTCTGCAGCTCTCTGAGAAGAAGCTGCAGTGAGGTTGGGTTGGGCTCTTTTGCCTGGTGTCAGGTGACAGAAGGAGAGGAAATGTCCTGAAATTGTGCCAGAGGATTAGATTAGAGATGAAGAAAAATGTCTTTTCTGGCAGAGTGTTCAGGGATAGGCAGAGGCTGCCCAGGGGAGGTGGTGGGGTCACAGCTGCAAGGTGTTCAAAAATCAGTTAGATGTGGCACTTTGGGACGCAGTCTGGTGGTCGTGGAGATGTTGGGGAGAAGGTTGGACTGGATGATGTTAGAGAGCTTTACCAACCGTAATGGTTCTATGACTCTGCGGCTCTTCTGCCCATGCACCTGCACGACCTCACCCCGCGGTGCTGCCCTCCCGTCCAGCTCTGCTTTCCTACAGGAGGAGCTTGTAGTGTGGACATAGGCTGTTTGTCGTGGAATCCCAGTACGGGGGGGTGTGAAAGGGACCTCTGGAGGTCCTTTCTGCGATGGGAAGCACTGAGGATGCGCAAGGGGAGTTCAGCAGCGGGAAGCAGACGCCGCTAGATGGCAAGCGCGGCCCGCGGCTCTGCAGCGCCTGAGCTCTGGAGCCACCAGCCGGAGCGCAAGCAGAGTTGGCACCGCACACGGCACAGCAGCTCAGCTACCGTGGGTCAGAGCGGCGTTTCAGACCTGCCCAGAGCGACACGGAGCTGGCAAGGAGCAGCTGAGGGAGCTGGGGGTGGTTAGTGTGGAGAAGAGGAGGCTGAGGTCTTCATCGTTCTCTGCAGCTCCCTGAGAGGAGGGCTGCAGTCAGGTGAGGATTGGACTCTTCTCCCCAGTCTCAGGTGACAGAAGAGGAAATGTCCTGAAGTTGTGCCAGGGGAGGGTTAGACTGGAGATATGGAAAACTGTCTTTGCTGCAAGAGTGGTCAGGGATTGGAAGAGGCTGCCCAGGGAGGTGGGGGAGTCTCCATCTCTGGAAGTGTTCCAGAAAGGAAGAGGCTGAGGGAAGACCTCATTGCTCTCCATAGCTCCCTGAAAGGAGGTTGGAGCTAGGTGGGGGTTGGTTTCTTCTCCCTTTGAACAAGTGATAGGAGAGGAAATGGCCTCAGGTTGCCTCAGGGGAGGTTTAGGTTGGACACTAGAAGAAACTTCTTCCCTGAAAGGGCTCTCAAAGCCTGGCACAGGCTGCTCAGGGAGGTGGATGAATGTTCACCCCGGGAAGTGTTTCCAAGAGGCAGAGATGTGGTGGCTTAGCCCTAGCTTGTCAGATACTGCTTGGACTGGATGATCTCAAAGGTCTTCTCAACTCAAACCATTCTATGGTGTATTCTCCTTGGCTGTGCCTCCTTTATCCCAGCATCACACCCCAGGCACCACAGCCACTCTACTGGAGACACTGTTCTGCAGCTTGCCAGTGGCACCCTGCAGAGCTTCCTACCTCCCATCCCTGGCATTGTGACACAGAGGGGAAAGTCAGCAGCTGTGTCTTTCCCTCTGACATGCAGCACATCCTCACCATCTTTGGTGAGATGGTTTGGCTTTGCTATCTCCTGAGAGCAAGAGCTTGCAGCCACACCCTGGCTGTGGCTACCAGGAAAACCTGCTGACCCGAGTCACTGATGAAGCTGGGAGCACAGAAGTGACTTAGCAGAAGTCAAAAAGGCCCCAGCTGAATCTCCAGCTCTTTTCTGATGGCATTTTAGTGAACCTCAGTAGTTTTATTGCAGATTCTGCTCATTCAACATCTGGGAGGACTCCCCCAGTGCCTTGCAGAAGCTTCTCTTTGGAAAGCAATGTCCCCGTTCCATCCAAAGTCTATGTCCCCGGGGCTTCCCTGCTGTGTCACAGGCAAATTATCTTCCAGGGACAGAAGAAAACTTGTCAGTCTTAGCAGGAAAAAAAAAAAAAAAGAAGAGCCCATTCTGTGGTGGAGCCAGGTCCTGGGTCAACCAGATAAAATAAATAACACTTAACTGACACTTCCCTTGCCCACAGATCCATTCTCCAGCACTATCTGGCAATACTTTCTCTGTTGCTCTTCCTTGAAAGACTCTTTGACTTTCTTCCTTTTCAGGCCCCCATCCCTGCAAGAGACAAAGGAAGCAGCTAGGAGCTCGCTCAGGGCAAGACAGGGAAGTGCTGCAGCATTTACACTGCAGGCAGAGCAGTTTTCAGCCTAACCCTTGGCTTTGTGCAAGGCAGGACACATTAGCTGCACCACCTGGGACTGGACTCAAAGTCTCCTGTTAGCAGAGGCGTTCCCCAGGGCTCAGGGCTGGGGCTAGTTCTCTTTAATGTCTTGATCAATGATCTGGACACAGAACACCCAAAAAAGCTTTGCAAGGCACCTGAGAGGTGCTGCTCCTTACCAAGGCAGCACAGCCATTCCCCCCCGAGCAGCGATCGCAGCCTTCACTCTGTTGGCAAAGTGCACAGCATCCTCTTCCTCCTGGAAACAAAAGCAGCAGGGAGTGACCTGCTTGGCAACCTGAACATTTTCTCCACTTCTCCCTGTTCTGCAGGCTGAGAAACAAAGAGGGGTGGGCAAAGCTGTGCAGGTGGAGGAGGGACACAGAGGGCAGAAGCAGCCCAATACGGAGTGAGGAGAAGGCCTGAACCACAGAATCACAGAGTGGTCTGGGTTGGAAGTGACCTCCAAAGCTCATCCAGCCCAACCCTCCTGCAGTCAGCAGGGACACCCTCAATTAGATCAGGGTGCTCACAACCCTTTCTGGGGATAAAAGGGGGGGCCTGGGGCAGGAACCCTGCAGCATTCAACCATATTTGAACATATCCTGTAGTCTGCAGCAGGGGGAAGCCAGGCAAAGAAGCTCTTTGGAAGCAACAGTGCCTGGGATCCCTGCAGCAGCACTTTGACCCCAAGGTCACTCACTCACACACACACCAAGAAGCACACTCAGCATGAAGGTGTCAGTAAAGGCTCCCAACTGCCAGCCCAGCCCACAGTGCCCAGCAGTGCTGCTTCCCTCCAAGACCACCTCTCCTGAGCATTCACAAAATAGGCAGGAGCAGAAGAACCTCCTTGACCATGGGTGGCAGGTACCAGACGTTGCAAACGACAGCCCAGCTGGTCAGCATTTTAAAGACATAGGAGATCATGGAGTGCTTGGTGCTGTCCCAGAAGGGGTCTGCAAAGCGGGGGTCATACTGCAAGGCAAGGACAACAAGGGAGAGGCCATGGTTGGCCTGGAAGGGAACTCGAAGATCTTCTAGTTCCAATCCTCCTGCCACAGGCAGGGACACCTTCCACTAGCCCAGGCTGCTCAAGGCCTCATCCAACCTGAACTTGAATACTTCTAGGCTTGGAGCCTCTACAACTTCTCCAGGCAACCTGTCTCAGTGCCTCACTACCCTCATGGGCAATAATTTCATCCTTGTGTCTCATCTCAATCCAGATTTTCCCAGTCAGAAGCCATCACCTCTCATCCTGTCACTCTCAGCCCTCATCAGAAGTCCCTCCCCAGCTCTTCTGCAGCCTCACTCATATCTGGGAAGGCTGAGGTCACTCCTCAGCTTTCTTTTCTCCAGGCTGATCAACTCCCACACTCTTAGTGTGTTCTTTAGAGGGGAGATTCTCCAGCCCTCTGATCATCCTCTGTATCTGCTCCAACAGTTCCATGTGCTTCTCATGTTGGGGGCTCCAGAGCTGGTCCCAGCACTGCAGGGAGTGGGTCTCAGCAGAGCAGAGAGACAGAATCCCTTCCCTGCTCCTGCTGCTGGGGATCAGTCCAGCACAGGGCTGGGACTGGGCTGGCAGCACTCGGTGCCAGCTCCTGATCTCCCACCTTAGTCTACATTCCATCAGCTGCTTCTGTTGTGCCCATGAAATCTTGGTTGCCAGTGTTAAATGCAAATCTAATCACCCTTCCTGAGAGCTGCAGCCAACCCAGAGTGAAACTTCACATGACAGCATGCACCACAGCACTCCAGCAGTTAACCTGGAGCAGCAGGGTAGGAGCCTTAGTCTCCCACCTAAGGATCCCTGTTTGAGGATTAGACAGGAACAGCTTCTCTGCCATGAGGAGGTTCTGCAAAGAGCCTTTCCACGTGTGGAAAGCTGCAGATACATTACCTTGATGGCTACTGGGTGGATGGTGCCTCCTACCTCAAAGCTTCCCTTCTTGAACATCATGACGGAGGTGTTGTTGATGCAGGTACCTGGCCGGAGGGAGAACAGGTGAAAGAGTTTAACCCACTCTTGAGAAAAGCAGCAAACTGTCCTCAGGAGACCCAAGCTGCTAAAAGAGAAAGGCAGGCTGAGTTGTGAGACAATCCCAGAGGCTGCTCTCACTTCCATTATCATGCAATCATGGAACGATTTGGGTTGGGAAGCACCTTAGAGACCATAGAGTTCCAGCCCATGCCATAGGCAGGGACAGCTCCTACCAGACCAGGCTGCTCAAGGCCCCATCCGACCTGGCCTTCAACACTTTCAGGCTTGGAGCCTCCACAACCTCTCTGGGCAACCTGTGCCAGTGCCTCACTACCCTCATGGGTAAGAATTGCTTCCTCAGGTCTCATCTCAATCCAGCTCCTTGCAGTTTGAAGCCACTGCTCCTTGTCCTGCCACTCCATGCCTTTGTCAAATGTCTCTCCCCACCAGGTCTGTTCTCCCTGCAGCCTTCTCTTCTCCAAGTTGAACAGCCCCAACTCTCCCAGCCTGTCCACATAGCAGAGGTTCTCCAGCCCTCTGATCATTCTGGTGGCCTCCTTGGGTCTGCTTTAGCAGATCCTTCCCTCTCCTGTGCTGAGGGCTCCAGAGCTGGCCTCAGAACTGCAGGAGGGGTCTCGGCAGAGCAGAGGGGGAGAATCCCATCCCTGCCCTGCTGCCCACACTGCTGGGGCTCAGCCCAGCACAGGGTTGGTTTCTGGGCATTAATTCTACAGGCTAATAACCAAACACCTCCCTGCTGCAGCCTGGATCCAACAAACTGCACTCAGTGAGGAGAAGTGGGAAGAGCAATAAACTCATTCCTACCTTCTGGGAAAATAAGGATGGGCAGCTTGGCCTTGTCTGCAATGTGCTCCTTAATTCTGTGGAGAGAAAAGAACTTTGCAGTCTGCACTCCATTGGCAGAGAAGGCTCAGGTGTGGGTTTGGACAGGAAACTGAAAATCACAGAATCGTTGTGGTTGGAGGAGCCCTTGAAGCTCATCCACTCCAACCATTCTCTAACTCTCCCAAGGCTGGGGCTAAGCCATGGCCCTCAGCACCACAGCTCTGCCTCTTGGAAACACCTCCAGGGGTGGGCAGTCAAACACCTCCCTGGGCAGTCTGTGCCAGGCTTTCAGGAAAAAAGTTTCTTCTAATGTCCAACCTAACCCTCACCTGGGGCAACCTGAGGCCATTTCCTCTTCTTCTGTCACCTGAGACCAGGCAGAAGAGCCTAACCCTCACCTCACTGCAGCCTCCTCTCAGGGAGCTGTAGAGAGCAATGAGCTCTGCCCTCAGCCTCCTCTTCTCCACACTAACTTCCCCCAGCCCTCTTCTCCAGACCCTTCCCCACTTTCCTTGTCCTTCTCTGCCCGTGCTCAAAGCCCTCAATGTCCTTGCAATGAAGGACCCAAAACTGAAACCAGCACTCAAGCTGTGGCCTCCCCAGTGCTGAGTCCAGGGGCACAATCCCTGCCCTGCTCCTGCTGCCCACACCATTGCTGATCCAGGCCAGGCTGCTGGTGCCCTTCTTGGCCACAGACACTGATCAGTGCAGTCCACATCTTAAGTTTTCATGCCTTTTCCTTCCCTCATTCTCAAGAATTTCTTCCTCATCTCCACTCTTGATCTCCCCTCTCCCAGCTCAAAGCCATTGTCCCTCATCCTGGCACTCCCAGCCCTTGTCACAAGTCCTTCCCCAGCTCTCTTGGAGCCCCTTCAGGTACAGGAAGGCTGCTCTAAGGTCTCCCTGCAGTGCAGCCTTCTCTTCTCCAGGCTGAACAGGGACACCCTGCACTGGTGGGAGAGTCGCAGCCCTCCCATTGATGCCAACCTCCAGCTGCCCACCCAGTAGAGTGCAGGTGTCTCTGTGCATGAGGACAGCTCTCCTTGCAGCAGGGGAGGCCACACCTGGAGGCTCCCCAAGCGGCAGGGCTGAGGGGGACAGTTCAGAGAGCCCTCAGCACCTTACTTTTTCCTCACCAGGTGCCGGTCTCTGATCTCGGAGCGCTCGAACAGGACGTGCTGGCTGGTCTGCAGGCAGGACTTCTGAATCAGCCCCAGGAACCCACCGTGCACCTGCCCCACCTGCAACCCAAAGCACCTGCTGAGCACAGCACCCCCCGCGGCCGCATCCTGCACACACAACCACCCGACGGTCAGCGCCGGAAGGGACCTCAACCAGCACTCAGCTCCGCCCCCCCTGCCCTGGGCAGGGACACCTCGCACTAGATCAGCAGCTTCTAAGCTCATCCCCCGGTGGCAGCAAGCCAAAGTGTGCCCACCTTTGCCTGTGCCACCGTGCAGGGCTGGTCACAGCTGAAGGCCATCATCCCCCAGCCCCACCAGGCTCACCCAGCTCTACAGCACGGCTGACATGTGCCGGCTCTCCCCTTCATACCAGAGAGTAGCATCCATCACTGGCCAGGATCAGGACATCTAATGGAGATGTGTGGTTGGCTACACAGATGCCTCCCTCCTGTGGTCTGTTTTCCCTGCAGGGACACCCAGAAAAGTCATCACTTCGTGCTGGATCCTTGGCCTGCAGGCCCCAGCAGATCACCCAGTCACCCATCAGCACACATCCAGGACAGAGAGCCTCAGTGACAAAAGCATTTCAGGGCCATGGCTCAGCTGCAGAGCCACAGGAATGAGAGCACCACAAAACGTTTTAAAATGCTAATGGTGGTGTGGCCCTGTCCTGCTTTGAGCTAGGCCAGAGCTGGTTCTGCTCAGTGCTGGGACTGCCCAGTTCAGGCTCTGCTCACTGAGGAACTTTCTGGAGGTGAGGGCAGGTTGGCACAGCCCCAGCTCTCCTGGAGCTCCTTCTGGAAGGCTGCTCTAAGGCCTCCCTGGAGCCTTCTTCTCTCCAGGCTGAACAGCCTCAACTCTCAGGCTGTCCTCATACCAGAGGTGCTTCAGCCCTTGGGTCATATCTTCCTCTGGACCTGCTCCAACAGCTCCATGTGCTTGTTGGGAGAAATCATGAACCCTTTGCCAAAGCAACCAGCCAAGAGAGCATCTGAACAGTTCATGCTGATGTTCTGGCAGCTGATTAGAGCAAACACGTCCAAGCCCATATTTCAGGTAGGACACAGAGCTGCTTCACCTCCACACCCCCTGCCAACGCAGGGCAGGAAACGCAGCAGGACCTGCAAACACCCTGACAGAGTTTGGCTTGTCCAAACACCTTCCTGGATCAACCTGCACCCTCATGGTGTCCATGGAGCAACAGGGAGAGCATCCTGCTCTGAGAGCTGAGCCACTGAGCACTTCCAGAAACCACCACCAGAGCAAGGTGGCACCACTCACCTGTTGTGGAAATGAACCAAACCAGCCAGGCACCGGATGCCCAAGGTGGCACAGGTCATCTGAACCTGATTGCTGAGCCAGCCCTTCACCCTGAAAGACAGGAAGCCATGCAGACACCTCCAGTGCTGAGCAGTCACCCCCAGGGCAGTGCAGTGACAACTCCCAGCAGCTGTTTTCACAAGGACCATGCTAACCAAATGCAATTTTGCTGACAATCCTCAAGGCAGAATCATTTTGGTGCTCTCCGCCAGCTCCTTCTGAAGTTTGCTCATAGAACCATGGAATTGTTTTGGTTGGCAAAGCCCTTTAAGATCCTGGAGCCCAACCACTCCCTAACTCTGCCAAGGCTGAGGCTAAGCCATGGCCCTCAGCACCACAGCTCTGCCTCTTGGAAACACCTCCAGGCATGGGCATTCAACCCTGGGCAGCCTGTGCCAGGCTTTGAGAGCCCTTTCAGGGAAGAAGTTCCTTCTGATGTCCAACCTAAACCTCCCTTGGGGCAGCTTGAGGCCATTTCCTCTCAGTGTCAGGAAGGAGGAACCCATCAGTCTCTTGGTTCATCACTTCCAACCCCAGGAGACCCCAAGCAGGGAAGGTACCAGGAAGGTTTTGCTGTACAGGCACTCTGGCTGCAGCTGGTGGCTCCTTCACTAACACTCCTCACAGGGCTGAGGAGGTTTGGCACTGACAGGACATCACTGGCAGCACTTCCACTCCTGTGACTCAAACAGAGCTTTCTCTTTCTTTTCCACTCCAAGACAGGCCTCAGCATCTGCTTGGCTTGCAGTGTGTGTTCCCTTTCAGCTCACACCATCCCAGCATGCCAGGCTGCAAGGGACCCCAAGGATCCTCTGCTCCAATTTGTCTAGGTCACAGTGCAGGTGACATGAGCTGGGCCAGCACCCTGCAAGCTGAGTCCTAAACTGTCCCATGGAGGGGACTCCTCTGCTTCCCTTGGGGGATGATTCCAGTGTCTGGCTGTGCTCATGGGGAAAATGCCATGGCCAAGCTTTTTCTTCTCGTGCTCAGAGAGTTTGTAGGAAAGAAACAAAGCCAAAATCACCCCCAAGAGCTGACCCTGATCCTCCAGGCTCAGGCAGGTTTAGATGCCAGCACACTCCAGGCCTTGCAGCAAGCAGAATAGACATGGGCAGAGCCCTCAGCAGACACCTACCTGCCGTTTGGGAACTGTCCTACCACTGTGGTGGCCAACACCAGCAGGAGGATGTTGAAAACAGCCAAGCATATACTACAAAGGAAAAGAATCTGAATTAAAGGTCAAAAAGCCAAAGGGACAAGGGGAGCAAGAGTAGCTCTTACTGACCCCTTGGAGATAGCCCACAATGCTCCCCCTACCATTAACTGCTCCTCACCAGCAGTACAAAGCAGCTAAGGCTCCCAGGACACCAGGAGTGTGCTGGCACTTGGTCCTTCCTGGAGCACAGAGCCTTGTGCTGCCTGCAGCCTGCCCTGCCCTGAAGCTCTCAGCTTGCTAGAGAAGCCCCCACACTCAGAGGGCAGTGACCCTCAGTGCAGGTGACACATCTCAGAGCCAAAATGCAGCCAGCATCTCACGTTGGAAACCTCCCCAGGGATACCAGGATGTGTTCCCACCCCAAGCACAGCTGCTGAGCAAGCTGAGGCTGAAGCCATTTCTGCACAAAGGTTCCCTTTTCCAGCTGCACAGCTGAGCTTACAGACAGGTACATGGAGACACAGAATGGGTTTGCTTGGAGAAGATCTTGGAGCTTGTCCACAGCCCAACCAGCCTCTAACCCTGCCAAGGCTGGGGCTAAGCCATGGCCCTCAGCACCACATCTCTGCCTCTTGGAAACACCTCCAGGGATGGGCATTCAACCACCTCCCTGGGCAGCCTGTGCCAGGCTTTGAAAACCATCATGAGGGTGGTGAGGCACTGGAACAGGCTGCCCTGAGAAGTTGTGGAGGCTCCAGCCCTGGAGGCATTGAAAGGCAGGTTGGATGAGGCCTTGAGCAACCTGATTTCATAGGAGGTATCCCTGTCCATGGCAGCAGGGCTGGAACTGGATGATCTTTCAGGTCCCTTCTGACTCAACCCATTATGTCACTTCATGAACTCTTCTCAGTCAAGAAGTTTCTTCTAATGTCCAATCTAAGCTTCCCCTGTGCCAGCTTGAGACCGTTCCCTCTCCTCCTGTCACTTGTTCCTAGCAAGAAGAACCCAACCTCACCTCACTCCAGCCTCCTTTCAGGGAGCTGTAGAGAGGAAGAAGGGCTCCCCTCAGCCTCCTCACCTCCAGAAGATCAGTCCTGTGTGACTGCCTGCTGTGAAATCTGTGTACTGCAGCTGCTCTGAGCCTGCTGCCCTCCCATCTGAGAAGACATTTTACAAGCTCCTGTTCTGCACAAGCCCTCAGGACCTGTTTGTAACTCTTTGGGTTGCTTCGGCTTCAAGGGGAATCACAAAGTCTGATAGCTGGATGCATTCCAAGTGGATGTCTCCTTTGGCCACCCAGCCCTGTGCTCCCAAAATCAAAGAATCCTATAATGGGTTGAGAGGGACATCCCAAGGTCATCCAGTCTCTGTCTCTGCAGTCAGCAGGGACATCCTCCACTAGATCAGGTTGCCTAGAGCCCTACTGAGCCTCACACAGGACTTTGGCTCTGGCTTCAAATCCCCAGTGGTCAGCAGAGTCTTCCTGTCTCTGACAGATAGAGCCTGATGCCTTCAGCTGGAGAAGCTGATGCTTAGCACAACAAAAAACCTCTCCAGATCACATCAGGATGTGGCTACACCTTCAGTAGCTTCGGCTTTTTTGCTTTTGGGGGCATCTTGGAAAGCAAAGCGGTGGCAGGGTGTCCTTCCTCCACCAGTCAGCAGGAGTCACCCCCCAGCCCTGCAGCCCAAGCAGCAGCTGGCAGCCGGCTCACCGGAAAGGCAGCAGCAGGCAATAGCGGAGGAGGATGCCCAGGAGCCAGGCGGCGCTCAGCTGCCAGCTGACGTAGTGCAGGTTGGCGTTGGTCCTGGTGAGGAGGTTCCAAGACAGCAGCTCCTCAGAGGAGAAGCGCCGAGTGACTTCGTCCTCTGCCACCGCCTGGCAGCCCTTCCTGGAGAAGTACATCACATCGGCCAGGCTGAACTGTCCGCGGTGCTGCCCGCACAGCTCCTCTTCCATCGACGTTTCCTCTCTCTCGATGATCCCTGCAGGAGGAAATCAGTCCTTCCACACAGAGGAGTGGACAATACGGATCCAGAAAGAGAGCCAGGTTCACCTGCCTTCTAGAAAGAGCTCTGCCCTTGCTCCCAGCACCACTCTGCCTTCTTACACATCAGTTACCTACTGGCACATGGCTCACAGGCTTACAGAACAGACCTCTGGAGGTCATTGAGTCCAATCCCCACTGCCAGAGCAGTCACAGAATGGAAGGGACCTCTGGAGATCATTCAGTCCAACCCCCCTGCTAAAGCAGGGCACCCACAACAGCTTGGGGATTGGAGTCTCTGCAGAGAAGGGGACTCCACAACCTCTCTGGGCAGCCTGCTCCATGGTATCAGCACCCTCATGTTCCAGCAGAACCTCCTGGCTTCCAGGTTGTGCCCACTGCCCCTTGTCCTGTCGCTGGACACTGCTGGCAAGAGCCTGGCCTCATCCTCTTGCCCCCAACCTTCAGCTCTTGCTGAGCATTGCTCAGATCCCCTCTGGAGCTGCTCTTCCCCAGTCTCTCAGCCCCAGGGCTCTCAGCCTTTGCTCCTCACAGAGCTGCTCCAGGCTCCTCGGCAGCTTTGTAGCCTCCACTGGACCCTCTCCCAGTAGTTTCCTGTCCCTCTTGAACTGGACACAATACTCCAGATTTGGCCTCACCACGGCAGAGCTGAGTGGGAGGAAAACCTCCCTCACCCTGCTGGCCACACTCTTCCATGCACCCCAGCAGATGCTTGGCCCTGTGCCCACGAGGGCACCTTGCTGGGTGCTGGGCAACTTATCCAGCAGCACTGTCAGGTCCCTCTCTGCAGAGCTGCTCTTCTGGTTGCTCTATTTCTCCCCCCCAACACCAGCTGTGTCTCCAGACAAGATGTGCAAGCAGCTGCCCATGTGCCAGAGGAGCAGTGTTGTGCCAGCTGCAGTCAGGGCTCTTACCAGAGGAGATTAAATGTTCAGGTGCCAGCACCTTCTGCCTTCGGACTCCCTCCTGGACCTGCAGGGTGGCCCACTGCCCCCAAAACAAGAACAGCAGATGGTGATGGTTTGCATTTTGGCATTTCCAGGTACTCCTTATCACCTGTAGGTGAACTGTCTGAGCCTCTTTCTCTGAAGCCAGCTCTTAGATGTCTGTTTTCCAAACTCATCCTGAAGGTTGGCACAGAACCCTCACAGAAACACATAACGGCTCAGGCTGAAGGGACCTCAGAGATCATCTACTCCAACCCCCTGCCATGGGCAGGGGCACCTCTCAACTGCCAGGCTATCACCTGGTGCTTCACAGCACAGAGAAATGGGAGGACAACCTGCAACCAAACAGGCTGTCCAGGGAGGTGGCTGAATCATAGAATGGTAAGGGTAGAAGGGACCTCAAGGATCACCCAGTTCCAACCCCTTGCCATAGGCAGGGACACCTCCCACTAGAACAGGTCACTCAGGGCCTCGCCCAATCTGGCCTTGACCACTTCCAGGGAGGGAGCAGCCACAACCTCCCTGGGCAACCTGTGCCAGTGTCTCCCTACCCTCACTCTCAAGAACGTCTTCCTCATCCCCAGTCTCAATCCCCCCTCTCCCAGGTGAGAGAGTTGAGTCAATGCCCACCCAAGCCAGGCTGCCTGTCTGGGTCACCCTCTGGGCTGATCTGGTAGCATCTGGACCTTTAATTTGTTTTGAAAGCACGAAAGGAGGCTCTGTGACCATCTGTGTTGTGCAGAGGGTTGAGCCAGAGCTGTCAGGCTGCTACTGGTTGCACAACAGTAATGAGAGGATGTCGCAGAGCCCTGACAACAACAGCCATGGTGCAACCACCACGAGTGCCAGCTGGGAAATGGGGCAGCTCCGGGCCCTCACCTGCTCTGCCTTCCTCCCTCCCACTCCTGAAATCAGGAGGACACAAGCAGTGCAGACAGGCAGTGGCTGTGCCCAGATGGGAAAGCCAAGGCTTGGCCACCTAAATTCTGACAACCCACCTGTATGAGGCTGCCCCACAAATGTGCTCAGAACAAAGCCAGAAGGCTCCTGCTGCATTCTGTTCTCGTTCACAAAGTGAAAAGCCGTGCAAGGTGGAATGGCCATGGGAGAAAACCTCCCTTCTTCTGGGCTTCCCTCCCTTCTTCTGTTTAAACACTGGCACAGGCTGCCCAGGGAGGTGGCT
The DNA here is from genome assembly GCA_013396675.1 of Eubucco bourcierii. NCBI lineage: Eukaryota > Metazoa > Chordata > Aves > Piciformes > Ramphastidae > Eubucco > Eubucco bourcierii. The sequence continues at coordinate 168,167 of VWZE01024615.1, forward strand.
GAATGCCCATCCCTGGAGGTGTTTCCAAGAGGGAGAGATGAGGTGCTGAGGGCCCCGGTTTAGCCCCAGGTAGGGTTAGAGAATGGTTGGACTGGATGAGCTTCAAGGGCTTCTCCAGTCTAAACAATTCTGACTCTAAGTCCAGTTTGGGGTCTTGCTTAGTGCTCCATTGTCTACACTTTTGGCCTCTTTTTCTCCATGCTCCCATATTTCACTGCCTCTTCTCCCATGTCAAAAATGGTAGGGGTTGGAAGGGACCTCCAGAGATCATCCAGTCCAACCCCACTGCCAGAGCAGAGCCACCCAGGGCAGGGACACAGGAACACATCCATGTGGGGCTGGAAAGTCTCCAGAGGAGACTCCATAGCCTCTCTGGCCAACCTGCTCCAGGCTTCCAGCATCCTCACACCAAAGAACTTTCTCCTCCTGTTCAGGTGGGACTTCCTGGCTTCCAGTTTGTGTCTATTGCTCCTTGGCCTGTCACAGGACACCACTGAGCAGAGCCTGGTCCCTGTTTCTTGCCCCCCACCCTTCAGATATTGATAAGCATTGATCAGATCCCCTCTCAGCCTTCTCCTTTCCAAGCTAACCAGCCCCAGGGCTCTCAGCCTTTCCTCCTCACACAGATGTTCCAGGCCCTTCAGCATGCTCATAGCTTCCCTTGGACTCTCTCCAGCAGAACCCTGTCCCTCCTGAGCTGGGGAGCCCAGGATGAAGCCTGTAGAGTTCTACTCAGCCCAGCAACTGCACAGCAGCAACACTGAACAAGAACCTGTTCTCAAGAGCAGAAGGAAACAGAGCAGGGTCAGGAGAAGCCCAAGCAGGAGACTTCTCAACAAACCTCCCCCTTTACACTGAGAGTGATGCTCATGATCTGGGATCCATCTGTAGCCAGCTCCAGCCACAGTCCTGGCTGACTCCAAAGTGCTGCTGGCCTGCAGACCATGGCTGGCCTGGGGTTCTGTCCCAGCATCACATCTTAATTTGCCTCTGCTCTGGAGTGCAGGAGTAGGGTGTAGATATCATTCTAGCAAATGCTTTTTCCTTTTGCAAGTGCAACATCCAAGAGCTGGAGCAGAGCATCCCAGCACAGATCTGTTGCTGCACAGATCTGCATTGCCACCAAGCCCATTGCAGACAAGCCTGCAGAAACCTGGGATTTCACCAGTGCAAGTGGAAGAACAACCCTACTGGAAGCCAACCAGGTTCATCTCTAGCATGTCTCAACATGAGCCAGCAGTGTGCACTTGCAGCCCAGAGAGCCAAACACAAGCTGGGCTGCAGCAATAGCAGTGTGGGCAGCAGGGTGAGAGAGAGGATTCTGCCTCTCTGCTCCACTCTGGTGAGACCTCACCTGGAGCACTGTGCCCAGTGCTGGAGCCCCTAGTAGAGGAGAGATCTGGAGGTGCTGGAATGTGTCCAGAGAAGGCCCATGAGGATGATCAGAGGGCTGGAGCTGCTCTGCTATGAAGACAGGCTGAGAGAGTTGAGGCTGTTCAGTCTGGAGAGAACACTCTTCTTGTGGCCTTCCAGTATCTGAAGGGGGCTACAAGAAAGCTGTGGAGGGACTTTTTAAGGTGTCAGGTAGTGACAGGACAGGGGGAGATGGATCCAAGCTAGAAAAGGGTAGATTTAGATTAGACACTAGGAAGAAGTTCTTCACCATGAGGGTGGTGAGACACTGGCACAGGTTGCCCAAGGAGGTGGTGGAAGCCTCATCCCTGGAGGTGTTTAAGGCCAGGCTGGATGTGGCTCTGGGCAGCCTGATCTAGTGTGAGGTGTCCCTGCTCATGGCAGGAGGGTTGGAACTGGATGATCCTTGAGGTCCCTTCCAACCCAAACCATTCAGTTAGCCTATGATAATGTCCCAGCTACAAAGAAGGTGACACCTCCCTGAGTTGTCAGTGGCAAGTTGCCCATTTGTCCATGGAAGGGCACACAGAAGCTTGGTCTACAGTTAACTTTATACCAGGTAGCAGTTTCAGCCACGTTGTGGGGACTGAGCACCAGGACTCCCAGTATTTCCCAGCCAGGAAGGCCACAGTCCAGGCAAAGAGGACCTAACATTCTCTCCATCCCCTGCCCCTCTCATTTCCTCCAAGGTTCACAGATCCACAGAGCAGTTTGGGTTGAAAGAGACATTAAAGATCATCCAGTTCCAACTCCCATGCCATGGGCAGGAATACTTCCTACCAGCACAGTTTGCTCAAGGCCTCATCCAACCTGCCTTGAACACCTCCAGGCAAGGGGCAGCCACAACCTCCCTGGGGAACCTGTGCCAGTGTCTCCCCACCCTCACTCTCAAGGATTTCTTCCTCACCTCCAATCTCCATCTCCCCTTTCCCAGCTCAAAGCCATTGTCTCTCATCCTGGCACTTCCAGCCCTTGTCCAAAGTCCCTCCCCAGCTCTCTTGGAGCCCTTTCAGGCACTGGACTAAGGCAGCCCTTAGCTTCTCTTTGGGCAGGAGAAGTAGCCTTTGAAGAACACCTAAAGGAAAAGAGTTGAGCTTAATTGTGAGATGAAAATGGAGGGGACTCCCTTCCAGCCCACAGGACAGTTAGAGAACAGCTTCCAGCTGAAGAACAAACCAAGCCTGGAGCTCCGCTCTTGTTGCTATCTGCTGTGGTAATGGAGTTACCTGATCACGTAACAATTAGCTTAATCACTTCTTACTCAATACATCAACCCTCTGCACTGTGAGCATCACATTGTCAGGCTCCTGGCCTCTTACAAACATGGTGGAAAGAAAAAACAATGGAAGAGGCTTTTTCCAAAGGGAAATATCCCATCCCCTGAGGGGTGCAGGTGCAGAGCTGAGGATTGCACAGGGAAGGGATTTTCATTGGTAGAGAATGAATTAATATGTTTATCTCTTAGCAATAAAAGATGTCTTCTATGGATAACTGCAGTTGACACTGAAGAGATGATTGCAGTATCTGCCAACTGCACCCCAAAGCTCTCCAGAGACCTCCTCAGGTTTGTGCTTGGTATCGGAGAGCCTGAGGAAATCAATTCTGCTGCAAGAGTTGGGGCTGTTCAGCCTGGAGAAGAGAAGGTTCCAATGAGACCTTAGAGCTGATCCAGTACCTCTTAGGGACAGAGGAAAGGTGAGTGATGAGCCAGAAAGGTGAGCTGGCAGCCCAGAAACCAACCCTGTCCTGGGCTGCAGCAAGATACAGGCCAGCAGGTCAGGACAGGTTGTTCTGCCTCTCTGCTCTGCTCTGCTCTGCTCAGACCCCACCTGCAGCACTATCTTCACTTCTGAGGCCCCCAGCACAAGAAGGACATGGAGCATTGGAGAGGGTCCGGAGGAGGCTGTGAAGATGATCAGAGGGCTGGAGAACCTCCCCCACGGGGACAGTCATGGGGAGAGTTGGGGCTGTTCAGCCTGGAGAAGAGAAGGCTCGAGGTAGACCTTGGAGCAGCCTGCCAGTACCTAAAGGACTCCAGGAGAGCTGGGGAGGGACTTCTGACGGGCTGGGAGTGCCAGGATGAGGGACAATGGCTTTGAGCTGGGAGAGGGGAGATTGAGAATGGAGATGAGGAAGAAATTGTTGAGAGTGAGGGTGGGGAGACACTGGCACAAGTTGCCCAGGGAGGTTGTGGCTGCCCCCTGCCTGGGGATGTTCAAGGCCAGGTTGGATGAGGCCTTGAGCAAGCTGTGCTGGTGGGAGGTGTCCCTGCCCTTGGCAGGGGGTTGGAACTGGATGTTCTTGAATGCTCCTTTCAACACAACCCATTCTGCGAGTCTATGAAACCACTAATTCCAAGTGCCAGGAGGATCTTACTTAGAGGTTGCAATAAGAATGAAATCAGATAAAAAGGGAGGGGAAAAGGGAGAGAGGGGGAAAAAGGGAGAGAGGGGGGGAAAGGGAGAGAGGGGGAAAAAGGGAGAGAGGGGGAAAAAAGGAGAGAGGGGGAAAAAGGGAGAGAGGGGGGAAAAGGGAGAGAGGGGGGAAAAGGGAGAGAGGGGGAAAGGGAGAGAGGGGGAAAGGGAGAGAGGGGGGGGAATGAGGAAAAGGGACAGTATCAGACAGAGAGGGCACTGCAGGCAGTCATCCCTCACTGACATCAGCATCTAATAAAATTCAGCAAGCCCTAAAATTTGCAGTCATGCCTGATGCTAAGTGATACTCATGCAGCTGCAAACAGTCCCTGCCCAAAGGCTCTTCACCAGGACTTAAAAAAACTCCAAACTCAAGAGAGGCAGAAGAACTGGCAGACAGAAACAAGCCAGGGTAGAGCAGGGCAAGCTGCTCATGGTATTAACTGCATCCCATTGCTCCAGGTGTGTTCTGCTGCACAAAAAGGGCTCCAAGAGCTTAAGAATGGTGAGAGGGAAAACAGCAGAAAGAAGTTCCCTGACAGAAGTAGAAAGGATGGCCACACAAAGCAGGCTGACACCAGAAAGGCTCCAAGTGATCTCCTGGCAAACAGAAAGGCTTCACTGGTCACTAGGATGGATTCTCAGTACTAGCTTTTGGCCTCTGAGGGAGATGAAAGGTCAGCCTTGGACAGTCAGATGTGATCCTGATTTCTTCAAGGCCAAAGAAAACCTTCACTGCTCTCAGCACCATCAGAGTCTTAGCCACGAGCTGGTCAGCTCCCGAATGACCTCACACCTGGAGAAGGTTGCATGGATTCCTCAGGTCTCACCCAGCAGAGCTTGTGGCTGCTGCAGCCTCCAGGCTTCTAACTGGCAGAGCCAAACACAGAGGCAGCTCCCCCACCTCAGCACTCCTGAATGGCAGCTGATCAACATAAGCCAGGCACTGAGCCTTGGGTACAGCTCCAGTGCAGCTCCTTGGTGCCTCCAAACCCTCAGTAGCTGCTGCAGCTTTGTGTCTGCATTTGGCTTGGCACAACCACAGCAGTGAGGACTCTGACCAGCTTCAACCAACTTCTTGAAGGTCCCTTCCAACTCAACCCATCCTAGGATTCTATCAAGCTCTTGCTTTAACCCCAGAAAATCTCCACCTGGTAGCAGATGACAACCCAGCACGTAACCAGAAACCACCAAAGGCACAGTCACAGAAGTCAGAGCTGCAACCACCACATCCAAGTGGATGAAAGGGGCTTTTGTTCCTGGGTTTTTTTTTTCTCCCCCTGTGCAGCCTTTTCCTGCTTGATCAAACACCCCCAGTGACCAACACAGACACCCCTCTGCAAGCCCATTCCCAACTTACCTCTAACATTTTCACTAGCACTTTCACATAGCAGTGAGAGATCCCCAGGGACACCCTAAACACCGAAGGCAACAAAATCAACCCCACAAACAGAAGGCTCCACATGGCCAGGATCCTGCCCTCTAGCAGGCCATGAGCCTCTCCATTGTCTTCCATGCTTGCTCCTTCAAAATGCCAGCCCACTGCCTTCCTGAGGATGTAAGCCCATCTGTAGTGGAGGATCCAGCAGGCTTCCAGAGACAAGGCCCAATGACACATTCTAAGAGGCCAGGCTGCTGCCCTCTGAAGCCTGACAGCAAGGAGATGACAATGCCAGTGGAATATCTACCTCTTGGCCCGCCCTAACTCCACCCTCTTCCTTTTCATTGATAAGAGTTTACTCAACAGACCATAGGACAGAAGGTAGAAGGAAGAAAATCCAGATCTAACAGATCTTAGGTAATAAGGTGTTGCAAATAACATCACTTTGGCTGTGCTGTCACCTGCCCTTCACAAGCTGTACCACCAGGCAGTTACAACACAGGCAGGCAGCTGTAGTTTGCAGACTGCAAAAGTCATCTCTTCTAAAGCACTTTGAACAGACATGAGGAGGAGCTTCTTTCACTAAGGGTGATGGAGTACTCCAGCAGGCTGCCCAGAGAGGTGGTGGAGTCTCCAGCTCTGGACACATTCAAAGCCTGCCTGGATGTGTTCCTGTGTGACCTGAGAAAGTATGCTGGGACCTGGGGCTGGGTAGCCTGGAGAGTAGAAGGCTGAGAGGGGATCTGATCAGTGTCTATCAATATCTGAGGGGTGGGGGGCAAGAAGCAGGGGCCAGGCTGTGCTCAGTGGTGTCCTGTGACAGGCCAAGGAGCAATGGACACAAACTGAAACCCAGGAGGTTCCACTTCAGCAAGAGGAGAAAGTTCTTTGGTGTGAGGGTGCTGGAGCCCTGCAGCAGGCTGCCCAGAGAGATTGTGGTGTCTCCTTCTCTGGAGGCTTTCCAGACCCAAATGTATGTGTTCCTGTGTGACCTGTCCAGGGTGACCCTGCTCTGACAGTGGGGTTGGACTGGATGCTCTCTGGAGGTCACTTCCAACCCCTACCATTTTGTGACATGGAAAAAGAGGCAGCGAAATATGGGAGCATGGAGAAAACGAGGCAACAAGTGTGGACAATGGAGCACTAAGCAAGACCCCAAACTGGACTTAGAGTCAGAATTGTTTAGACTGGAGAAGCCCTGGGTGAGCCTGCTCTGGCAGAGGGGTTGCACTGGATCATGTCTGGAGGTCCCTTGCAACCCTGAAGGTTCTGTGATTCTGAGATTCTGTGACTCAGAGTACTGCAAAGCTTCGGTTGGAAGTGACCTCAAGAATCATCCAGTTCCACCCCTCTGCCATGGGCAGGGACACCTCCCACCAGCACAGCTTGCTCAAGGTCTCCTCCAGCCTGGTCTTCAACACTTCCAGGCTCAGAGCCTCCACAATCTCCCTGAGCAACCTGTGCAAGTGTCTCCCCTCCCTCACTCTCAACAATTTCTTCCTCATCTCCACTCTCAGTCTTCCCTCTTCCAGCTCAAAGCCATTGTCCCTTGTCCTGGCACTTCCAGTCCTTGTCCAAAGTCCCTTCCCAGCTCTCCTGGAGCCCCTTCAGGTACTGGAATGCTGCTCTGAGGTCTCCCTGCAGCCTGCTCTTCTCTAGGCTGAACAGCCCCAACTCTCCCAGCCTGTCCTCAGAGCAGACCTGCTCCAGCCCTCTGACCATCTTAGTGCCCTTTTCTGGACCCTCTCCAGCAGTTCCATGTCCTTCTTGTGCTGGGGACTCCAGAGCTGGCCCCAGCACTGCAGCTGTGGTCTCAGCAGAGCAGAGAGGCACAATCCCCTCCCTGCCCCTGCTGCCCACACTGTTGGGGCTCAGCCCAGCACAGGGTTGGTTTCTGGGCTGCCAGCTCACCTTGCTGGCTCATGTTGAGCTGCTCCTCACCCAGCATCTCCAGTATCCTCAGCTCTGCTTTGCCCATTCTCCACCCAGCCTGGCTCTGTACTTGGGATTGCCCCTACCCAGGTGCAATGAGAACAGCTGATGAGTTGGTATCAAATAACTACAAGCCCTTCTTCATGAGGAAGTTCTCCACATACTAGGAGAAGTCACAAGACAATGTGCAACCCTCCCTGTTCATCTGGAGGAATGATATCCAGCTCAGAAGACAGGAACGCTGGTGACACAGGATGAATTCAAGAATGAAGCAGCCTTTCATTTAACAACTCTCCAAGTGGCACCCACAAGCATCAGAAATTCACTTACACCTGCCTGACCTGCCAGGGAAATGAGGAGCTTGAGTGGGTGTCAGCTGCCTTCTCCTGGCTCTCCATCCCTGAAGTCCTTCTGCAAAGTTCTAATTACAAGGTGAGGTTGTGCAACAGTCTGAGGGAGCTGCATTCATGACCTATTTATTTTTCTCCCTGCAAGGAGAAGGAAACACAGCCCTGAGCTCTGCCTGCAGCCCCTTCCTGGAAGAGTTAGATGGGCTCTCCCCAGGTTTTCCCTGCAGAGGACAGGCTCTACAGCAGTCACCTTCCAGGCAGGGGCAGCAGCACACACTGAGCAGAGCCAGACTGCAGTGGTTCAGGGCAGCCTTCAAGGATCACCACTGTGCTTTTGCCTTCCCTCTGGTACTCCCCATTTCCTGAAAGCATGCACTAGGAAGAACGCTGAGGGTGGCCTCTAAAGAGAAGGAATTGCACAGCCACAGGATTTTGGGAGCAGCTCTTTCCAGGTATGCCTCCTTCCTATCCAATCCTAACAATTCCTGTGCCTCCAAAGATGTCTGGAGGAGAGTTTGCAGCCCTTCTTGTAATGTCTTTCTTACCAGATTGCCAGGACATCAGATGCCAGAGAATCACAGAATGGATTGGGTTGGAAGGAGGTTGGTTGGGGGTCAAGGTCTTTTCTCAAGTGATGGGAAATGGCCCCAAGGTGCCCCAAGGGTGGTTTAGCACAGACACGAAGACAATTTCTTCCCCAAAAGGATTGTTCAGGCCTGGCACAGGCTGCCTTAAGCAGACTGACCTTTGAAAACAGGCTGTGACCTAAACTAAATACAGATGGACCATGGATGCTCCTACCTGGGGCCACAGAGCTGCTCCTGCCTGGGACCATGAGTTCCTCATGGCTGGGTTGACAGAGATGCTTCCAGTTAGGACCATGGAGCTGCTCCTGTCAGGGCTCATGGAGCTGCTCTTGTCAGGACCCATGGAGATGCTCCTGTCAGAGCACGTGGAGCTGCTCTTGTCAGGTCCCATGGAGATGCTTCTGTCAGGTCCCATAGAGATGCTCCTGTCAGGGCATGTGGAGATGCTCCTGTCAGGACTCGTGGAGATGTTCCTGTCAGGGCCCATGGAGCTGCTCCTGTCAGGACTCATGGAGCTGCTCCTGTCAGGGCCCATGGAGCTGCTCCTGTCAGGGCCC
>VWZE01024616.1:11198-29864 GCA_013396675.1 Eubucco bourcierii
ACAGCCGGCGCGGCCGCGCGGGGCCCGTGGCGGGCCGAGGGGCAGGGACCTGGCACCTATCGGGAGCCGCCGTCCAGCCGCCTCGACCGGCAGGCCTCGAGCACGGGGCTACCTAAATTGTAAGGGCGGGGCTTGGCCGGACCTCCCATGGCCAGCGTTCGAATGGCCCTGGAAGCAGAGTTGGTATGCTGCGGCTCGGCTCTCGGCGCCGGTAAGGAGAAAAGTCTTCGGAAAAAAGAACTCCAGATACAGCCGGAACGCAGTGAAGAAGCAGCTGCAGGCTGTGTGGTGCTCTCCGTGAGGAAGGCAGCATCAGCTGCTTGGAGAGCAAAATCTCTGGGTGGGCCCTGACTTTGAAGGTGGTGGTTGAGAGTAGCTGTGATACATAGACACTGAATTTCTTCAGCACTGCTTGTTTTGGCCCGTATCAGAGTGGTTTCTACATGTGCAAATTGAGAGTGTCCGCAGAGGTACTACAGTGAAAAAATGACTATAAATGCAAAATGTCCAATAATTCAAGCTTATGAAAAGTAATGCTGTGTTCTGCCACTGGTATTTAGGAATATAAACCATGACATAACACAAGAACAGCCTACTTAGTGGGGGGCTGGGGGGCTTGTCTTCGCAGGTCCGTGAGTCAGGTGTGTATGGAAAACGCACTCTTGTTCAGAAGCAACACCCCTTATCCTACTGACACTATTGCTGCCCCTGGTGGACGTGAGCCGCTGTTCTGCATTCGGCTGAATGACTGTGAGTAACAGTTCATCCCACACGTTTAACTCATAGATTGCCTTTGCTTAGGGAATCTTTTTTTTTTTAAAAATTACATGTTATAATTGAGTTCCAGAGGGAACAGAATGAATCAGTCAACAAAGAGCCTTGGTTTAAAGGCAGGGTAGCTAAACAGAAATCAGCCTTTGTCAGTCATTTTGGTATCTGAGATACCGATTTGTTTGCTGTACTTAGAGCAGCAAGTAAGGGTTGATGTTTGGAATACACCCCTATGATCCTTTTCAGAAAGTGATTTCTTAACATATTTTGTATTCTTTGTTTCATATGCTTATTTTCATACTTCCTATTGGCATTGCTTTTTAGTGAACTCATATAACAGTAGTGTTTTGTCATTCCTTCCAGTATCTGAAGGGGGCCTACAGGAAGGCTGGGGAGGGGTTATTTACAAGGTCTTGCAACAACAGGACAAGGGGCAATGGGCTTAAACTGGCAGAGGGGAGATTTAGACTGGATGTTAGGAGGAAGTTCTTTACAGTGGGGGTGGTGAGGCACTGGAACAGGTTGCCCAGGGAGGTTGTGGCTGCTCCCTCCCTCCAGGTGTTCAAGGCCAGGTTGGACGAGGCCTTGAGTGAGCTGTACTCGTGGGAGGTGTCCCTGCCTATGGCAGGGGGTTGGAACTAGATGATCCTTGAGATCCCTTCCAAACTTACCATTCTATGATTCTATGATTACAATATTGTGGGTGGGCATCTTACAGAAATTAGAACACGTAGGAAGATAGTTGCCTTATGTAGTTTTCATGCTGTTTGGAAGGCCGCATTTGTCTACTAGCCCTTTTCCCATGAAACAGTACAACTTGGTACTTGCTATATCCTCCTGTTCTTAGCTCATAGTAGACTTTTAGCAGTGTTACTATGGATTGATTAATTAATATAGGACACTATTTCGCTTGTGTATATTGGCACAGTATTTACTTTTTCTTTAGTCTATCTCTTCTAGTAATTTGATGTTGGCAGATTTTTCTTTTCTTTTTTCAACCTTCAGCAAAGCTCAACTATTTTCAGCAGCCACAGGATATAAAAGAATCTGATTTTCTGAAGTTCTCACAGAAATATGGCAGCCACTCTTTCTTACCACCATCCCAAGTCCAGCTGTCGTTCCCTGCCTTTTACCGGGTAAGCTGAAAGGAAATAGCAGTCAGTTTGCTGATGCACTTTTACTAAAGTTGTCCGTAATGAGATCTAATGAGAACATTGAAAGATTCTTATTTGTCTACCTATACTCCATACTATCTCTCTCTTCTTTTAATTTCTTACTGTATAAACAGTTTCTGATTAGTTTTCATGTATTTAAAAGGTTGGACAGCCCTTTAGACAAAACAGTGTACACTAAGGAGAAGTATAAATTTACTTCTGTACCATGATGCTGTAATTGTGGAATGCTAAAGCCGAGTGTGTGGTGATAACACCATGCACTCGGCCTCAGTATTCCACAGTTAACTGTGATTTCTCCAAATTGTCCTTGTAGGCCGGTGATCCAATCTTAATCTACTTTGACTCCTCATCTGTACTGAGCACGCTTAGGCATCCAGGAGCAATGGGAGCCAGTGGACTCTGCATTGATAGAAATCCTGCTGGTTAGTAAAGGGGGCAGAATTCATTTGGGTGGTTTGGTTCTGTTTTATCTGTTGTCATGTCTTTACTCAGGCTTCCTGGACAGTAAAAGCACAAGCTGTACTCGGATTTTCACCAACTTGAGCAAGAGCTGCATTGCTGACCCTGCCTTAGATGCTGCTTCCTACTACCGTGACTTTGTGGTGCTAAAGGTATGTGCGTGTCCTAGATCTTCCCTTTGCTCAACATCTTATTTGCTTGACTTTCCATTGCCTATCACTGCAGCTTCAGCTACCTGGAAAACTAAAGGTCATCCAGTATGGGATCCCTGATCTCATGATTGTTGAGGCCGCCTTGTTGGAAATCCTGTCTAAAATGTAATGATTGGTGATAATCCCTTATTTCAAACTGATTTCCAAGAAATTTCAGTTATTAGGAAATTCATACTGCAGTCAGCAGGTACTTCACTGATACGTCACAGTGTTAATGCTCTAGCTAGCACTTTCTCACATTTTAAACAAACTGTTTATCATAGTGTTTCTGTCTCTTCCATCAACTTGATCAACCAAGGAATACATATTCTGAGTGAAGAGGAAGGATTGTTTTTACACCATATTATCTCTAAAATCATACTGGAGACTGGTTGTCAGTATTAGCTTTATTTGCTTTCGTAGATGACTTCCACATTGATTTCTCCATTATTTATCCTGACAATAATTTAAAAATAATCATTTTATCGTTCTGGGTTCATCATGCTGGTCTTACTGAAACTAACAAGAAAACAACTCTCTTAACCTTCCACAGCTTCTCTGGTGTTCCAAGGTAAAATGACACTGAAATGTAAAGGCCTTTATTGGAAATCTAAATCTACATAACTGTAGTAGAGAGTCTTTTAATGTTCAAATTCATCTTTTGCTTTCAGGGCTTTCTTTGTTGCTGTGGCCAAAAAATAATTTTGAAGTAATTACTTGATTCCAAAAGTGGGATCTCCAGGAATGAACTGAAGATGCTGACATTTTAAAGTATCTGTATTCTTGCAGGACCATGAGTAAATTTCATCTTCTAATGTTCAAAAAATACTTTTTGTGAATTGCGGCTGTGATTTCTAGATCACAAATTGATGAATAAACAAAATAGTTTTTGTCAGTTTAATGTGTAGGCTCTATTTAGTGATGGTTTCTGGGTTGCAAACCCAGAAAATCAATTTTTGTTGCTACTGGGTTGGTTTGTTTGTGTATTTGTTTTCCCCAGGTCCCAGTTGCTGACACTACTGTGCAGTCCATGAAGGTCAGTCTGTTGCCAAAGAAAATACTGTCTGCTTCTGGAATAAAACATGTTTGGAGTTTTATGCACTTATAGTAATGCTCAAAGGTTGGGAACGTGGGTGAATGGGAGGGTTCTGCGTTTCAGACATTTTTTTTTTTTTTACATTATAGTGTGATGTTACTCAAAAAAACCCCAAAGATATAAGGAAAGATGTACTTTTAAATGGATGGGCATAAACAGGGCTGGAGTGAGAGAGGTAGCTTGTTTTCTTAGAAAGGAATGAGCATCTCGAGCAAGGTGATGTGTCCACATACCACAGCCACAACAGGAAGGTTACTCTGACTTGGATAGAAAAAAAACGGTGTTAAAAAGAGGAAAGGCGTGCTTCTTTTGAAATGATTGGCAGTTGTTCATGTGCTTACTGTCTCCAGGTAAAGGTCACCGCAGTGGCACCACCTGGAGCTCCGTACATGGAAGCCAACACATGTAACAATGTTGTTTCTGAGGTACTTCTTTCCTTCAGGCAGCTCTACACTAGCTTGAAGGCATTGCCCTCTTACCCTGGCTCTGACTGTAATTCTTCTCTGAATGGGACTTTCAGGTGATCTATGGGATAGAATTCAGTGGCACACATGGAATTCAGAATGTTTCTGTCCAGTTCAAAGTGAGCAACATCTCTGAGAACTCAGGAGCCTCTCTGCAGCAGCACTTCACTTTGCATTTCTGGGTCAGTGGTCACATCTTCTCTGGGCTCTTGTAGTGTGGAGTTTATGGCTCAATTTGTACAGATGATGTGAGAAGAGGAGAGCAGTGTTGCAGTGGTATGGCAGTTCCAGAACCCTGGGACACAGCTGGTGATTGAAGGAGGGAGGGGACCCTGGTCTGGTCTCAAGTAAACCAAGTTACCAGAAAAATCCAGGCTCAGTGCAAGCATGTAGCCTTGCACTGCACAAGTTTGAGGGGGCTGATTGTTTCTATCTGGATTTGTTATTTCACATTTGTTTTGGTGGAGGCAGAAGGAGAGAAAATGAGATCAAAGTCATCAGCATGGTTTTGTGAAGGTAATGATTTGAGCTGGTGCTAGTGTCTATGAGCAAAGTTGCAAAATTTATTCTGGGCACTCATTTAACTTTGCCCATGCAGCAGGAAAAAGAGGCACTTTGAAGGGGGTGGTAAATACTAATGTGTGTTGAAGTTCATGTAAACCTTGTCCCCTAGGGGCAATATAAAATGATGACCCTTACAGGTTGGTAAGTCCACAGTGCAACCTTGCTGAAGTTGTTCCCAGAGGATCTTCCCGTAAAATGATTTAGGGGTCAAGTCTGCTGCTCAGGATCGAGGTCAGAGCAGGGTTTGTTCTGCAGATGGTCTGTAGAATTGCCCGGACCAATATGTTCCCTTCCTCAGACACATGCTCTGACCAAGAGGGATTAATTGTCTCAGGACCTGTCCTGATAGTATCAGTGTTTCAGGGTACTGACCTTTAGTTTTTACCTCTGGGACTGCAGAACAAACTTGCCAGGTAAGAAAGAAGGCTTGGAAACCAATCATGGGGGTTTTAGTAGTGCACAATATTCTGTCCTTCAGAAAATGGCCTTAGATTGACGTTTCTTAGAATGCATACTTGATCTTTTGAGGTGAATGGATGGATCTCACTGGTGCTGTATTTTCATCTTTCTTTTATCCATTTGCCTCTCTGTAGACCAGGGCTGCTCCTCATCTGTTGCCTAGAAGTGGAAACCCTGGCTACATCACCAGTGCACCACTGTTGATTGTAAACAGTGGTGCCGTGCAGCATGTATCCTTTTTCTGCTATCAGGCCTTATTTATCATTGGGTTCATTAACTTCTGGTAACTCTCAGATGGACTTTTGAGATTTCTGTCTTCAGTATTAAGTGGCAGCTGTCAGCAGGCCTTTTGGTCACAACTGAATTGAAATCCTGTGACAGGAAGAAGGAAGAAAGTGGAGTGGGAGGATTACTAAATACAAGTTGGGTCTATTATGTTGTCTGCTTTTGTTTGACTTCTTTACATACAGCCTGTCAGATGAGCATTTTACAAAGTGAAGGTGATGGGAGTTGCTCACAGTTCCTCAGACACACAGTCCGGTTTGGAAGAAATATAAGGACAAGCTGCAACCTCAGGTAGGAACACACTCTGCATTCACCCTTCCTGACACATTTGGAAGTTGTGGACTCACTTTAGCACGTTTTTCCATGGTCTGTCACACACTACTTTGGAGCCAGGGTCTCTACAGATTTTTCATATACTCCTGAAAGGGCTTGAATGTCAGAGAGATGGTGAACCTGTAGAACAACCTGAACATAGTGAAGGTCTTTTGGCATATTTTGAGGCCGTACTCTGGCCACATATCTTGGGCAGGAGTGGAGTTTATATTTTAGGCATGAACTATAATAGGCTCTTAAAAAAGTGATTGTTTTTACAACAGTCAAAGCTGTTACTGTCTCATTTCCAGCCTATCTCAAGCACTGGAAGAAGGTAACTGTAGTTCCATCCAGCAGGAGTTGTACAAGGCTCTTCAGGGGATGAGTAGAGCAGAGGACCTTGCCATAACTGGCCATGCTTATTCAGACCAGACAGAAGGGTGGACAACCATTCTGACTCAGAACTGCAGTGTGCAGGTAGGAGAAATGCAAAAAGAGCAGCTGTGAATACTTTTCACATCTCCAAGGCAATAAAAAGAACGTTGGGTGTGGGGAGGGAAAAAAAAAAAAAAAACAACCAGCTTGTTCATCTGACAATTCTTCTGTAAGGCTTACTTTCCTCTAAGGCCCTCAGGGGTCTTTGCACCTGTGAGCAGCTATTCCTATTATGGTTCATAGCATTAGGAGACCTAATAAACAATAGAAAGATCCTGACAATATGTATTGAATCTTGTTCCTGCTATTTAAGTGGGCAAAAAGAGTTTGTGTCACATTCTTTATTCTGACAGTGTTCTAGAACTAACTGTACCTGCTTACTTCTTATTAGTTTTTATTATCCTTCCTGGTTTCCATTTTCTGGGGATGTTTCTAATGTAATAAGGCTCAACATTTGCAATCCAAATACAGGAAAATTCTGTTTGAGTAATCAATCTGTCAGGAGACTGCCTAATAGAATGCAAAGTGGTAGAGCTGAGACATTCCATTTAGAAATGAGATGACAGTGAGGTGGATATAGTTCTGAAATGGGTAACTGACCTGACTGGATGTTACGGGGTAAGTGCTGAAGTGACTGTTGCAAGTTCTGTGACCTGTGCTATCCACAATATTAGATGTTGACCATAACAGTCCTTTTTCCACTTTTGAAATACTGTATTAAGATTTGAGTTATATTTTCTTTTCAGCCTGTGAATTGCACTTCCTGTTGCATGGTTCCTGTGACTCTGGAGATACAGATATTGTGGGCTAAGGTGGGCTTCCTGTCCAACCCACAAGCTCAAATACTGGGTGCACGGTACTTCTATCAGTGTCACCCCCTGAAGGTATGGAATTTAAAACCCCTCAGGCAGAGAAGTAATTCAGTGAAAGCCACAGGTTATTTAAGAACCAAGGAATCAAATGGTCTTGATATTACTGAGTGGAGGTTTACAGAACTTTAGCAGTGGTCTGTCTTCAGTCACAAGTGTTTGTATTTACCAGGCTCTTAGAGGAGAGTGGGTTTATGGTCTTGTCAGTACTGTCCTCAGTCTGTTCAGCTGGAAAAGGTACCTTATTTCCAACCCCAAACCACCTTCTGCCACTCAAACTTGAAGCTTTTATTTACGCTTAGTATGAAGTCGTAGTTATTCAATAACTATGTTTATCTAGTTGCCTTTCAAAGCCTTGAAAGGAAATTTGAGTTGATTTGTATTTCACAGACTCCACAGCATGTGGATAATCTGTGCAAGAAGATACTTCAACTCTTCTAGAGGTTTTGAAGTCACCAGCAGGTAGCTGAGGAAGAGGCTAATACTGATGGCAGCAGTTTTGAAGACATAGGGATGAAGGCTGTAAGCCAGAAAGCAAGTTTTGAAGAGGAGATTACTTGATGGAACTATTCCAGGTCAGGTTGGTAGAGGCTCTGAGCAACCTGATCTAGTGGAAGATATCCTTGCTCTTCTCGGGCAGGTTGGACTAGATGACCTTGCCAGTCATCTACTGTGGGTCTCCATTAGTAAATAGAGGAGGGAGGTGTTTTCTGTATGAAGCTTACTAAACTCTTTGTGCTTTCCTCCCTATTACAGTTCCTTAGTACAAGCATGGTACCTTTGACAACCACTGTGACCTTCACCGACGTGACGGCATGGCCAGAACCGCCACGAGGCCAGCCCCAGGTGCACTGGAAGCTCCCATTTGGCATCTTTTTCCCGTTTGAGGTGGCACTGAATTTGGAACGAAGCTATAGAGATTATCTGGCTGGCTGTTTTTTGTTGATTCTAATAATATCTAGTATTCTCTGCTTTTGAAAAGTCAGACAGGACTTGAAGTTTGGTAAGTGAAGTGGTAGATTGAGATTCTGTAATATGATCACAGACTTTTCTCCTCAGGTTCTTTGTGCTGGTTTGAGGCTAATTGGAATATTTTAATAGAGAAAATTATATTATAGGCTGTGAAAAGAAGATAGTGGTGATGTCTGCTTCACTCATAGGCTTGCTGAGATGGATAAGACTAGAACATAAAACAAAGATAAGACACTCAGGCTCAGACACTCTGGGGCTGTCTAGTTTCATGCCTTCTCCTCTCTGCCGAGTAACCTCACTAACCACTTTTCTTCTAACCCCCCCTGGCTGATCCTCCAAACTCACCTTGCGCATAAGGCAAACCTTGGGTTAAGGTATAGGGGTGGGGAGAAGGTGGAAGGGTGGTTGGAAGCCCCTCTGATTTCTGGGAGGGGTGTTGTGTTACTGTATTCCCTTTAACTTGTGTATTTCTGTAAATATTCCTGTATATAATGTATATATCTGCTTGTATATTGTGCTAAGCTGTAAATAGATCTTCATCTCAACTTCCAGCCAGCTGAGTCTAGTCTGGAGGATTTTACAAAGTGTAGGGGGGTGGGTAACTCCCAAACCATAACATTCTTATACTGTGTCTGGTATCTGTGTGTCTTCTGTTCTTTGACTAGTTTGTGCTTGTGTCCTATGTCTTTTCATGCCCTCTTCTCTGTGTGTACTATCTGCAAACCTCACTGCAGTGAAACACTTGAGAGATGGAAGGATCAAGGAATATTGCATTGAGGAACAAGGAGGAAGATGTTAAAATGAGCATTCCATAATGTTTCTCCAAACCAAGAGTACTTTCTAAACCAAGGAATGTTGAGACATGAGCAAAATTCAGTCCATGCATTTTGGAGCTGCATTCAGTTGTCTTCCTGTTGATGAAGCTCCTGATTTTTCTACATGGAACTAATTGAGAATTTAAAATACAGGAGGCTTCAAAGACAGTCTTAATTACTTTATGAGTATATATGTCTGCCAGTCCCCTTTAATCTGTCCTTATTACCTGACAGTCATGCCTCTGAGAGTATTTGACTTACTTTTTCTGTGCTTGTTCAAATACAGATGTACAGTTGAAACAACATCAAGAGTTGTCAACAGTCCTAAAGTACAGAAAAAACAACAACAAACGGCACAATTAATTTAAGAAGAGTTTGTGGATCTATTGTGAGACAAAAACTTTCTGCAGCTTCTGTTTCAGCCTCTAGGACTGGAATGTAAGTTTATTGAAGCTGAAGGTGATTTTCTGATTCCTCATCTACGCTTATAGGCTAAAGAAATCTGCCTAATTTATGAAGCTGCTGGACAACACACACTTTTTTTTCACAATGTATTGGTTATCAAAAGTTCTAAAGATAATGAAAAAGTCCCTCCCGTCTAATGTCAAGTAACTGCAGCGGCAAGAAAATGTGGAACATAAAACCTTTGTTCTTTTGTTCATACCGAAGCTGCTGCACACAATATCTCTTCCTCATTACAAATGTAAGGAGTGGAAAAAAACGAACCGAAAAAGGTAGAGGGGATACCTCGAGCGACACAAGCTCATGACGCCTCTGGGGCGCGGCCCCCCTGCCGCTCTGCCCTCAGCAGCGGCACGGCTCGCGGAGACCGCGGCCGGCATCACTCCGGTGATGGTCGCCGCGCCCACTCTGCCGTAGGGCCCCTGGGAGGCGGGGCTCGGCCTGCGGCTGGCTCTGCTGTGCTGCCGGCGGTCACAGGTGGAGCGGCTGTACCGGGCGCCGGGAGTGACGGGAGGCCTTTCCCCGCCGTGGGTCGGCAGTTGTGTCCGGGGTCGGAGGAGCTGCCTGCAGCTGAGGCCGAGGAGCGGCTGTACCGGGCGCCGGGAGTGACGGGAGGCCTTTCCCCGCCGTGGGTCGGCAGTTGTGTCCGGGGTCGGAGGAGCTGCCTGCAGCTGAGGCCGAGGAGCGGCTGTACCGGGCGCCGGGAGTGACGGGAGGCCTTTCCCCGCCGTGGGTCGGCAGTTGTGTCCGGGGTCGGAGGAGCTGCCTGCAGCTGAGGCC
Organism: Eubucco bourcierii; assembly: GCA_013396675.1. Lineage (NCBI taxonomy): Eukaryota > Metazoa > Chordata > Aves > Piciformes > Ramphastidae > Eubucco > Eubucco bourcierii. The sequence continues at coordinate 21,308 of VWZE01024616.1, forward strand.
GAGGCCGGTCCCACTGCCTCCGCAGAGCGCAGAGGTAGCCGGGTGTGACGGGACCCACGGCGGGGTGCAGCTCCTTCGCCGCCCCGGTAGTAAGCCATGGCGGCCGCTGCTGGCTCCGCCGCTTCTTTATGTGCCACCAGAAGAACGACGCCTGCAGGCAAAAAACAGTTCAGCCGTAAACCTGTAGAGGTGTGGCGGCACAGCACTCCGAGTCGCTGCCATGCTGCCTGAACTCTCCCGTTCCAGGGCCTCGCAAGCATTCCAGAGCCTCGTGGACTTTGGTTCAGATTTTCGTGGCGGCTCCAGAGCGTTGCTACTGCAGAGTGGAATGGTGGCATGGACTCCTGCAAGCACCAGACTACTGGATTAGAGCTGCTCAGTCTCATTATTCTGGACCTATGTCACAGGAAAGCTTTTGCTCTCTTGACAGTTCTCTTTCTTGCTTGCCTTTTGTGTCGACTTAGATTTCTTCATGCCAAAAGAATATATTTAAACTCTCTTGAATTTTTGGCTTGGCACCCCAAAAAGTTTTTACCTAGTTTTTGACCTAACTTGTGGTGATAAGGCTATGTTGTTCGCTTGGTGTTTCTTCACAGGACATATAACAGGATAAGTTTTTTTTTTAAGAAACCGGATAGCTCTCTAAGAGAAGTAGTAAAGTTGTAGATAAAGGAGATGTAAGGAGCAAAGCTTACACTTTTCTAAAAACCTTTGGTGAGTGTCTCTGTATTAAGAAGTTCAGAACAGTTTTATTTTCTTAAAAGCTACTATATAAATGCCTTATACCTGTGCTGTCTCTGTGCTGTAAAAGATGAATGCTTGTGTTTGCCTTCTCAGATTTGCACTCAATGACCCTGAGTAGCAGTTTATAAAGGGTAAAAAATAAAGTTTTATTCCCTGTTTTGTAATAAATTCAGTAACTTTAGAAAGTACTTTACCTTTCTTGTACTTGTCAGTGAAGAACTTCTGTTGTTATGTGTCTCTTCTGAGATACTCTTTGCCAGGGTTGTCATAAGAAGTGCATTCAGTAGTAGAGTGAGCATCTTTCACGTTTAGCTTCAGCAATTTTTCAGTTGCTGTTCTTCCATTGAAAGGAATATGAGAGGTATTCAGAATGTATTTTTGTTTTGTTCGTCTGCAGCATCCAAGGAAGAAAATAACTGAATGCTCTGAAGAGTCACTTCAAGATGTAGTGAAAGTCAAAGAGCAAACAGAATGGTAGAAATTACCAGGTGAATAGTGAAGTGCAGAGTAAAAGACACTAATCATGTAAATTTGCTTCATACAAACTTGAGTCCTGCATGCAGTTCTGAATTTTTCATTAGGTAACTGCTGTACTGTGTATAGGATAATCAGGGAGGTGCAGGAAAAGCAATGGGGGTGGCTGTATATGTGAAAGAGCCATAAGGCGAGGAAAAGTATCCCATACTGATCTGCTAGTGGCAGTGTACTAAAAGGAGTTGCAGTGCTGCTCTCTGGCTTGTGCTGCTGTTTGCGATTTTATGGACAGGTGCGCGCTTTGCTCTCTGACCATGATCAAGATCAAGCCGTTTTACAAAGCAGGCTGGGTACTGCAGCTCTGAGCAGGTGGTGCACTTCTGGTGCTAGAGTTGTGTAGGGCCTAGTTGAGCATCACGGCAGAAGGAGGAATGAAAAGGAAGGTGGGTGCACTAGAGCCTGTAAAAGGGTGACTGGCATAGAGAAGTCCCAGATCCACACAAAGCTGGAGACCAGGAGGATATTCAGCTGTTTTAATTTCACTGTTGTCCTGCCCATGTACTTTATCTGGGCATCTGACCATCTGTTCTTCTGCTGTGTGTTTTATTTTCCCCACCAAGGTGCCAGCTTAGCCTTCATAGAAGATGAATGCCATCTTGTTTCTCCCCAACCCTAAAAGAAGGGAATATATTGTGAAGGTAGAGATTAAAAAAGGAAAGGCAGGTAAAAGGCAAATGGCTTAGAAAATACGGAATGAGAGGTAATACTGAGCTGGCCATACACTGCTCTCTGAGGCTGAGGTGCTGATGAATGCCGTTTTGAAAGTAGTTTTTCCTGGAGAAATTATAGTACATTACAAAGAAATTCTCCGGTCGGGCTTGGGCTATGGTGGATAAAACAGAAGTAAAGCCACCCTCGAAGATTTGGTTACAGCTCCCTTTCATCTGCTGCCTGCTCAGACTACAGACCGGAAGACCAAAGCCAAGGGAAGCTGATGTGGGAGCTGGCAGGGCAGCTTGTGCTGCGAGTAGGGCTGTCTGGGCTGGTCTGAGGCTAGACAGAAAACAGTTGTTAATGTCGTGACTCCAGAGCCCTGGATCTTGTGCTGCAACGTGGAGAAGAATTACATCATCTGCTGGAACAGCGGCAGTTACATCAGCCGGTAGCTGCTGCTTGGCCCGTAGTTGCGACGCTGATGTGGCCTTCATCGTGGGAACCCGGGGATTGGCTGCGGTGGGTCAGCTGGTCTGTCGCGGAAGGTCGAGGATTGGCTGCGGCGGGTCAGCTTGCCTGCCACGGGAGGGCGGGGATTGGCTGCGGCCGGTCGAGGGGGCTGCCGCGGGAGGGCGGGGATTGGTTGCAACCGGTCTGGGTGNGCGGCGCTGCTGCTGTGGGGTCTGAGCTACAGTCGGCTGGAGGTGTCAGGTCCACACGGTGAGGTCCCGGTGCTGGGGCGAGGAGTGACGCGGAGAGTGTCCGCGATAAGCGCGCAACAGGTGACTTGTCTGGCGTTGTGTTTTGTTGAAATGAGCTTCGGTCTGTGCTGGGGTTGGATTCTGCTGCTCGCCCCGAGCGTGAAGCGCTTTGCCTCTCAGAGGCAGGCAGCTTCGGGTCCCAGTCTCCTTTCTAGTGCTGCCGCCGTGCAGGTTGCACTCTGCGTGCGCTGCTGAGCTTCTTGCAGACGAGGTGTAGCGCGGAGAAGCAGCACGGAGCTTCCGCGGCCTTTGTCTTCTGAGATTCTCGAGTAGCGAGAGCGGCTCTAACAGGCCTGTGTTGAGTTTGTATGCCGCTCCACGGGGCAGTGCCACAGGGCTGCTGCGACCGCACTGTCCTGCCGGAATGGGTTCTTGCAGGAGAGAATCGCATGGAACCTGTCGCCTCGAACTGCCTTTTAACCACTGTGTAGCTTCCATAGGGTCTGGGCAACGCTATTTGCAAACTGCTCTAAAGACAGTTTATTTGAAACTTTGTTTTAGTAGTTCTGATGAGCTGGCTCGCCTCAAGGAAAGTTTCCTGCGCTTGAGTTTACACTGAGAACTGCACGGTTTTGACTTTTTTTTTTTTTTCTCAGAACATCTTAGTTGGTGAGATAGTAAAGCTGCTTAAATAACAACTACCCTGAACGTTACAGAGGATTTGTTTGTGTCGTGATAAAAGACTTCATTCAAACTGTGTGCGTGTCCTTAGAACTTGCTTCGCCTCTGCTTACTTGCTTAGCCGTAGCGGGGTATGGCCCTTTCCATAGGGGATTGGTTTCCGGTCTTTTTCACCAGTGGAACGTCCTAATGCTTAGTTGAGATGTTGAGCTCTGTATGTAAAACTGTAAAATCAGTTTATTTAGGTCTATGCCATAAGCTCATTGCAGATAGTTGCAGACATCCCATGGGCCTGCAGCCAACCGACTGAAGAAAGCAATGTTCTGGATTGTTGTTTGAAGGGACCAGTCTGTGGTTTGAGACCACTGACCCGGACCAGAATCTAAATCTACTGCTAGCAGCTGTTATGAATATAATAAAGCCATTAAAAATAGCCAATAGTATTGCTTCCTGTGAGGGGCATAACTTTTAATATTTAAAGAGGTGATGACAGAATGATATTTTTAAAAGTCAATTTTGGATACTTTGGAAAGAGTACATTTACCTGGTAAGGATAATAAAAATTGAGCTGATACTAGAGTCACAGAGAAATACCTGAATAATACATTTTGCATTTCTTTTTACCTCTCCTTCCAAATAAGGCAGGCATTTAAAATTGTTTATTTTATTTTTTTAAATTGTAGACCCTTTTTAGCTTGTTACTGAAGACCCTGACTATCCCAAGTATGGAAGTGGGAATAAGAAACAATTTAATTTAGTTTTAAATCCTTGATAGAGTAAGATGAGAGAAAGTAGTTGTGGTGCAGCCTAGTCTGCAGGAAAGCTTGTCATTTACAACCTGGTGGCTGCCTGTGATCCTGGCTCCCTTGTTCCTATGTCACATACCTCCTTTTGTGTTCTTGCTGTCTGCTACTTCTTGAAAATGTGCATTTCTGTCTTTTTGTTGACTGTCTCTTTTCCTGTTCTCTGAAGCTAGTTTCAAAATCATGCTATTTCTTTGTAATACTTTTTCCTTAAAAAGATTCACACTATCTGCCACTTCTCACTCCATCTTGGCTGCTTCCTCTTAGCAAAGTTTGATCTGGGAAAGAGAGTCTTCCAGGACATGGTTGCTTTTGGTTGCAGGCAGCCCAGGTGAGAATGTGAAGTGGTTCTATGATAAATCAGGAGGAACAATGAAGGAGGCAGTGCAGCTTGATCTAGCTAGTATAGGTCTGCATTCTAGTGACAGGATTATTACTGTTGTGGGAGTTGAAGACCTGACAGGAAGAGGTTGTAACAGGAAATGTCTGGGGATATAAAACTTCAGGCAGAGCGCTTGGTTGTGTTTTCTAAGGGACATGGTCTGTGAAGAGGGAACTGTCAGTTCCACTCCGGGTAACAATGGCAGAAGGGATTCTCCACTTTTTTTTTTCCTTCTCTATGGACAAAGTTGTGACTTTTTTAGTGAGTCTACCTAAAATGATGAAGTCTTTTCCCTTCTTGGGGAACCATGTTTTGTTCTTGATCTTTAATAATGATCTTCTGCCAGCAGGAAGGGAACAGAGTCCTTCAGTTCTTCTAAATCACAGTCAGAGAATTCTGCAGACTGGAGAGAGTGGGCTGCATGCTGCTTGCACAAGGAAACTGTTAAGGGTGTACTGAAAAAAGGAGTTGGGGAGGCAGGGAGGAAAGAAATAGAGATAGACATTCACTGATATTTAACTGTACCATTTATTTTCCCCCTTTCTCCCTTCCTTTTAACTTACAGGTATCCTTGGTTTGCAAAAGGCATCTCAAAATGCTGTGTCGAGCTGCTCTGAGTCCTTTTGTCCATTCCCCTGGGTGGTGCTTTGTGTTCTCGCCCCACGCCATCGCGGCCATCTCCCGTCTACGTATGTATGAGAGAAAGCATACATCTGTAATGACCTTGGCAGTATGTGTCTAGGCATGTGTGCTCTTTCCTTTGTTGGAAGGAGAATCATCTCATTAACATCATTCAAAACTTAAGGGCCTCTGAAGTGAGCTGTGGTTGGAGAGAGCTTCTTAATGTTACTTTGTCCCTCGGTGGTTCAGCTGGACGTCTGAGAGGATGTGTTTTTCATTCTGATGTGCATTCCAAGCACAAAAATCAGTTGTGAAAGTACTGCTATTATAAATAAAAGTTCTTTATGTTGACCTCATATGTTCCTGGAAAACAGTGGTGCCTGGTCCCCCTGTCTATGTTCTCAGCCCACGGATGCCTTGAGTAAAGGAAAGCCCAAGACTCAAAGTTACTTGGATTAGAACCATAGAATGTCAGGGGCTGGAAGGGACCTCAAAAGATCATCAAGTCCAACTCTGCTGCCAGAGCAGGATCACCTATACCATATCACACAGGAACACATCCAGGTGGGTTTTGAATATCTCCAGAGAAGGAGACTCCACAACCCCCCATGGCAGCCTGTTCCAGTGTCCTGTCACCCTCACAGTGAAAAAATTCCTCCTCAGGTTTAAATGAAACTTCCTGTGCCTCAGCTTTCACCCATTGCCCCTTGCCCTGTCATAGGGCATCACCCAGCAGAGCCTGGCTCCAACCTCCTGGCACTCATCCTTTGCATATTTATAAACATTGCTCAGGTCACCTCTCAGTCTCCTCCAAGATAAAGAGTCCCCAGCTCCCTCAGTCTGTCCTTGTAAGAGAGGTGTTCCATTCCCTTAATAATCTTTACGGCTCTGCACTGGACACTCACTGTCCCTGTTGAACTGAGGGACCTAGAACTGAACACAGTACTCCAGATGTGGCCTCACTAGGGCAGAGTAGAGGGGCAGGAGAACCTCTCTTGACCACAGTCATTCTAATCCACCCCGGAATAGCATTGCCCCTCCTGGGCATGAGGACACATTGCACTGGCTTGTGGTCAACCTCCCATCAACTAGAAGCTTGCAGGAAACCAGAGTGTAAATACATAGGTGTCCAGTAAATAGTTGTTCCCTGAAAACCTGACTTGAGAGTAGCACTCCCTGTCTCTTTGGCTAGCAGTCTGCAATACAGGAGGTATGCGTCGATAGACTCTATTAAATCAAGAGATTGACTCTTTACTGTTGCTTGCAAGACTGTCTTTGTTAACAGTTCTTCTGTTGATGTTTATATGAATTAATGTTAAAATCCTGAAAATGCCTAATTTTTTCTTTTTTTTCTGACTGGAGCTCTCTGGACTTCTGGGTTTGTAGTATTTCTAAATACTCCACATTTTCCAAAGTCAGTAAACTACAGTCAACACCGAAGTTACTTCTTCCTGTTGACAACAGTCACTATTCAGTACTGGAGCAACTCTGGTTATTTCACCAGTTGCATTATAGAACTGAACTGAACATTCATCACAGTTTTCTTTTGTTCTTTATTGCTTCTGTTGTGATCCTGTTTAGCTTTTGTTGTATTGTGAAATTCTACTTCTTCACTCCTGAGAAGTAACCTTCACGCAGGTTACTTGAAAGGATCTACGGTGCCAAACACTTTGGTCTTTTTCCTGTGTTTCCATTTCTTTATTAAGGAGGTGAAGCTGTTGGCAAGGTATTGGATTTAAAAACTGTGATGCCTAGAAACTTTCTGTCCAAAGCATTGTCTGGATCGCTAGATCAGTTTCTCCTTAATTGTGTGTGAAGGAAGTTATTGGGGCTTGCCTCGCCTGAAATGTTGTGTATGTAACGTGGGAGCAGAATTCATACCTCAGTCCAGTCTGAAATAGCTAAAATAGGTAGCTTTTGACAGTCACAGAGGAAGGTCAGCAATTAGGACTTCAGTGGAGATGAATCAAGTTCTCTGTTCCAGAACCATTGTCTTTTTCATTGTTTTTCTCTGAAAAAAGAGATTTCAGGTAGTGGTTATTCCTCAACAGCTGCTGTCTTGGAAACTTCTAAACCCTGAAGCTGTAGTCAAGAGAATTGGAAATTGCTTTTACTCCTTTATAGCAGTGCTGTGTGGGATAAGCAAGTACTGTATGTTGATGTGTAGGGCTGAAAAGAACAGTTACATTTTACTCCTTAGCTTATTCTTTTACGTGTGTCGTAGACCTTAAATTCATTCACAAATATTCCCTCATGAAAATGAGGGGTTAATGACACTTGCTTCCAAATCTAATTTTCTACTTTTTACTCAAAATATTGCTAAATGACATTTTTTTTCTGTAGCACCATCTTCATTCTTGTCTTTCTCCAGCAGAAATTACACCTACTTTAGTTACAAATGAATCTACTTTGTATTGCAGAGCACCAACGTTAGAGAGACTGAAGAAATTACATAAAATGAGATTTCTCAGACCATGGCTTAGGATTTAGTTTACTGATTTGTAAAGAAACCTCTGCATCATCAGATGAGGTATTGGTTAGGATTGACTAGCATAGACTAGATCAGTTGGAGGGGACCTGCAGCCATCGTTTAGTCCAAATGCCCAACCACTTCACAGGGCTTAAATTAAGTCTGAATGAAGCACTTGAAACTGCCCTTGTTTTTTCTCACTCTCTCTCTTTCTTCAATCACAGATCTCTATACCCAGAGAGTGAGGAGTGGATCAGTGCGTTGCTGGAGCAACATCCCGTTCATCACCATGCCACTCAGCCGCACGCACGGGAAGTCCTTCGCGCACCGCAGCGAGCTGAAGCATGCAAAGCGGATTGTGGTGAAGCTGGGCAGTGCTGTGGTGACTCGAGGGGATGAGTGTGGCTTGGCCCTTGGCAGGCTGGCATCTATTGTAGAGCAGGTAATTCTGGGACTGAAGTGAAATGCTTGTTTTTAACTTCAGATACTTGGCGACAGAGTACTCTGCCTACACAGAGGACTGTAGGCAAATCTTGTGCAACAGTGGTGGTCTTTAAAGCATTGTGCTGGAATTTCCCCTTTTGTGCTCCTGTGCTGTGGTAGCATAAAATCATGTAACTGAGTAGATTGGTGTGTAAAGATGTGGTGGGTTGTCCCTGACCAGCAGCTAAGCACTCACACAAACACTAGTTTGCTCCCCACACCTCTGCCCAGTCAAATTGTGAATAAAATAGGAAGACCAATAGTAAGAGAAGTTATGGGTTAAATAAAGTTTATGAAGCAAAGGATAGGGGAAAAGAAACAAGTGGTGCTAAGGTGCTACCTCAAACAACCAGATCAATGCCCAGCTGGTGGCAACCACCTTGGAAGACAACCCCCTCCCCTTTCCTATTCTCCTGCCCTGGTTTTATTACTGAATGTGATGTTACCACAGTATCACCAAGGTTGGAAGATACCTCAAAGATCA
>VWZE01024616.1:39690-49693 GCA_013396675.1 Eubucco bourcierii
TCCCTGGAGGTGTTCAAGGCAGGTTTGGACGTGGCACGTGGTGCCATGGTCTGGTCTTGAGGTCTGTGGTAATGGGTTGGACTTGATGATCTTTGAGGTCTCTTCCAACCTTGGTGATACTGTGATACTTTGATAACATCTTCATAAGTAAGCTTAGGAAGTGCGGACTAGATGAGTGGACAGTGAGGTGGACGGAGAACTGGCTGAATGACAGAGCCCAGAGGGTTGTGGTAGAACAAGAGGGAATGGCCTCAAGCTCTGACTGGGTGGGTTTAGACTGGACATTAGGAAACATTTTTTCGCAGAAAGAGTGGTCAGGCATTGGAGTGAGCTGCCCAGAGAGATGATTGAGGATATGGTTTAAGGGTGAACTTTTCAGAGCAGGGGTAACTGTTGGACTTGAGGGCCCTGGGAGTCTTTTCCAACTGGCATGTTTCTGTGATCAGTGGTGCAGGGCCTGTTTGGAGTCATGTGGCTAGTTTGTGCCTCTTGTCACTGGGCTCCACTGAAAAGAGCCTGTCTCTATCTTATTCACACCATCACTTCAGGTATTTGTACATACTGATGAGATCCCTCCTGGGATTTCTTTTCCGGATTGAACAGTCCCAAGTCTCTCATCCTTTCCTCATATGAGAGATGCTGTAGTCTTTTCACTATCTTTTGTGGCCTTTCATTGGACTATCTTCAAGTGTCCATGTGTCTCTTGTACTGGGGAGCTTAGAACTGGCACAGTACCCTGGTGATGAGGGCGTGGATCACCTCCGTGAACCTGCAAGCAGCATCCCTCCAAAAGCTGCCCAGAATACCGTGTGTTAGTTGCCTTTGTGGTAAGGACATGCTGCTTGCTGGCTTGTGGTCAACTTGATGTCCACCAGGACCCCCAGGTCCTCTTTTGAACAACTGCTTTCTAGGAAGAAGTGTGATAATGAGGACTTCTCTGTTAGTCCTGAAGTGGTAGGTCTACATCAGCCATAAATCTTTTCATCTTGTGACCCCATTCCGAGTCACTTTCCATTATGTCAAACAGAAAAAGTTCCTGTGGAATTTTACAGGCCCTCCTCTGATATTGTGGCAAGTGCTACTGTCTACTGTCCTCCAAAGAACAAAGTTGAAGTGGAAGTTCAGGTACCTTTTTAAAACCAGCTGTATGGGCTTACATACCTCGCTTCCTCAGTGAGCACCAGACATGCCATACTTTAAGTATGACTTGACTTTAAAAAGCTCTTGTAACACTTCTTAAGTCTAACTAATCACCTGTCCGCCAGTTCTTTTCTTACACTTCTCACTATGCCTCTTGATATTTACATAACATTGAAATTCCTGTTCTGGCAATTTCCATGGGGCCCTGCTTAAATGGAAGAGTCATATTTATCACCCTCCAGTCATCTGCTTTACAGACAATCTTAGGAGAGTTAAAAATCGTAACTTAGTTTATCCATAACCGCCCTGTGAGCTCTCTTGAGAAGTGCTACCTGAACCTGGTGACTCGTTTTGCAACTGAAGTAACCTGTTCCATATCATTTCAGTTTGAGACATATTCTTTGAGATCCTGACAAAAGAAACTCCCACAAAGAAACCCTCTTTCTTCTACAGAAACCCTTCTAAAATGCATGAAGGGTGAAGCAGAGGGAAAGCTGTTCATCAGATGGGACTTTGGCTTCTCTTGTACATCTCTGTGCTGTTTTATAATCCTTTCTGGTTTTCTCAGATATTTAAACTTGACAGTTTGCCTCCTTTCCTCTTCCAGTGTTCTTTTGCCCTTCGTCGAGTCTTTTTGATGTGTGGTGCACTCTTGCCTCTGGTATGGTGACCTTCCAGAATCATTGTGATGCCTTTTCACATCTGGAGACTGTAGCAGTATTTTGTATCTGTTTTTCCAGTTTTTGGCATACAACAGATTTCATGAATGTGTCTGTTTAAGAACTGCTGCTTTCCTGCTTCGAGCCAAGCATTGGAAGATGAGAGGGCTGGTATTCACTTCCATGTGTGCTGTCACTTTGTCTGCTGAGCTTTGGGTCTTTTTGCAGGTCCTACGGTGGAGCAGCAGGGTGAAATGGCTCGGGCTGGTGGCAGGAACCTGGCAGCTCTACAGCCTGAGCAGGTGATAGAACAATATGGTCAAATGTGTGGCTTGTTTACAACACAGATTTGTAACAGAAATGGGCTGTTTAGGAGAAGAATCTGTTCTTTGTGTGCCCAGTCCATCATTTGAATTGTAGCATGCTTCAAGAGATGATAAAAGCAGAAAGCAAATGTACCTTGGGACTATGAAGTAGTACATGCTTTCTTACAGGGATTATAGAAAAGTTTGATGGTATCACCCACAGATAAAGCGTGATGAGAGCCACTGAGGAATTACCTAGAGTAACTTGCTCCATTCCCTCCTCTCTGTGCGTAGTGTAGGCAAAAGAGAAGCTGTAGACAGTCAATTGCTGCTCTGATGCTGGTTAGGTAAAATGTGGCATCTGTTATGAAGAAGACAAAGCAGTCTTAAAGTATATTGTGAGTTTAGTGAAGAAGACTGGAAGTGGAAAACAAGATAACAAAAATCAAAGTAAAAGTCAAAACAGTGTTCAACCTAATTTTTCAGTGTGATGCAGGCTGGAAAACTCAGCTAGCTCCAAGTATCAAGGGTGTCAGGACAGTGAGAAGATTTGGTCAATATAAATGCACTGAGGGGACAAGATGTGTGATGGTTTGGGAGTTACCTGCCCCCGCGCCCCCCACCCTGTAAAATGACCCAGACAAGAACTCAACCAGCTGGAAGTTAAGGACTGAAGCTCTCTTTACAGCTCAGCACAATATACAGGCAGATAAATACACTATATACAGGAATATTTACAGAAATATACAAGTTAAAGGGAATACAGAAACACAACTCCCCTCCCAGAAATCAGAGACCCCAGGAGGGGCTCCCAACCACTCTTCCACCTTCTCCCCACCCCTATACTTTACCCCAAGGCTTGCCCTACGTGCAAGGTGAATTAGGAGGATTGGCCAGGGGGGTTAGAAGAAAAGTGGTTAGTGAAGATTAATCAGCAAAGAGGAGCTGGAAGCCAGACTGCCCGAGATGCTGTGCCTCCAGAGAGAGACAGACTGCGAATGCCTTATCTGTGTTTTGAGTTACCTTTCCCAAACAATCTCAGCAAGCGTATGAGTGAAGTAGACATCATGATATTTTCCTTTCACAGCCTATAGTGTAATTTTCTCTATTAAAATATTCCAGTTAGCCTCAAACCAGCACAAGATGTCAGATGGGAGGGGCTGTGTGTAAGAAATCAGTTCAGAAACGTTTCTCTTTCAGAGAGCAGAGATCATTTATCGTCTTGCTGACCTACTGACTGACCAGAGAGAAGAAATTCTCTTGGCAAACAAAAAGGACTTAGAGGAGGCTGAAAACAAAGGTACTGTTTCAAGTCCATCCATGTCTTGAATGTCTTTAATATCACAGTTTAATATCTCCAGGCCTTGAAGGAAATGAGCAGAACTAGAACTTTCTGTCACCTGGGATTAGCTGTCACAGATTAGTGAGTGAGCTCAGGACCTTGAGAGCTTGTTAGGGTGAAGAGCTGCAGCTTCCATAATTACACAAAACAGATACCCTCGTGAGAGAAGATCCCGAGGCTTTTCAGAACAGCAAGCAGTGTATTATAAAAACCCCTAACAGAACAACAACAAATACCCCTCAAAACTGCTCCCCCTCAGAAAAACAACCAAAAACCAGCCAACCAAAACCAAAGCAACACAGAAAGCAGTGCTCCGTTTTGCCGAAGGACAGTGGCTTTATAAATAGGCTATAACAGGCAACATCTGTGTCACTGCCATGCATAACATGAGCTTTCTCTGGGTTGTTCAAGATAACATTTGGCTCCTGAGGGGAAGGCTGTCATCTCTATACTTAAATGGATGCTCTCCCAAAAGAACCATGTCCCCTTCTGACTGAGGAAGTGTCTCCTTAGGTGGTTCAGGTTAAAACCATTCTTCTCTGCTAGACTGAACCATTCATGGAGAAGCTGGGACTGGGACGTGTCCATACAGAGTTGTCCAATGTATGGAATCAAGGCATTGTGGATCGTCATACTTGTGTAAAGTGCCAGAGAACCATTTTATACTGATCGGAGTGCTTGAGGGGACATGGCTTGAAGAATTTGCTGCTTGAATGTGTTCAGATTGGAAAACAGAGGCAGCTTGTCCATTCTGCACAGAAGAACTGTGTGTGTGCCTGTGCTTTGGGATTTCTGTCTGTGACATCAAAAGATGAAACTACTCCCCAAACCTCCCAGAAATTTGTGAGAGATTCAGACATACAGCAGTACTTGAAATAGGACAAATATTATTCTTGTGGATCTTGATGTTGTTTCTTTAACAAATCACTTAAACCACTCGAGGTGAGTGACATTATTGTCACATTTGAGTGGTTTTATTGTGGCTGCTGGACTGCATTTTTCATTTTGGGAAGGTTTCTTGCTAAGGCATAGAAAATAGCTGAATTTTCCTTCATTCACCACCTGCTTCAGTAACTTTTACTGGAGCCTAGACAAACCAATCTATCTCCAGCACAATTTCTCCTTCCTCCCAGGAAGACTGGCCCTCCCGCTGCTGAAGCGCCTGAGCCTGTCCACGTCGAAGCTGAACAGCCTGGCCATCGGGCTGCGGCAGATCGCAGCCTCCTCGCAGGACAGTGTGGGCCGCGTGATCCGCAGGACACGCATAGCCAAGGACCTGGAGCTGGAGCAGGTGACGGTGCCCATCGGCGTCCTCCTCGTCATCTTCGAGTCCCGTCCCGACTGCCTACCACAGGTACCTGAGGAGGGCAAATCGCGCTGCTTGGCAGTCCTGTGGTGACAAAATAAAGAACGTTCCTGTTGGTGAGGAGTCGAGGCTGCAGGAAGTCTCAGGGGACTCTTGCTTCGGCTCTTCCAAAACTGCTTTCATTGGCATCCCTGCTTTTCCTGCAGGGAGATCTCAGGACTTGTCTATGCGGTGCTCTCAGTCACTCAGACCTGTTGCTTTGTCTGGTTGGTTGCTGTTTAAACTCAGCATGCAGAAGGACTTCTCTTGGGCTCAGGTGGTGCAATTGCTGCATGTGTCTTACGAATTTGTGTCCTAGGTTAGGAGGCTCCTACCGATAAGCACTGGTTTTGTCTGCCCGTGTTGCTGATACAAAGGCTGAGATGAAACAGGAGCTCTTTAATACAGAAGCTAATAATTAACTGGTAACTGTTTGGAATACCTGCTGAGGAAAAAAAAAAAAAAAAAAAGAAAGGAAGAAGAAAAAAAAATTTTAAAAAATGCTGAGCCCAGAAAGCACATTTCCTGGCTCTGAGTGGTCTGTCCTGTCCTGATTCTGCTTGTGTGTTTTTACCTGGTTGCGGTGGGATGGGTGTGAGGAATGTTTGAAATTCTTGAGCACTGAAGTTTCTGGAAAAGCTAGTGAAAAATCTCAAATTATGTCCTATAAGTGAATATAATAAGGCAAACATCTTAAAGACAAATGCCTTCACCTGCAGAGCTCTGTAGAAGCATTGCTGTGAGTAAATGCTGTTATAATGCATGAAAATATGGGGACTGAACTGACATTGCAGAGGCAACCTTGATCTTATATTCTAACTCCTGACAGCTTTTACTAAGCAACTGTACTGGATTTTAGTCAGAAAAAAAAAAAAAAACTTTCATTATCAACAGTCTCTCCCATAATCTAGGTGTTGAGGAGGAAGATTAATTGAGGAGTTCTCTAACATATGAGCAGTTGTTGAAGGAGAGGGGGATGGGTACAGGCACTGTAAGAGGAAGTGAGACTCAGCTGCTGGACAGCTTGGTAAACTTTGTGCCTGAATTTTGTGAGCAGTCCCTCCACATGTCCTCCTGAAAGGAGGTATGCTTTAGGTGAAGTTCCCTTGAAACAAAAAGGCGCTGGTCTGTCTCATCCACCACCATTAGTTCCTTGCTGCTAGCTCTGTTCTTCATAGCAACCAGTATGTTTCCTTGTTGAATTCTAGCCTGTCTTCCTGAACTTGGTCTCTTGCCTTCTGTAGCTGTTGTCTCCCTCTTTCTATTCTCTCTTTATCTTAAAACTTACACTAGACTGACTCTTGCTGGCTTTCCCCCGGCTTTTGTTTTACAGACGTGGAACAGCTTGTCTGGGTAGCTACTTTTCTTCCTGCCAGCCTCCTGGCATAATCTCATGTTCTCTGATGCAACTGCAGAGGATCATCTCTCATCACCTTATTGTATTTTTCTGAAGTTTGTTTTCTTTTCTGTATTCTTTTCAATCCTGACGGCAGGATAAGATAGAATATCAAACATTGTTACCAGTTCAATAATAACAGGGCACAGGAGGTGTTCTGAGGAGATGTATCTGATTGGTTTAAATGCTGAGTCGCAAGTGTGACACTAGGTAACTTCTTGTTAGTTGTGAGTGCTTGGCTAGTTCTGGAATCCACATCTCAACAGCACACAGTTGATACATAGAGATGAGTGCAGGTTTGGTGATGATAATGTACATACAAGCTCTCCCAGAGGACAGTAATACAGTGAAGAAAAAAACCCAAAAGCTACTTTGTTTTAAAGATTCTGGAGAGGAGGCAGTTTTGTTTTCTAAGGTAATATGTATTTATTTTTTTTCCTTGCTTTCAAATAGACAAATTGTGAGACCATTGTGATTGGGGTTGGGGTGAGGAAAGCAGAAATAAGAAAGTAAAATAAGTCTGAGGAGAACTTTACCACCCATACTCCCTAGGTGGAAAAGAACAAAACCCTCTGTTTTAACCTTTGTGTTAAGGAGGTTTTCAGTTTAGTGGGGAAAACACCAATAAGAACTAGTGTCTGAAGATTAAACAAATTGGATATATGTTTTGAAGAGCAAAAGTAACTTTTCTGAAGTACAGAAGCACCTCTCCTATGAGGACAGACTGAAAGAGCTGGGGCTGTGCAGTCTAGAGAAGTGGAGGCTCCGAGGTGACCTTATTGTGGCCTTCCAGTATCTAAAGGAAGATACAAAAAAGCTGGGGAAGGACTTTTTAGGCTCTCAGGTAGTGACAGGACTTGGGGGAATGGAGCAGAGCTGGAGGTGGGGAGACTCAGACTGGATGTGAGGAGAAAGTTCTTTGTCATGAGAGTGGTGAGAGCCTCGAACGGGTTGCCCAGGGAGGTGGTTGAGGCCCCATCTCTGGAGGTGTTTAAGGGCAGACTGCATGAGGCTCCGTGCAACCTGATCTAGGGTAGTGTGTCCCTGCCCATGGCAGGGGGCTTGAAACTGGATGATCCTTGTGGTCCCTTCCAACCCTGACTGATTCTGTGATTCTATGATTCTAACTTTTTATCTGACTAGCACAAAGCAGTGGCTTCTTTGGAGTGTTTTGCTGAAGTATGATCTGTGTTACTGGACTCTAGTGTGAAATTTGACATCTTAAACAGAAAGACTTTTTTGTTCCTTCTGCTGATAAACATGAAAGGAAAATGATACAGGTGATGCTGAGCTTGTTGTCTGGAAGGTTTCTTCCTACACTTAAGGCGAGTGTTGTCTGTTTATGACTTAGGTTTTAAACTGCACAATGAAAATGTTCTTCCTGCTCACAGGAAGAGCTCATTAGACACTCTGTGCCAGAATGGTTAGGTACAAGAATGCCTGCCCCTAAAATTATTCTTCTTGTGGTGTGATTGCACACATAGGTTCCCAGTTCATATTAGAGCCTATGTCCAGGGTTTGCTTTGACTTGCCCACTGCAGTTTCCCCATGAACACATTTGTTCCGTTCACTAACACACTGAATCACTGGATCTCAGTGTGCTGCTGTGTTGTTGTGACATTTTTTATGCCATAACGTAAAAACTAGTGAATAACACTAAGCAAATTGATAGGATTGATAGTCCTGTCCTTAATCTGTTTTGTGTTGTTACTCTGAAAGATGAGACATTACTTTTCTCTGCCTTTTAGAAAACTTTATTTAAAAATAAATCTTTCTCTGACAGGTGTCTGCTTTAGCCATAGCCAGTGGAAATGGCTTACTGCTTAAAGGAGGGAAAGAGGCAGCACATAGTAATCAAATCCTTCATCATCTGACACAAGAAGCACTCTCCACTCATGGAGTCAAAGATGCGGTGCAACTAGTAGGTGCCTTGAATAAAATCAACAGTTTCCTTGCTGTGGCTTACATAAAAGTCAGGGGCAGAGCCTGAGAGTTGAAAACATTTGTAGACTGTTTGTATTGCAACCCCCACAGGTGAACACAAGAGAGGAAGTAGAAGATCTCTGCCGTTTGGATAAACTGATAGATCTAATCATTCCACGTGGTTCCTCTCAGCTAGTCAGGAACATCCAGAAAGCTGCGAAGGGAATCCCAGTGATGGGACACAGTGAAGGAATCTGTCATGTGTACGTGGACACCGATGCCAGCGTTGAGAAGGTCACACGAATAAGTAAGCTGGGAGCGGGTGTTCAGAATTTCCCAGGTGTAATTAGACTTTTTTTTTCAGCTTTGCAATGTATGATATGGTTGTGGTAATTGATAATTTGTATGGTGTCCAAAATCTTTGTCATAAATGTTAAGTAACTGATTACCTACTTTTAAACCTCAGTCAGAGACTCCAAGTGTGAATATCCTGCTGCCTGTAATGCTCTGGAAACTCTCTTAATTCATCGAGACTTGCTGCGAACCCCGCTGTTCGACCAGATCATAGACATGTTGAGAGTAGAACAGGTTAGTCACTCCTGTTTTGGTTTGAGGGCTTTCCCCTAACACATTAGAAGCATTTGGTCTGGATGGTGTAAGTTTAAGGGGGCATAACATTACCTTGCCCGTGTTTCTTTGTACATGTAAATGGACTTACAGAGCACTTTCTCTGCTTCTGCATGCAATCACAAGCTTCTGTAGAAATGATCTGAAAGCAACTTCTTCAGGATAGCTACATATCATTATTGGGATACGAGTAGTTTCTTTTTTATTGCAGAAATCATCTTCTGCCTTGGAAGAGCATTTACACAGTTCTTTCTTTACTCTTCTTAATTCTGACTTTAACTGCTGTTAACCTCCCAGATGCAGAGCCTCTTCTTCTTAAATCTATTAATTTAGCTTCTTACCCAAGTGAATTCCCTTTCTTTTTTAATCCTTTCTGAATCTACTCCACCCATGCTTTTTTTAAACCTTAGATAGCCTTTATCCACACTCGTTTTCCCTCCTAGCATGTCAAAGGAACAGTGGATGACCAGTACACCAATTATTTGTCTTGCCAAGGGTAATGCTTTGTCAGTAAAGGTAGCAGAGCATCAGGATGACTAAGTGATGTGACTCTGTTAAATAATTCTAAATGGGTTCTGATTGAGGGGTGGGTTATGGTAGGTAGCCAACCCAGCATGTCAGCTATTGTACCCTGCTTCTAGTTCACTAATCTGCTACGTTTGGGTGTAGTGCTTGGGGATATGGCTTAGGGCGAACCTTGTAGAGTAGGGTTATTGGTTGGACTTGGTGATCCTGAGGGGCATTGCCAGCCTTTATGTTTCTGTGATTCTGTTTGCCAAACTGTAGGCAAATGTGGGTTAACTCCAGTTGCCTAAGCATCATAAAAGGAGTCAAAAGCAAAGAACTGTGTGGGTTGAAAGAAAATTAGTTTTAAGTGAAGGACAAAGGAAGAAAAAAAAAGGGAAGGCGAGGGGGTAAAAACCAACATATACACGCACACACAAATAAACCCCACAAACTCAAGAAAATAGCAACAACAAACCCAAAACACACTGGGAAAAACCCACCCCCACTCTGCCCCCAAGAAACAAAACAAAACAAAACAGCTCACAGCTGGAAAGAGAAACCAAATTCAACCCCTAAAAACCCTCACAAGTGAGCCAAAACTAATTCCTTACCATCTGCTACAAGCAGACCGATGTCCAGCCAGTCTCTGAGTGATGTCTGCGTTCTTCAAAACCCACCTTGTCTCAGCTAGTATTGTAGCACATGGAAATTCTCCTTGGACAGTGTGAAGGTTTGGGAGCTCCCCACCCCCCCACACTT
>VWZE01024617.1:0-26794 GCA_013396675.1 Eubucco bourcierii
TTTGGACCAGGCAAAAGCTTTCCTGGAAATTTTTCCTCTCCCTTTTTCGTAGGAAACCACAAGTCTTTCCTCACGTGCCACTTTAACACCACCACCAGCACTCCCCAAAGTTTGGCTTTTTTGGCTGAAATTTAACCTCTAGTGTTTTCCTTTTTTATTTTCATTTCTTCACTTTCATACTGAAATTATCCAAGCACCTACGTCCCTGATCTCTGTCCCTGAGAGACATCCACTGCTTCTCTGCTGTGTTAATCCTCTTCAGTACTCTGAGGACTTGTAGAATCATAGAATTATAGAATGGTGAGGTTGGAAGTGACCTCAAAGCTCATCCAGTTCCAACCCCCTGCCATAGGCAGGGACACCTCCCACTAGCACAGGTCACTCAAGGCCTCCTCCAACCTGGCCTTGAACACCTCCAGGGAGGTTCTGGAGCACAGAATCACAGAATGTGAACAAATATCCCATTCTGTGCTTCTGTGCTCCACAACCTCCCTGGGCAACCTGTGCCACTGTCTCACCATCTTCACTGCAAACAACTTCCTAACATCCAGTTTCAATCTCCCCTCTGCCAGTTCAAACCCATTCCTCCTCACCCTGGCATTACAAGACCTTGTCAATAGTCCCTCCCCAGCCTTCTTGGAGCCCCCTTCAGATCCTGGAAGGCTACTCTAAGGTCTCCTGGAAGCCTTCTCTCCTGCAGGCTGCAGAGCCCCAACTCTCTCAGCCTGGCCTCACAGCAGAGCTGCTGCAGCCCTCTGAGCATCTTNCACTGCAGGCTCATGTTGAGCTTTTCATCACCCCAGACTCCAAGGTCCTTTTCCTCAGGGCTGCTCTCAGCCATTCCCCACCCAGCCTGGAGCTGTGCTTGGGATTGTGCCTACCCAGGTGCAGGACCTTACACTTGGCCTTGTTGAATGTCATGAGGTTGGTCTGGGCACAGCTCTGCAGCCTGTCCAGGTCCCTCTGGATGGATCCCTGCCCTCTAGCAAGTGACTGTGCCACACAGCTTGGTGCCATCTGCAAACTTTCTGAGGCTGCACTGATTCCTCTGTCCATATACAAGGGAGGAGAGCAAAGGGCTTTACATCTGGAGGAGTCACAGTGGTACAACTGAATATTTGAGGCATAGAAGATTCCATGTGAACCTGAGGATGAATTTTTTTCCCTGTGAAGGTGACAGAGCACTGGAATAGGCTGCCCAGGATGGGTTGTTGAGTCTCCCTCTCTGGAGATATTCAAGAACCATCT
The DNA here is from genome assembly GCA_013396675.1 of Eubucco bourcierii. Taxonomy (NCBI): domain Eukaryota; kingdom Metazoa; phylum Chordata; class Aves; order Piciformes; family Ramphastidae; genus Eubucco; species Eubucco bourcierii. The sequence goes on from VWZE01024617.1 coordinate 1,249, forward strand.
GGATGTGTTCCTGTGTGATCTGCTCCGGGTCCTCCTGCTCTGGCAGAGGGATTGGCCTGGATGAGCTTTCAAGGTCACTTCCAACCCCTTACATTCACTGTAAAGAGCTTATTCCTAACACCCAATCTAAACCTTCTCTTCTCTAGTTTGAATCCATTAGCTTTTGTCTTGTCACCACAAGCCTCAGGAAACAGTCTCTCTCCATCCTTCTTGTAGGTCCCCTTCAGGAACTCTATTAGGTCTCCCTGGAGTCTTCTCCAGGCTGAACACCCCCAGCTCCCTCAGCCTGTCCTCATAGCAGAGGTGCTCCACCCCCCTGATCATTTTCATACCCCTCCTCTGGATCTGCTCCATCAACAATCAGCTAAAGCTCCCAGCAGCTCTGTTTCCTCTCATTTCTGGGGTGCTCAGGGGTTGTTTGACAAACACACAGCCCAATTTTTAATGATGACTGTGGCAAGCAGAGCCATAACCAATAAAACTAAACAGTGAGGACTGCACTATCAGAGCTGTTTGTGTTGCAGCTGGCTGGAGCAGGGCTGGGAAGATGTGCGGGGAAGGGAAAGATGCATTGTGCTGGGTGGTCTTTGCTCATCCTCAAAAAATGCCTTATGTTCCTCATTTGCTGCCTATCTCTGTCAATTATCAAGTTCATCCAAAGCAGTTTGAAAAGCATAAAGCATTGTGTCAATGGAAAAAGCTACCAGAGGTCTGCTGGAATCTTTCCATTGATGCCTCATCTCTAAGAGTTACATCAGATGGAAGCGAACGAGAAAGAGCTGAAGAGAAAGGAACCTACAGCAGGTGGAGAACAAAGAGGGCAGCACACTGCTGATCCCCTCTGCCAGTTAGGAGGGACACTGCAGTGTGCCCTGAAGGTCTGTCCCTGATGATCTTGGACCACAGAGGGGAAAGGCACTTCCTGGTGGGAAGTACCATTCCCTTTTCTTAGTATGAAGCTCCTGCCTGCTTGCTTTCGTTGCTAACAGAGGGTCTTAGAATGTCTTGAGTTGGAAGGGACCTTAAAGATCCTTGAGTTCCAACCTCCCTGACATGGGCAGGGACACCTCCCACTAGACCAGGCTGCTCGAGACTCATCCAGCCTGGTCTTAAACACTTCTAGGGATGAGATGTCCACAACTTCTCTGGGCAACCCATTCCATGTCTCACCACCATCATAGTGAAGAACTTTTATCCTCATGGAGTTTTCAGGCTGATTAGTGTTTAAAAAAAGAAAAAGCACTGCAGAGATGACAAGCATTAGAGCACAGGTATTAGAATAAATGGTGTGAACAGTAGAACAGGATGTGTTGGGGAAGGGAAGCATCCAGGAGCCTTTTCAAGTTGGCAGTTATGCAGCTTAGCTGAGGGTTCTGGTAACTGTCTGTCCTTCTCCATTAAAAAAGAACAAACAGAAACACCAAACAACAAATTGAAAAAAAAAAAACCACAAAACAAAAACAAAAACAAAAAGAACAGAAAAGAACAAAAAAAGAACAAAGAACAAAAAAAAAAACCAAAACAACAACAGATAAAAACATTTTTAAAAATAAAAATAAATATAAAAATAAACAAAAAAAAATCAAAACCAAAATCTAAAGCCCAAACAAACAAAAAAACAAAAATTAAAAAAAAAAAAATAAAACAAACAAAAAGTAAACCAACTGAAATAACCCAAACCATTTCAGATGAACAAAGGAAAAGGAATTGGGATTTGGTTTGCTTCTATTTTCCAGATCCTTAAAATATGAAGAGGATAGAGTNAACAAAAAACAAAAAAAAAAACCAAAACAACAACAGATAAAAACATTTTAAAAAATAAAAATAAATATAAAAATAAACAAAAAAAAAATTCAAAACCAAAATCCAAAGCCCAAACAAACAAAAAAAAAAATAATAAAACAAACAAAAAGTAAACCAACTGAAATAACCCAAACCATTTCAGATGAACAAAGGAAAAGGAATTGGGATTTGGTTTGCTTCTATTTTCCAGATCCTTAAAATATGAAGAGGATAGAGTGTGCTGAGCTGCTGTAGATAAAGAAAGGGAAAAGGAGAATCACAGAATCACAGGATGTTAGGGATTGGAAGGAATCTCCAAAGCTCATCCAGTCCAACCCCCCTGCCAGAGCAGCAGCACCCAGAGCAGATCACACAGGAACACATCCAGGTGGTTGTTGAATATATCGAGAGGGAGACTCCACAACCTCCCTGGGCAACCTGTGCCAGTCTTCTGTCACCCTCACAGGGAAAAAATCCTCCTCATGTATCCATGAAACTTCCTATGCCTCAGCTTCCACCCAGTGCCCCTTGGCCTGTCACTGGGCATCACCCAGCAGAGCCTGGCTCCAGCCTCCTGCCACTCACACATTTTTATCAACATGAATGAGGTCACTTCTCAGTCTCCTCCTCCCCAAGCTACAGAGCCGCAGCTCCCTCAGGCTCTTCTCCTAAGGAGTTTGAAGAATTGTCACAATTTTCTAGTTCCAAACGGTAAAGCTTTCATTATCTTCATCACAGATGGCAAAATATGAGGAAGACAAAAGTTGTGCTTGAAAGCACCTAGAGAAAATGAGGGCAGTGTGCATCAAAGCAGTGGTTCCTCGTTTGAATTTGTTCAGACTCCTTTGTATTTCCAGAGGAGCAAAATCATAGAACCAACCAGGCTGGAAGAGAGCTCCAAGCTCACCCAGCCCAACCTAGCACCCAGCCCTGGCCAATCAACCAGACCATGGCACTAAGTGCCCCAGCCAGGCTTTGCTTCAACACCTCCAGGGATGGGCACTCCACCACCTCCTTGGGCAGCCCATTCCAATGCCAATCACTCTCTCTGCCAACAACTTCCTCCTAACATCCAGCCTGAACCTGCCCTGGCACAAATTCACACTGTGTCCCCTCCTGTTGCTGGTTGCCTGGGAGCTCATGGAAAAATGAGCTTATAGAGAAGAAAAAGAGTGTGGTGAAAGAGAAGATGTGCTTGGCAACTATGGTGTAAAGAGAGTTAGAAAATCCACAAAATGGAACTAAAAGGACAGGGAATATGAACTGCTGAGAGTGTGCCAGGGCATTACTCATCCCTTGAGTCTACCCTGAAAGGTTAGGGTTATTTTTAAGAACACATTTCTTTAAGGAAAAGAATAATTTCCTAGCAGAGGTAATTTCTGGACGGTCATAAACTCTCTCAAGGGAAGCAGAAACCCCAGCAATGAAGTCAACAAAAGCTAGGTGGAGGAAGAGGAGGAGGAAAACTGCACAGTAGCCCTCAGGGCAATCCCAAGAATGACATCCTAGTGGAAGGGAAGATGTGGAAAATCCTGGCAAAGGGCAGCTGCTGAGTAGATAAAGATGTGGATGGGAAAAGAAGGAAAGGGAGCAGGGAACAGATGTGTAGATCAGCTCAGGTTAGATGGCAGTGGAGAAGGCTGAGATACTCTTGTCTAGGTGAGGTTTGTTTGGAAGATGTGGAAAATCCTGGCAAAGGGCAGCTGCTGAGTAGATAAAGATGTGGATGGGAAAAGAAGGAAAGGGAGCAGGGAACAGATGTGTAGATCAGCTCAGGTTAGATGGCAGTGGAGAAGGCTGAGATACTCTTGTCTAGGTGAGGTTTGTTTAATTTCAGCTCCATGAGATTTTCAGGGGGATGAGGAAGGCCAAAATGTTGTCACCTACCCTGTGGCTCACAGAATCCATGGACTTTGAGTCTTGAAGATTTTTTTAAGGGTATCTCTAGCAACATTTAATGAAGTGAGGGCTGTTATGGAGCCTTAAGTCACCCCTTCTGCTTCCACACCAGGCTCCCAGGCCAGCCTTTTCCCCAAGCAGCCTCAAGCTGCACTGGAATCTGACAAGTGCAGTGAAGAAAACGTCACTGACATTGCAAGTTGAAAGCACCATCTGTTAGCATATTTTGATTTTCTAAAGGACTGTGGTGTGAGGGAGGGGAGTGGGGGTTGGACTAGATGACCTTTGGAGGTCCCTTCCAACCCAGACCATTCTATGATTGTATGATTCTAATTTTCTTAGAATCATAGAACCTTAAAATCATAGCACCTTAGAATCATAGAACTTTAAAATCATAGAACCTTAAAATCACAGAACATTAGAATCATAGAACCTTAAAATCATAGAACCTTAGAATCATGAACTTTAAAATCATAGAACCTTAAAATCATAGAATCTTAAAACCTGTCTTCTATCTTTCTATGATTTTATCCTTCCTAAAGAGCTTGCAAGCCTCCATCCCAACACTCCAGTTGCAGAAGAGATCCCACCACACCTCAACAAAGCCAATAGCATCATAGGCTTGTAGGCATGCACATCTCTGGCTCTTCTTGTTTGCTCCCCTGATCTAGTTGGGGGTGTCCCTGTTTACTGCAGGGAGGCTGGACTAGATGAGCTCTAGAAGTCCCTTCCAACCCAGTGCATTCCACACACATCAGCACAGTGGGAATTGGTCCCTTTTGAATTTGATTTAGTATCCAGAATCCCTTAGTTCTTCATTTCAGGTATTCTGCTCTGTGCTGCACCTCAGGTGCTCTCCTGATAATGTTTTTCAGTGTTATCAAAGGAGTTTAGGGAAGTGGAAATACTCCTCTGCCAAGCTTATGAAACATCAAACACTAAGTCAGTCCTGAGTCTAAGGCATTTTTAAGTGAGGTCAGGCAGATCATTTAAGGGAAACTATCACAGCTCTCTGGATCTGGAATATCTGAATCAAATACTGAAACTTCCAAGCTTCTGCTAGATGAGTTAGGCTTCATGATGGTTTTCCTACACTGCCAGCAAAGGTTTATGATCTTCTCCCTAACTTTCTGGTGAGTTACAGCTTTTGCAGAGTGAAATAATTGCCATAAAGTGCTGAATGAGGGCATTGCAAAGATATGTGATGTACTCATCCTGAAACACTCTCAAAAGAGAAACCTCTCCAGTATATCTTGATTCAGCATCAAAACTGAGTAGTAGTGCCCAGTGACAGGACAAGGGCTAATGAGCACAAAGTGCAACACAGAAGGTTCCATGCAAACATGAGGAAAAAATTCTTCACTTTGAGTGTGGCAGAACACAGGAACAGGCAGCCCAGAGAGGTTGTGGAGGCTTCAACTCTGCAGGCATTCAAAACCCATCTGGGCACGTTCCAATGTGATTTACTCCAGGTGGTCCTCCTCTAGCAGGTGGGTTGGACTAGATGATTCTTCAGAGGTCACTTCCAACCCTTTCCATTTTGTGATTCTGTTTAAGAAAAGAAAAAGAAAAGCAAGAAATTCTGAGAGATGTCTGCAGGTATCTCCTGCAATTATATCGACTTGATCAAAGCTGCTTTTTGTCTCAAGGCACTGGCAATAACAAAGTCAAATCATAGAAACAGAAACACAGAGACACAGAAACATAGAGTCATAGAATCACAGAATCATAGAATCACAGCATCATAGAACAGTCTGGGTTGGAAGAGACAAGCAAAGGTCATCCAGTCCAAACCCCTCTGCATTCAGCAGGGTCATCCTCATCTAGATCAGGTTGCCCAGAGCCTCATCTTGAATATCTCCAGGGATAGGACCCAACCAGCTCCCTGGCAACCTGTTCCAGTTTTGCATTACCCTCATGGTGCAGAAGTTGTTCCTAGCACCCAAATTAAATTTGCTCTGCTCTAGTTTGAAGCCATTGCCCTTCGTCCTGTCACTGCAGGCTTTTGCAAGCAGTCTCTCTCCATCCTTCTTATGGGTCCCCTTCATGCTGCTATTAGGTTTCCCCAGAACCTTCTCTTCTCCAGACTGAACACCCCCAGCTGCCTCAGCCTCTTCTCACAGCAGAGGTGCTTCAGCCCCCTGATCATTTTCATGGCCCTGAATGATCCATCTGAACTCCTTTGAACTCTCAAGACTCGGCACTCAAGACACTCCTGTGCTTGTGCCTCAGTTTGGCAGTTTACACCCTCCTGAAGATACATCTCTGGAGATCTGCATCCATCCCTCACTTATTTTCCTGTCATCTCAAAGTTCAACCCTTGCAAACAAATGTTTTGCTTTTGTGACACCGTCTAACAGACCTTCAGGCTTGTGGAGAGTACAAAAGGATCACAGCACCAACTTGATCACAAATCCTATCTGCTGTTTGTAGCAGATCATGTAGAGCTGTCCCTACAGTGTTCTGCAGTACATCCAGATGAGCACCTATCTTTTTTTTCCTATACAAGAATGTATGCAACCCTTAATCAGTTGGCTGATAAAGGCTGATATTGTGTCAAATTTTGGGCTCCCCAGCTTGACAGGGACATGCTGGAAAGAGTTCAGCAGAGAACCACAAGGGTGATTTGAGAACTTGAGCATCTGCCCTGTGAAGACAGACTGAGAGCCCCGAGGCTGTTTAGACTGGAGAAGAGAAAACTGAGAGGAGGTCTGAGCAATGTGTACAAATATCTGAGGGGTGGGGGTCAATTGCCTGGGGCCAATCTCTTTTGGATGGTCAGCAGCAACAAACCAAGGAGTAACAGCTACAAACTGAAACAGAAAAGGTTTCAGCTCAACATGAAGAGAAACTTCTTTAGAGTGAGGGTGACACAGCCCTGGAGCAGGCTGCCCAGAGAGGTTGTGGACTCTCTTCTGAAGACTTCCAAACCCTACCTGGATGCATTCCTGTGAGAATTACCCTAGGGGTCCCTGCCTTGGCAGGGAGATTGGACTGGATGATCTCTGGAGGTCCCTTCCATCTTCTAAGGTTCTGTGAGACTGTGATTCTGTTTTTCTAGCCCTAAAATACTTTGCTTCCTAAGCCCTCTCAATGAGGTCAACCTCTTGGAGGCATACCATTGTTGGCAGCAGATGCTTAAAATTCAGTTCTCTGGAGCTAGCTCTGAAGTGAGCTGCTTTATCATCTCTCCCCAAGCTGCAAACAGTCCAGTACTAAACCACTGGAGAAACAGCTCTGAGCTTTCCAAATTTCAGGACAGAAACATTGAGACTCAGGTTTGATTCAACATTTCCAGCATTGTTAGATCTGGAATTCTCTCTCCTCACTACCTTCATCATCCTTCTGGATGTCCTCTGCTCGTGGATCATCCCCTGCATGGCAAGGCAGTTCCAGAGTGCTGTGCTCATCCTTTCTATTTATGGGGATGGCATTTGCTGACCAGGAGAAGGAGCCAGCAACTTTAGGGTGCCTTTTAATTTCTTTCATTCCTTGGTTCCTTCTGTGAGTTTTCCACCCTCTAGTTCTGCCCACAGAGGTGGAGCAGGAGTCATCCAAAAAGAAGAGGGAAAAATGCTAATAAAGGGAGGGTTGTTTCTATTTAATTAACATTTACTTTGAATAAAAGAAGATTAAAACTACATCTGCAGAGCTCTGACATTCAGCTGCATTAAAAACCTGCTGTTTTTCCATGGAGAAGTCTTGAATGCAGTGCTGAAACTTCTCTTCTGGGTAGCATTTCTTTTTAAGCCACTTTAATGAGATTTCCAGAGTAGCTGTCTAGTTACAGGGGGTGGGGAGAAATAAAAGGAGAGGAAGACCTTTTCTTTCTTGTTCCACACTGAGACCAAGAGGCAATCTGTCAGCCCCAGATTTGCAATCACTTCAAACTGTAGGTGTACTTAAAACCCAGTTCTTTGTCTGGCCCTTAAAACTCACCATGAGATTGTTAAGGGATCTAATCAAAACAGTGTCAATTATCTTTACACACCTCTGAAGTATCAGTCATGCAAAGCAGCATAAACCCAGAATCATAGAATCACAGAATCACAGAATCATAGAATCACAGAATCACAGAACCACAGAATCACAGAATCATAGAATCACAGAATCACAGAATCACAGAATCATAGAACCACAGAATCACAGAATCACAGAATCACAGAATCACAGAATCACAGAACCACAGAATCACAGAATCACAGAATCACAGAATCACAGAATCATAGAACCACAGAATCACAGAATCACAGAACCACAGAACCACAGAATCACAGAATCATAGAACCACAGAATCATAGAACCACAGAATCACAGAATCACAGAACCACAGAACCACAGAATCACAGAATCACAGAATCACAGAATCATAGAATCACAGAATCACAGAATCATAGACTCACAGAATCATCGAATCACAGAATCATAGAATCACAGAATCACAGAATCAGTAAGGGCTGGAAGTGTGAACCTACCAGCAAGCTTTTCTCACTCTGATTAGATCAGCAGAGAGATCATTTTTGAAGCAGGAGATCATTTATAGCTCCTCTGGACCCTGGGATTGTCAGAAACAAAGAACTGAAGTTCATCTCCCTTTTTGTGATTCTGAAATACTCAACCCTGCTGAGACCTCATCTTGAGTACTGCCTTCAGGTTTGGGCTCCCCAGTTTAAGAGGGACAGGGATCTGCTGGAGAGAGTCCCAGGGAGGACTACGAGGTTGATGAGGGGACTAGAGCACTGCCTGGTGAGGAGAGACTGAGGGACCTGGGGCTGCTTAGTCTGGAGAAGAGAAGAATGAGAGGATTTAATAAATGTTCATAACTATCTGAGGGCTGGGGGTCAGGAGGGGGGGGACAGGTTCTGCTCACTGATGCCTGGGATAGGACAAGCAGCAATGGATGGAAGCTGCAGCACAGGAGGTTCCAGCTCAACACAAGGGGCAACTTCTTGACTGGAAGGGTCCCAGAGCCTTGGCACAGGCTGCCCAGAGAGGTTGTGGAGTCTCCTTCTCTGGAGTTTTTCAAGGGCTGTCTGGATGTGTTCCTGTATGCCCTGAGCTAAATTGTCTGGTCCTGCTCTGGGAGGAGGTTGGACTGGATGATCTCTTTGTGTCCCTTCCAACCCCTGACATCCTGTGAGCCTCTGAACCTGAGTACTTGGGGAGAACCTACAAAATGAACCTGTGTGCAGCTGGCAGCTGAGCAGTGCTTTAGCTGAGACCTGTTGGTTGCCTCCAAAAACAATTCCATCATGTCTGGCTCTGCCTATGCTCTAAGAGCTGCAAGACAGGCACCAGTTTGTGCTAGTGCTTAGATTACTGCTCTCACCAAGAAATATTTTTTTTTTAAGTTAATAACACTGCAGATGATGTTTAAAATGGATGCAATCAATTATTTCCCAGATGGTAAAACCACAGTGGCTCAGGGGCAGCAATTCTGCTATTTGCTCTGACCCAGCTTTGTGACTTCTTTCATGGGCATCTGGAGCCTCTTTAGTGAGTATCCACACCCTAGAAGAATGGGAGTGCAGAAAGCATCTGCTGAGCTTGCATACCTCCTCCACACACTTTTGGAGATGCTGAGGTGAAGTCCTGCTGTGGCATGAGACCTGTATCATTTGGGATTTCTCAGATTTGGGAGGATTTCAAGTTTCAAGTGCTTCTATGTGCAGCTGCAAGCTGCAGAACAGAAAACAACAACCTGCTGTGCTTCTCCCCGAGCCATATGCATGTGGACATGCAAAAATAGTCACTTGGGGAGGTAAAAATCTTTCCCTACAGCTGTTGCTGCTCCCAGCTGACAGCTTGGGTTGGGTTGATTTCTGCCTGTTGAGGGTTAGGGCTGGCTTAGCCAGGAGGCAAATGTCAGGCAATTTCTACTAACCTCTCTCCATTCCCAAAGGGAAAAGAACAGGAGTAAGGAAGAAAGACACCCATGGAGCAGAAAACCAAACAGCTTTAATGAAAATAAAAGTAGTAACAATATAGTCAAATACATACAAAGCCAATATTGAACCCAACCCCTCTGATTACATCACCATCACCACTGCAGAAGAGGAGGCTCAGGGCAGACCTCATTGCTCTCTGCAGCTACCTGAAGGGAGGCTGTAGCCAGCTGGGGTTGGGCTCTTCTGCCAGGCAACCAGCAGCAGAACAAGGGGTCACAGCCTCAAGTTGTGCCAGGGGAGGTCTAGGCTGGATGTTAGGAGGAAGTTGTTGCCAGAGAGAGTGATTGGCATTGGAATGGGCTGCCCAGGGAGGTGGTGGAGTGCCCATCCCTGGAGGTGTTGAAGCAAAGCCTGGCTGGGGCACTTAGTGCCATGGTCTGGTTGATTGGCCAGGGCTGGGTGCTAGGTTGGGCTGGGTGCCAGGTTGGGCTGGGTGCCAGTTTGGACTGGGTGAGCTTAGAGGTCTCTTCCAACCTGGTTGATTCTATTTTATTGATACTGTGGGCAAGCACTGTGGAAGTCCCAGACAAGACTCAGCAGCAGACAGGGACCAGATTCAGGAGCTGGAGTCTGGAAGTGGCTTCAGGAACTCACAGTTTAGGATCAAAGGCAGAATGGACAGAGCCTCCATGGACACCATCCCTTGGCACATGGCTTTGCTGGCAGCTGACAACACTTGTTTCAATCCACCCCCAGGGAAATGGGCTTGGTATGAACCACCTGCAAGCCAGATGTTCCCCACTAGCTGCCAGGTGAAATCTAGAGGGACCTTAGGTTTGTGTTTGAAAGAGTGTTCCTGTATTTGGCCTTGTGAAGAATTCTCCCAGCCCCACCTATTGCAGCTGTGGAAGAAAAAGGTTGCTATGAATAAGCAGAAAAAGAATGAAACTAAAGAAGCAGCTGAGGCAGGGCTGGATGTCTCAATGTCTCACTCCTGTGGGGAGAGGTACCACTCTGAGCCCACACTCTTGTGCTTCCTCACCAAAATTCACACCTCTGGTTTTTGGTTTTGTTTTTTTGGCTTCCTTTCTACTGTATCCTATAATAGAAGTCTTCTAGGCTGTGGTTTGCCTCTGTAAATTGGGAAAATGCTGGAAGAAGCTGGGGAAGGAACCATGAAAGCTGTAGCACAGCATCTGAAATGGAGTGAGCAGGACATACAGCAAGGAGCACAGCATGAGCCAGCAATGTGAGTCTGCAGCTCAGAAGGTAACCATGTGCTGGACTGCATCAAATGCAGTGTGACCAGCAGGGTGAGGGAGAGGGGCACAGAGATGCTCAGAGGGCTGCAGCAGCAGCTCTGCTCTGAGGATAGGCTGAGAGATTTGGGGCTCTGCAGCCTGGAGAAGAGAAGGCTTCCAGGAGACCTTGGAGTGACCTTCCAGGATCTGAAGGGGGCTCCAGGAAGGCTGGGGAGGGACTATTGACAAGGTCTTGCAATGACAGGATGAGGAGGAATGGGTTTGAACTGGCAGAGGGGAGATTGAAACTGGATGTTAGGAGGAAGTTCCTTACAGTGAGGGTGGTGAGACACTGACACAGGTTGCCCAAGGAGTTTGTGGAGCACTGAATCACAGAATGTGATCAAAGATCACATTGGGTGATTCTGTGCTCCACAACCTCCCTGGAGGTGTTCAGGGTCAGGTTGGACTAGTCCTTGAGCAACCTATTCTAAGTGGGAGGTGTCCCTGCCTGTGGCAGGAGGTTGGAACTGGCTGAGCTTTGTGGTCCCTTCCAACCTAAACCATCCTATGAATCTATGACCCCTCCCCTCTACTCTGCTCTGGTGAGACCCCACCTGGAGTACTACATCCAGTTCTGGTGCCCTCAGCACAAGGACAACAAACTGCTGGAGGGAGTCCAGAGAAGGGCCATGAAGATGATCAGAGAGCTGTAGCACCTGCCCTGTGGGGACAGGCTAAGTTGAGGCTGCATCAAAAGCAGTGTGACCAGCAGGCTGAGGGAGAGAGGGCCACGAAGATGCTCAGAGGGCTGCAGCAGCTCTGCTATGAGGACAGGCTACAGGAGCTGGGATTCTGCAGCCTGGAGAAGAGAAAGCTCCAGGGAGACCTTAGAGCAGCCTTCCAGTGCCTGAATGGGGCAACAAGGAAGCTGAGGAGGGACTTTTTACAAGAGCTTGTCATGGTAGGATGAGAGGGAATGGTTTGAAGCTGGAAGAGGAGATATTTAAACTGGATATAAGAAAGAAATTATTTACAGTGAGAGTGGTGAGACACTGGAACAGGTTGCCCAGGAAAGTTGTGTGTGTCCTACCACCACCACCTCCCCAGAAGTGTTCAAGGCTAGGTTGGAAGAGGCCTTGAGCAACCTGGTCTAGTGGAAAGTGTCCCTACCCATGGCAGGGAGTTAGAAGTAGGTGATCTTTAATATGCCTTCCAACCCAACCCCTTCTATGACATGTCTGTTCTCTAAGATAATTGTTTGCCATAATAAGGAGGCACAAGGCACTGACAGGTGGTGCAGTGCAGCTGAAGGGCAAGCTCCCCCCTTACAGCCATCTCAATTTAACGTTCTTAAAGATTAAAAGTCTTCAGTTTTTACATTATTCTAGCAAAGAAAGAATTAATACCAGGGAGGGAGAAACCACAAACCTAAGCTGCATGTGAACAGCTGAGCAAAGAAGAACAGAACACTTCAATCAGATGAACTCTCAGCCAACATCTCAGCCAAACTGCTCATCTTTTAATGATCACTATGGGTGATGATGCAGAGCTCATTCCTGAAACCAAACTGCAAATTGGAGAGGAAAAAAAACTGCTTGTGGCACCTTGCTGATACATGCTCTTGGGCTGAACTCAGAATGCAATGTACAGGGAGAGCTCTGCCTTAATTAGTTGCCCATCGAGCTGGAGTTGGCTGCTATCTTCTTTTCTCCATATGAAACCACAGAGCCTTTTCAGTACATTGCTTCCACATGTGTTTATATTACAAGCCCTGGCCCCCTGATCCAGCATTTTAATAAGCATTAATCTCTAAAAATAAAAAAAGAAAAACATAAAGAAATGTCTATCCACTTACCTAAAGCATCCCTCAGCCCAGGCCTCCCTTTCCATCAATGCAAGCCAGAAGAACCCCCAGGGACATCCACAGAGTCTCCCTGGCAGGCTGCTGTTGTGAATAAGATCAAGAGGCTCTTTTTTATGTCATTTTTATTCCACTTTATCAGTGAAGCCATTTCTCACTCTTTGCTCCAGACATCTTTTGTGGATCCAGGATTTTAAACCCTCTCTTGCCTAAGCAGCAGTGCCTAAAGGTCTCCACCGATTTAGAATCATAGAACGATAAGGTTGGAAGGGATCTCAAGGATCATCCAGTGCCAACCCCCTGCCATAGGCAGGGACACCTCCCACTAGCACAGGTCACTCAAGGCCTCCTCCAACCTGGCCTTGAACACCTCCAGGGAGGGAGCAGCCACAACCTCCCTGGGCAACCTGTGCCAGTGTCTCACCACCATCGCTGCAAAGAACTTCCTCCTAACATCCAGTTTCAATCTCCCCTCTACCAGTTCAAACCCATTGCCCTTGTCCTGCCATTACAATACCTTGTCAATAGTCCCTCCCCAGCCTTCCTGGAGGCCCCTTCAGATACTGGAAGGCTACTCTAAGGTCTCATGGAAGCCTTCTCTTCTCCAGGCTGCAGAGCCTCAACTCTCTCAGCCTGTCCTCACAGCAGAGCTGCTGCAGCCCTCTCAACATCTTGGTGGCCTCCTCTGGACTGACTCTAACACTTCTATGTCCTTCCTGTGCTGGGGGCTCCAGAACTGCACACAGGACTCCAGGTGGGGTCTGAGGAAAGCAGAGCAAAGGGGCAGAATCCCTTCCCTTGCCCTGCTGCCCACACTGCTCTTGCTGCAGCCCAGCACACAGTTACTCTCTGGGCATTTCACAATGTCAACACCCTGCTCGTGCCAGGCAGATGTGTGCCACCATGGCACAGGTAGCAGGGTACCAACAACAACTTACACTTCCTTTCCAAGGAGCAACAGGTGTTGTAAAGGTGTCCATGGCCCAAGAGGAAAAAAAAATCCCAACACTTCTGTACAACTTACACATGGATCTGCCCAGCACTTCCAAGGCTGCTGCTGTAGAGCAAAAAGAAACGGCCCTAGAATAAGAGGAAATGGACTCAAGTTGCACCAGGGGAAGTTTAGAGTGGAAACTGGGAAGAATTTCTTTCCTGCAAGAGTGGTCAGGCATTGTGACAGGCTGCCCAGGGAGGTGGAAGTGTCACCATCCCTGGAGGTGCTCAAGAAAGACAGACACGGCACTTTGGGCCACGGGAGTGTTGGTTTGAGTATTGGGTTTGATCTTAGAGGTTTTATTTCCAACCGAAATGCTTCTGTGATTCTACGTGCAGGAGAAGATGGAATGTTTATGCTAACACTTACACTTAAGCTCTTGATTGTTTCATCTAAACAATCTGAAAGGTCCCAAACAAAAATCTGCAGCCTGGCCATGGAAACCACAGAATTAATCTGGTTGGAAAAGACCTCTGAGATCATCAAGTCCAACCTATCAGCTAACACCTTCTAATTAACTAACCCCTGGCACTAAGTACCTCATCCAGCCTCCTTTTAAACACCTCCAGGGATGGGGACTCCACCACCTCCCCAGGCAGCCCATTCCAATGCCAATCACTCCTGCTATGAAGAACTTCTTCCTAACATCCAGCCTGAACCTGCCCTGGCACAGCTTGAGGCTGTGTTCTCTTGTTCCATCCCTGGGTGCCTGGCAGCAGAGCCCAACCTCACCTGGCTACAACCTCCCTTCAGGTAGCTGCAGAGAGCAATGAGGTCTGCCCTGAGCCTCCTCTTCTGCAGGCTGCACACCCCCAGCTCCCTCAGCCTCTCCTCACAGGGCTGTGCTCCAGGCCCCTCCCCAGCCTTGCTGCCCTTCCCTGGGCACCTTCCAGCACCTCAACACCTTTCTTAAATGGAGGGGCTCAGAACTGGACACAGTGCTCAAAGTGTACCCTAACCAGTGCTGAGTACAGAGGCAGAATGACCATTAGACCACTTCAGATGCTGAGCTTTAAAACCCAGAGGAGGCAGCCTCTAAGAAGTGCTGAGGCTGGGGAATGGTCCACAGTGTGTAGAAACCGTAAGCGGCTACAGGCAGCTGTCTCCATTAAGCAGGCAAACACTACACAGCTATTATTAAAAGTCACCTTTAATAGAATTTAAAAATAGCTCTTGCAAACTTTATTTGAAGAAAAATAAATCAGTGACAAACATCCAAAACCCTGGGAAACAGCCTAGTTCCTTAACATTTGTTTTGTTACTGGAAAAGGCAGAAGCAGTTTGCATAGCTGGCAGATTAGTGAACTTCTGTTTGCTCCAAACAGCTCATAAAAAAAAACCCAAATACCTTCTTCTTCTACCATTTCTGGGTTGATCACAAGTGGAAATGCCTAGGATGATCCAAACTAGTTCAAAGTGGGTGTCTCTGTCTCAAGGCAGCTAAGAATTTTGGTTCAGATTGCTTAAGGATGTGGAAAAAGAGGAGAGGTAATAGCCAACAAAACAGCTAGTGTATGGCACAGCAGAGCTGCTTAGATGACACTGCCTTTGAGCCAATGCTTTTCTCTGGTCCTTCTGTGAGGAAGGAAGGAACAATACTGAGAACCACAACAGCAAAAAATCAATTAACAATATGGGTTTAAACTGGCAGAGGGGAGATTTAGACTGCATGTCAGGAGGAAGTTCTTCACAGTGAGGGTGGTGAGACACTGGAACAGGTTGCCCAGGGAGGTTGTGGCTGCTCCCTCCCTGGAGGTGTTCAAGGCCAGGTTGGATGAGGCCTTGAGTGAGCTGTGCTAGTGGGAGGTGTCCCTGCCTATGGCACAGGGGAACTGGAACTGGCTGAGCTTTGAGGTCCCTTCCAATCTAAAGCATTCTATGATTCACTGATTCTGAATGTGAAAGAGAGGCAAGGCAATCAAATAGGCACTGTGCCAGATAACGTTCCCTTTCCTCTCTTCCATTCACTGCCAGCACACAACATAAACCCCTCTGCAACTCATTCAAACCTGCAAAGTGACTGCAAAGTGACCTAAGGCATTGGTGTAGGAATGGGAAAGGCCACCTGGTGTAAAGTCATAGGATGGAGCCTGCTCCCTTCAAAGAGCTTAGTGCAGAAGCAGATTTGGGTGTCTGCAATGAGCTGCTTGCTGCAGAGAACAAAAGTCAGGTACAAGAGGGTCTTTGCTCACTGCCTACAAAACAATTCCCATTGCACAGTGCTTTGTGACTGATGCTTCTTAGCAGGGTGTGCAAGGCAGCCAAGAGCCACTTGAAAACATGTGCTGCTTGTCTCCATAATTAATGCAAGTCAACACTAATCAAAGCTACACTGCCTGAAATGAGGCTGAGCAATCTAAATCCTTTCTTTCCAGAGGACATGCAGGAAGCTGGGACTGGTTGAAAAATAAAACTAAGAAAATAAGCCTCTTCATCCTAAGATTAATCAGGTATCAATGTCCCTCTCAGAAGCTCTCTATAAAGTAAAAATTGAAAGGATGTAAGCTTTGAGTTCTTGAAGTTGTATTATATGGAGGTGAACGTTCAGGCTGCTGTCCCCAAAGGCAACAGAAGATTTGCTTTTAAGGTCACCAAGAAACCAAACCCACAGCAAATCACATCCCAGTTTAGAGTGTGAAAATGTTTCCCAGCCCTTACACTTGGTACAATTTATTCTCCCCCCCCCCCCTCCCCAAACCTGGGTAAAAGATTGGAGATTCAAAGATGCATTTTGGTTTGTATCCCAGTTTCATCAGCTTTGGACAAGGGGATGGCTTCCAGAGGGTCCCATCTTGCAGTCCAATGACTAAGCAGTGCTTTGGGTTTCAATAAATATGCTGCTGCCTCACCTGGGTCAGAGCAGCACAGGCACTAAACAGCTCTTCAAAGGGATAGAATCAAAGTGTAGCAAAGATGAGTGAAATGTGTGAACTGACTGCAAAGAACCAGGCCTAAGCTCTGCCAGACAGGCAGAACAGAACCTCAAGCTTGTGGGAAAACACTGCAAACTCTAAACACAAAAATCCCCACCTAAATTCATTTTGCAATTAAAAACCTCTACTTTGGCTCTAGAAGGCACTCAAGGAAGGTCAGGAAGTTCAGGCTTCTTACAATACAATTGTCCACTAATTGAGGTGAGAATTAATTCATTTAAGTGAGCATAAAATACAAAAATAGACATTTTAAACAGTTGGAACATCTGAACAAACATGAAAGACTGCTGAAAGAGAGTGACAGCCAGGTCATTGTATGTGTGCACACACACAGTGCCCTACAAGAAGCTAGGAAAGAAAGGGAATCCACAACCTTACAATTTCTACCTCATTTAGCTGGCACTGCAGCTGTGAACTTCATTGTGGTAACTGGGAATGTTACCAGCTTGGCTTCCCTCTCAAAAAGTATTGCACAGCATCACAGAATGCCAGGGGCTGGAAGGGACCTCCAAAGCTCATCCAGTCCAAACTCCCTGCCAGAGCAGGAGCACCCAGAGCAGATCACACAGGAACACATCCAGGTGGGTTTGGAATAAGCTTCAGGGAGGCAGACTCCACAACCTCTCTGGGCAGCCTGTGCCAGGGTTCTGTCACCCTCACAGGGAAAAAAATCCTCCTCATGTTCCTATGGAACTTCCTATGCCTCAGCTCCCACTCATTGCCCCTTGTTCTGGCATTTGGGCATCACACAGCAGAGCCTGGCCCCAGCCTCCTGCCACTCACCCTGCACATCTTTATCAATAAGAACGAGGGCACCTCATTCATGTCTCCTCCTCTCCAAGCTACAGAGCCTCAGCTCCTCAGGCTCTCCTCCTAACAGAGCTGTTCCATTCCCTTTATCATTCTTGTGGTTCTGTGCTGGACTCTTTCAAGCAGTTCCCTGAGATCCTTCTTGAACTGAGTGGCCCAGAACTGGACACAATATTCCAGATGCAGCCTCACCAGGGCAGAGTAGAGGGGGAGGAGAACCTCTCTCGACCTGCTACCCACAGTCCTTCTATTCCACCCCAGAATGGCATTGGCCTTCTTGGCCAGCAGAGCACATTGCTGGTATTAGGTATCACAGGCAGCATTCAAGAAGGATAAATTGGCTGCCAGATACCAAGGACATTCATCCACTCACTCAGGAGGGAAGAGCTCCCAAACTCACACATCTCCACACTCACAGAGACCTGTAAAACTCCCCACGTGCAAGGAACAGGTGTAGAAGTGCCTTGCTGCTATCCAGCAGCCCTCTCCTCCAGCCCACTGCAGCAAAGCACTCACACATACAAGGATGTGCTTAATCGAGTGATGCAAAATGTGTAAGGACACCTTGAGGCCTTCTTTCCATACATGGTTAGCTTATGAACTGGCAAAGAATCCACCTAGCTTTGTACCACCATTATCTGTGCAATGCTGAATAGAAGGCTCCAGGGAGACCTAATAACAACCTGCCACTACCTGAAGGAGGCTACAAGAAGGCTGGAGAGAGACTGTTTGCAAAGACCTGTAGTGACAGGAAAAAGGGCAATGGATTCAAACTAGAGAACAGATTTAAATTGGATGTTAGAAACAACTTCTGCACCATGAGGGTGCTGGAACACTGCAACAGGTTGCTCAGGGAGGTGGTTGGGGCCCCAGCCTTGGAGATATTCAAGGTGAAGGTTGACAGGACTCTGGGCAACCCACTCTAGGTGAGGATGTCCCTCTGGAGGGGGTTGGACTGGATGAGCTTTGGAGGTCCCTTCCAACCCAGACCATTCTATGATTCTATGAAAACAGATAGACAGTTTTCTGGAGCATTCAGGAGTCTGTGAATGCAGCATTTCTTGGCTCTTGGATGTGCTCTGATGCCAGACTCCCCAGTTCAAGAGGGACAGGGATCTGCTTGAAAGAATCCAAGGAAGGGCTATGAAGATGATGAAGGGGCTGGAGCACTGCCCTATGAGGAGAGGCTGAGGGACTGGGGGTGGTTTGGTCTGGTGAGGTGAAGACTTAGAGGGGATCTAATCAATCTTTATAAATTTCTGAGGGCTGGGGGTCAAGAGGGAGGGGACAAACTCTTCTCAGTTGTGCCCTGGTACAGGACAAGGGTTAATGGATGTAAACCACAACACAAGAAATTCCACCTCAACATGAGCAAGAACTTCTTTACTTTAAGGGTTCCAGAGCCCTGGCACAGGCTGCCCAGAGAGGTTGTGGAGTCTCCTTCTCTGGAGTCTTTCCAGCCCTGTCTGGATGCATTCTTGGGTAACTTGACCTAGATTCTCTGGTCCTGCTCTGGACTCAATGATCTATGGAGGACCCTCCCAACCCCTAACATCCTGTGATCCTGTGATCTTTGTATTTTTCATATTATTCCCCATGGGAGCACACAGCAAAACTCAATATTAAGCATCATGTCTGCAGAGCACAACAAAGCAAGCTCCAGCAGCAAGCTCCCAGCACTCTGCCTAGCAACACTCCAACAGAGCAGCAGAGAGTGTTTAGGGAAAGCCTGATGAAGTTAACACACAGCTCTAAAAAGCCTGCAGAGTTGAAGGCTGGAATAAAAAGCAAGTGGGAGCATGGAGCTAGGTTTGTATTTTCTCAGACTGCTTTCTCAGGAACTCTGCCCTTCTTTAGAAAATAACTTCAGTAAGAAACTAACACTTGGAAAGTTTTGGGGTTTGTTTTGGTTTTTTTTTTTTTCCAGCAGACACTTAAAGAAGTTTTCTGGCACAGCCAGAAATTTACCATAAGGGCCAGCCCAGCTCTCCTTGAACAAAGCAGGAGTTTGGTCACTGTAATCACTAAAGACAAGCTGGTGTCTGAATGTCAGATTTTCTTTGGATCACTCATGGAAACCTTCAGCTGCAAACCAATCTGTTTCCTTTTTAAAGCACCCAACTGCACAGCAAGTTTACATGAAGGACAAGCAGCACACAGAACAAGGAGGCCAATGGAGAGTGCTGAAGCAAGGCTGGAGAAGCATCTCTGAGACAGAGGCTGCAGTCACTGTCACAGAAGTCACAAGGGGTTATGGTCTGCATCACTTCTGAGTTGTAGCTCCTCACCGCTCTTCTCCCTGTTCAGAAAGGTTAACTCACGTTAGTTATGGAACTAACAAATTCACTTTACAGAGAAAGCATTTTTAAAGGCTGCACTAAACCCTGCTGCAGACCACACCACAGGCTGCAAAACACCTCCCCACACCCAGGCATTCATCTTTGCCCTTCTCCCAAAACAAAGCCTCTCTCGACATATTCAAGCACACTTGCACTGACTCAGTCTCAGCTGCTGGAGTTGTTTGCTCACAAACCTCAGCCAACCATTTGGAAAGGAATTTTGCCCCTACCTACACAGCAACCCCTAGCCCAAAAGAATTTGGATGCTTTAGCTGGCAGGTTGTTGGCTAAGACATTCAAGAGCTAGGTCTGTCATAACTGAGCCTTTCTCCCTCACTGTTACGTTTGGGAGCTTCCAGCTTCTTCAATTTGGGACTGCCAACCTCACCCAGCTCCTGCTCCTGTGTTTGGGCTCTGAAGGCAAAGTCAAATAACAAAGCCTCTAGAAAACTGGAGGGCTATACTGATTTCAAATACATGCATGGTAATTCCTCACAGAACAAGACTTTGCAAAGCTTCATTCCCACAGAGAGCTTTCAGTTGATTTGAAGGTTTCTATTCTAACTATGGACACTACTTTTTCTTTTTTTCTTACTTCTTTTTTTTTTTTTAAAGCTTTTTTTTCCTTAGTTCTTTTTTTCTTAGTTGTTTTTTCTTAGTTGTTTTTTTTCTTAGTTCTTTTTTTTTCTTAGTTCTTTTTTCTTTTACTGAAATGATCTTCAAGTTTTCTTCCAAGCCTCAAGACATTACATAGAAGATGTCTCTTTATCCATCAAAATGCTTCCCTACTAGTGACACTCAACTAGCTCTGAACAAAGAGGAGCATGAGAAGCAGTAGTCCTTTGAAGGTGCTGAGCAGCTGCTGTACATCAGCCCTGCAGAAATCCTTGCTGCCACTGCTGCACTGGCATCCAAGTCAGGTTTGAACCTACACCAGCTGTAGTATGTGCCACACAGACATGACATTCTGGATAAATCCCAGAGCATGAGGAGCAGAGACTAAGGGAGTTGAGGCTGTTCAGTCTGGAGAAAAGAAAGTTCCCAGGTGACTTTACTGTGGCCTTTCAGTATCTGAAGTGGGCTACAGGAAAACTGGGGAGGGACTTTTTAGGCTGTCAGGGAGTGATAGGACTGGGGGGGATGGAACAAAGCTAGAAATGAGGAGGTTCAGCCTGGATGTTAGGAAGAAGTTGTTCAGCATGAGGGTGGTGAGAGCCTGGTAGGGGTTGCCCAGGGAGGTGGTGGAAGCCTCATCCCTGGAGGTGTTTAAGGCCAGGCTGGATGAGGCTGTGGGCAGCCTGATCTAGTGCGAGGTGTCCCTGGGCATGGCAGGGGGGTTGGAACTGGCTGATCCTTGTGGTCCCTTCCAACCCTGACTGATGCTATGATTCTATGACTCCTTAGACATCTCCTGGCTCCCAATATGGCAGTAATCTGACTGTCCTCAGCAAGTAAAACAGACCCCTGCAGCTTGAGGCACTTAGTGCCATGGTCTGGTTGATTGGCTAGGGCTGGGTGATAGGTTGGGCTGGATGAGCTTGAAGGTCTCTTCCAGCACCTGACATTCTGTGATTCTCTATGATTCTGTGATATTTGGTTGAATTTTGTGCTAAACCAAACCCACAGAAAGAAAATTTGCTCTCCACCATTTTATCCCTTATCTATGATCTCAGAGCAACCCAAAGCCTGAACAATGTTTCAGCTGGCTGCTGTAAAGAAAATCTCTCTTAACATCATCTCTACCAGCTTGTAATCTCTCCTTACTCTTCATGAAGAGAAGGCTTCCAGGAGACCTTAGAGTAGCCTTCCAGGATCTGAAGGGGGCTACATGAAGACTGGGGAGGGACTATTGACAAGGGCTTGCAATGACAGGACAAGGGGCAATGGGTCTAAACTGGCAGAGGGGAGATTTAGACTGGATGTCAGGAGGAAGCTCTTTGCAGTGAGGGTGGTGAGAGACTGGCACAGGTTGCCCAGGGAGGTTGTGGCTGCTCCCTCCCTGGAGGTGTTCAAGGCCAGGTTGGAGGAGGCCTTGAGTAACCTGTACTAGTGGGAGGTGTCCCTGCCTATGGCAGGGGGTTGGAACTAGATGATCCTTGAGGTCCCTTCCAACCTTACCATTCTATGATTTCTGTTGCCCAAGAACTTTGTGCACAGCTGCCTCTCTAAAACACACCCTATACACACACACTAATAGCCAACTAACTTTGAAATTAGTTTTCCCAGGTACATCTTTTTTACATAACTACTAAAATCAACTCCCTGCCATTTTCTCTAGCCAAGGAGTCTTGAAGTTTAAACCAGAAACAGATGGAAAAGCTACTTGAAAGATAATCATTCACTTGGTCCATGAACCAGTGAAGTTCCTGCTTCACATTGGTAGTTTTGGGGAACACATTGGTTGCCAGCTTGGAGCTGACAATGAAGTTAAGACAATTCACACCAAGAAGAGCCAAGCCATTAGGACAGAAAACAGACATAGATGGGAAAACATTACCAGTTGTTGGCATTGACATGGCAGGGTTCAAAAAAGCCTGCAGTTCAATGAAAACTAAATTCCAGTTTGATGTGGCTTGACTAAAATTTGTCCTATTTCCACAAAAAGAAGCTCCCTTTACAACCTTCTGAGTCTCTCAGATGGGTTTGGAATGACTGACACTTACTGGGTTCATAGTAATCCACCACGGCCACTGAAGCATCTTGGATATTTGCCACTTTGAAGTCTCTCACAGCTGGAATATCCACACAAACCTGTGTTTCATTTAGCTAGGGAAACAGAAGAGAAACATCCTGAAAAGCCTGGTGGCAGTGGGTTTCCAGGGAAGGGGTAAGCACATCCAAGTCTGTGTCTGAAGACTTGGGAGTCAGGATGCATATAAAGATGCTTATCTCATCTGCAGGCATTTTGGCCAAATCACAGGCTTCTGTCTTCTCATACATGACTTTTTAAGAAGCTTAATATAGAAACCTCTTAAAGCAGAGCTGAGTTCCACCTACCCAACCAGGCCCTCACTGGAACTGCTAACTCAATGTGAACAGCAATTGTTGATGTCCTCGAACACGATCACCGCTCCTCCTCAAATTTCAAGCAAACAGTGACAGGGTAACAGCACCACAAACAAACATTCTTTGCTCTTTTCAACTTACAGAGTCTAAGTATAGGTTGACCTTTCCATTGTCCTTTTCCATCTTCTTCACTGTGTGGTTTAATGGAATGAAGTCTGGTGACACGGAGAAACCACTGAGTAGCCCAACCTCCACGAGGACCATACCGCTATTGGGAGCTGTGCCAGAGCCCAGGTACCTTTCCAACACACACAGAAAAAAGAAGCTTTAAATACAAACACACCAGGCCCCTCTCAGAGAAACTCTCTGGTCATTACAGCTCCTCAAGTATGATGGAGAGTGGCTTAGCACCTTCTTCCAGTGTAAGAATCAGATGTTGCACTAAAAAGCCTTGCTTTTATAGGTTGGACTTGATGATAGGCTGACCATTGAGTTGTTGACTGGACCTCTCTGAGTGTGACTGCCCATCCAATTCCTTATCCACCAGAAGTGGTCCACCTGTCCAATCCATGTCTCTTCAATTTAGAAACAAGGGCATTGTGTGGGACAGTGTCAAATGCTTTGCACAGGTCCATGTCTTTTCCAACCTGCTTCATTCTGTGATTCTGTAGAGCAAGCCTTGAATACTATGGCACAGCACAGAACTATCCATATAGGTTTACAGTGTTCTGAGCTAAATGATCTGCAGAAGACTGCACTGTTTCACATAAAGCAGGTGGCAGTACAGTTGTCCCCTCCTTGGTATGGTTGTTGTACTAGAGGTAGAAGCATCTCCAATCCTCATTCTGAAGGCTGGACAGTAGTGGAAAGCAATTGTATAAAAGTGTTTCTTTGTAGAGCTGGAATGGTTTGAAGAAAGGGGAAGAGTTGCTTTCAAAGCAATGCTGCTAAGCCTGGCAGCAAGGCTGATTGAATGCAGATATGACTTTGAAAGAAATACAGTCCAACTGCTGACTTCAGTTGGCTCAGGAGACCAGAAACGAGTGAAACCATCTGCTGGGTGATCTGCTGCGCCAAAGTAGCTGCTATTGAAAACAAATAACTGAATTGGAACTGGGTGTGATTACTTCTGCATAATTACCAATAAGAGGGGAGGAAAAGACCTGAGCTGTGCTACCAAAATAGCAACAGGTAACCAAACCAGGCAGGTATTGCTAAGAAGGGAAAATAAATCCCTAGAAGTTATGAGGATCTGGCTGACTTAAAGGAGAGAGACAGCCTGGGGGTGGCTGCTGATATCACCTCTTCAACTTCATGGTCTACTGAAGAAGAAAAAAAAAAAAGACACCAAAAATACACAAATCACCAAGCAAGAAGAATGATGACAGAAAGAAAGAAGACTTGAAATGAGTGCCTGAAGAGAGCCAAGAATGTTTTGAGTAGAATTTTATGTTTCAGCTCTTAAGTAATATTTAATCCACGTGAGACCATCTCATGAATGGTGCAAAGAGAGCACCACCAAGTGAATGTAGGTAAAAACAATGAACAAGAGAGTGAGTAGAACCATCAACAATCAGTTGACCATGCCTGGGAATGGTATGAAGGCAACAAGACTGATCAGAGAAGAAACTGGCAGCCCTGGATCTTTGCCTCCCAAACAGCTCCTCCAACCCAGAATCAGTTCTGTCGGTTCTAGCGTCTGCTTTGCTGTCATAAGCAACATCCACTTGAGGTGACCTTGGCCACTCACTATCAAACTGGTTGAAAGAAGGTGGAATGTTCTGCACATTAGAGAATTCTGTGATTCTCTGAAAGACAAAAGTAAAGCTGCAGGCTCCATTACCTGACAGGACATACTCACAGCTATGGAAGGGGGTTGGAAGTGGATGAGCTTGGAGGGCCCTTCCAACCTAAACCATTCTATGACTCTATTATCTAATCTACTAGCTGATTTTTTTCCCTTGGAAGTCACTGCCTACCCTTTTTAAATGTTTTAGACTAAGCTCCAGCACCTTAATTAAAACAATTCTTATTTCTTATAAATGGAGCACATAGTCTTCTTATCTCAGAAAGTGCTAATGAAGTAATAGGGCTCTATCAAGCTGAGTGGGGATGTCCCTGCTTATTGCAGTGGGTTGGACAAGGTGACCTCTAGGTGTCCCTTCCAACCCAGTGCATTCCATGGTTCTATGATTTTACTCTCATGAGTCAGTCATTTGTATCCCACACATTAGCAAATTCACACAGGACAAATGGATAATTTAGTTCACATTAAACAATTTTCAAGCTGTGCAGACAAATGAGCTACTCCAGTTGAATCACCTACCTTGTGCACACATTCACAGTCAAATGGTTTTTATCATCTTTGTCATCCTTTACAGCAACATCCAAGTCGAAGGCTTCTTGTTTCCGGGTGGATCTCAGGCTCTGATCATTGTGTTTTGTGTTGTAGATAACATTAAGCTGTGGATTGCAAGCAGAGACATTCCTAAAGCAGATCTGGGTGGTGAATGGCTGAGAGCAGCCCTGAGGAAAAGGATCTTGGGGTCTGAGTTGATGAAAAGCTCAACATGAGCCTGCAGTGTGAGTGCAGCCCAGACAGCAACCAAGTCTTGGGCTGCAGCAAGAGCAGTGTGGGCAGCAGGGCAAGGCAGGGGATTCTGCCCCTTTGCTCTGCTCTCCTCAGCCCTCAGATGCAGTCCTGTGTGCAGTTCTGGAGCCCCCAGCACAGGAAGGACATGGAAGTGTTGGAGCCAGTCCAGAGGAGGCCACCAAGATGCTCAGAGGGCT
>VWZE01024617.1:26828-56826 GCA_013396675.1 Eubucco bourcierii
GTTGGAAGGGACCTCAAGGATCATCTAGTTCTAACCCCCTGCCATAGGCAGGGACACCTCCCACTAGTACAGGTCTCTCAAGGCCTCATCCCACCTGGCCTTGAACAACTCCAGGGAGGGAGCAGCCACAACCTCCCTGGGCAACCTGTTCCAGTGCCTCAACACCCTCACTGCAAACAACTTCCTCCTAACATCCAGTCTAAATCTCCCCTCTGCCAGTTTAAACCCATCAGCCAATGTGATCTTTGATCTGTGCTCCACAACCACCCTGGGCAACCTGTGCCAGTGTCTCACCACCCTCATTGTAAGGAACTTCTTCCTACCAGAACATGGTTCAAATAACTCCCCTTGCAAGACCCAAACATGCACTTTACACAGCTAAAGAAAATGGAATGAAGAGTACTTCTGAAAAATCTCAGCCCCCTTACAAGAGTTTGTGGCAGCAGATAGAAACCTGCCAGCCCAGATTCCAAGGTGTAACAGCAGATTATCCAAATTACAGGTTAGCAAACCAGTTCTAGGCCAGCCTGCCCATGCCAACAGAGGAGCCTTTAATTTCTGCTGCTTGCTTTTGCTCTCAGAACAACTGTGGTGCAACAGGGAAGATTTATGCTGTACAACTGCTCAGCAGGAGAAGGCAGTACCAAGGATGAAGCCAACCTAGAGAGCCTGCCAGCTAAAGGCATGCAGAACGTTTGGGCCAGCCAAGCTGGCGCTGCCTCAGCAACCTGTCAGCACAGAAACAAAGCTGTTTTAACTGGTGCCAGAAGCAGCTAATGAATGAGAATCTTCTGCCAAGGCAGGATGTCTGAAGCCACATAGTGAACAGGTCAAGCAGCCTGGGTTTTCATGGAATGAGTTATCGCTGCTACGCTCTGACTTTCCGTTCCTGACTTCTCGTGACAAGGCAGGGAAAATCTTTTTCACAACACAGGGTTTAATTAAAGCCTCCTCCTTAAGCCACTCTTACTTCTGGGGACAGAAGGCTCTTATTTCTGTGGAGAAGGACCCAGGAGTCCTGGTGGACAACAAACCATCCACAGGACAGCAATGAGCCCTTGTGGCCAAAAAGGTCAATGGGACCTGGGCTGCATTAAGAGGAGTGTGGCCAGCAGATCTAGGGAAGTTCTCCTCCTCCTCTACTCTGCCCTAGTGAGACCTCACATGGAATATTGCATTCAGTTTTGGGCTCCCCACTTCAAGAGTGACAGAGATCTGCTAGAGAGAATCCAGTGGAGGGCTACAAAGATGCTTAGGGGCTGAAGCACTGCCCTATGGGGAGAGGCTGAGGGACTTGGGGCTGCTTAGTCTGGTGAAGAGAAGACTGAGAGGAGATTTAATCAATCTTTATAAACATATGAAGGGTGGGGGTCGGGAGTGGGGGAACAGGCTCTGCCCATTGCTCCCTGGGATAAGACAAGGAGCAATGGATGGAAGCTGCAGCACAGGAGATTCCATCTCAACACAAGGGGGAACTTCTTGACTGGAAGGGTCCCAGAGCCCTGGCACAGGCTGCCCAGAGAGCCTGTGGAGTCTCCTTCTCTGTAGACTTTCAAGGCCTGTCTGGATGTGATTCTGTGCTCCACAACCTCCTTGGAGGTGTTCAGGACCAGGTTGGATGAGGCCTTGAGTGACCTGTTCTGGTGGGAGGTGTCCCTGTCTATGGCAGGAGGTTGGATCTAGATGATCTTTGAGGTCCCTTCCAACCTAAACCATTCTATGATTCAACTGCTTTCTCTGTACAGTGCCTTTCATACACCCTAATCCTGCATTCATCTTCTCTTTCCTCTTTTAGAGTCAGCCTCTTAGCTCATCCATAGGATGTGCCCAGACAACAAAGGGATGAGCTAGGAGACTCTGCTGACAGCAGCAGCACAAAGCTACCAGTAAATACCTGTTTTCTCCATGATGCTATCTAAAATAAACACACTTGCTGAGATCTTTTGGGGTGAAGAGTGAGTGCACTGCCAACCTGCACACACAGAGAGTGAGATTTCACCCCAAAAAATGAGGTGGGCTGTCTGTTTTTCTACAAATCCATTCTGCTGGGCAAGCAGCCTCTTCCACTAATAGATCAAACCTTACATTCTGTGAGATTTACATGAATTACTGTTTTGACATACTACATTTGGCCAGGAACCCAAATCCCAGAAGAGTGAATCTCACCACTGTACTCTGGCAGGCCTCAGAGAATGAAACTCAGCTGAAGAACCATAGTGCCATACCCTATCTGATTTATTAAATGTGACCCAGATCTAGCTTGTGTCTGGGAAAAAAAAGAGAAACCTCATTCCAATGGCATCAGTGCTTTTTCTTGCAGTGTATCAGACTTGCCAGAGGAAACAGAAGGAAATAAAAAGAATTGATCCCAGGAAAGAAGAGGTTTTGGAGAAGCTGCTCCAGTGTGTTAAGTACAATATTTTGAATCGAGCAGCAGCTCCTCCCGACTCAAAGCTGCAGCAAAAAGAGGCAGCAGCACAGTCATCTGAAAGGAGAAGACAATCTGGCACTGGTTCCTGAACACCAGTTGCTTGGGAGCACATTGGCATGCTCACACAACAGACCAGGAACTTAAACCATGGTGCTATGCAGCCCCAAGGAGCCCTCTACCCACGCTGCCAGCTATTGGCTATTCTGGGTGGAAGACTTCAACTCAGTCTTCTCCAGACATGCTGCTTTGGATGTGAAATTTTCCTGCTGGCAGGGAAGGAATTGGAACCACTGCACTCACAACAAAAGGCACTCAGCAAATCATCAGCTCCCAGCAACAAACCATTTGCTGAAAAGCTTTTGATTAGCTCCCCTGACAAATTAGTTGACTTAATATCAGGGAGTATTTCTCAACAATGACTAAGGTTAAGTAGCCTTAACCGTTCTGGAGTCCTCCTTTGTTGCATTCCAGATACAAACACACACTGAAAGCACAGCTGTGTGCAAGCAGTCCCTGCTGAGAAGGCTGTGCAGCCCTTCTGCCAGACTTGGGCAGACTGAGAGCTGGGCAGAGAGGAGCTTAATGAGGTTCAACAAGCCTAAGTGCAGAGTCCTGCACCTGGGAAGTAAGAATAAATTGCACCAGTACAGGTCAGGAGGTGATCTGCTGGAGAACAGGACTTGAGAGTGGAGAAGGACTCGGGAGTCTTGGTAGACAACAAAGCTACCCATGGCACTGCAATGACCCCCAACAATGGGACCCTGGGGTGCATTAGGAAGAGTGTGGCCAGCAGATCAAGGGAGGTTCTCCTCCACCTCTACTCTGCCCTAGTGAGGCCCTCATCTGCAACATTGCATCCAGTTCTGAGCTACCCAGTTCAAGTGGGACAGGGATCTACTGGAGAGAGTCCAATGGAGGGCTACAAGGGTGCTGCAGGGACTGGAGCACTGCCTGATGAGGAAAGGCTGAGAGCCCTGGAGCTGCTTAGTCTGGAGTCTTTCAATTAGTAAAGTGCTTTGGTACTGCCTTAAGCCATTTCTGAAAACTTGATAATAAGAACAATCTTATAAAGCTTCCCCAAAAGCCCTTTCTTACAGAGAAGATATTGTTAGCAAGAACAACTGCATTGCCCACCTGGAAGACAGCAAATCCTGTTCCCTCTGCTGCCACTGTGAGTGTCATTGGTTGTGCAGGAGCAATCTGAAAGAAAAAGGAGCAAACCAATCTTACCAAAGCACTTTCAGCCAGCACACTTGACAAGAGTGCTCCTCACTTCCTACAGTACCTCCTTGGCCTGAAGCAGAAAGCGGTTTCGAGGGTGAATTGAGAATCTCTCTGGTGTTTTCCAGGAAGGTGCTGTCACTGTTACATCCATCTCTGTTTTGCCCACAGCTGTGAGAGTTGCAAACAGACTCAAGGCTTGCAGAGCCACCACCGTGTCCTGTTGAGAGAAACAAATCCTTCTGTAGAAGCCTGCAGGGTGAACTGCCTGCGTACAAGTCCATTTCTTGTTCCTGCTGGAGTCTTCACCCAGCCACCTCCATATCTGTGCTGGGATTCCACTGCCCAACCATCCAAACACATGATAAAGCAAAAGACACCCATACACCACATTTAACACATTGCAGTGAGTTACACTCTATAACTTACAGGACATCCCCAGAGGGGTTGTGGAGTCTCCTTCTCTGGAGCCTTTCCAGCCCTATCTGGATGCGTTCCTGTGTGACCTGAGCTAGATTCTATGGTCCTGCTCTAGCAGGGGGTTTGAACTCAATGATCTCTTTGTGTCATTCTGTGATCCTGTGATCCCCCTTTACTCTGCTCTTCTGAGACCCCACCTGCAGTCCTGTGTGCAGTTCTGGAGCCCCCACCACAAGAAGGACATGGAACTGTTTGAGCCAAACCAGAAGAGCCCACCAAGATGCTCAGAGAGCTGCAGCAGCTCTGCTCTGAGGACAGGCTGAGAGAGTTGGGGCTCTGCAGCCTGGAGAAGAGAAGGCTTCCAGGAGACATTGGAGTGGCCTGCCAGGATCTGAAGGGGACTACAGAAGGGCTGGGGAGGGACTATTGACAAGGTCTGTCATGTTAGGAAGAAGTTGTTTGCAGTGAGGGTGGTGAGACACTGGCACAGGTTGCCCAGGGAGGTAGTGGAGCACAGAATCACAGAATCACATTCTGTGCTTCTGTGATCCACAATCTTCCTGGAGATGTTCAGGACCAGGTTGGATGAGTCTTTGAGTGACCTGTTCTAGTGGGAGGGGCCCCTGCCTATGGCACAGGGGGTTAGAACTGGCTGAGCTTTGAGGTCCCTTCCAACCTAAACCATTCTGAGAGTCTATCACACATGCCACTGATTCACAGCTTGACAGATTGCATTGGGTTGGAAGGAACCCTCAAAATTCATCTTGTCCAACCCTCCTGCAGGCAGCAGGGACACCNCACATTCTGTGCTTCTGTGATCCACAATCTTCCTGGAGATGTTCAGGACCAGGTTGGATGAGTCTTTGAGTGACCTGTTCTAGTGGGAGGGGTCCCTGCCTATGGCACAGGGGGTTAGAACTGGCTGAGCTTTGAGGTCCCTTCCAACCTAAACCATTCTGAGAGTCTATCACACATGCCACTGATTCACAGCTTGACAGATTGCATTGGGTTGGAAGGAACCCTCAAAATTCATCTTGTCCAACCCTCCTGCAGGCAGCAGGGACACCGCCAACTAGATCAGGCTGCCCAGGGCCACATCAAGGCTGACTTTGAATGTCTCCTTACTGTTTTCCAATATATTAAGTGTCTAATATATACCAACTACAAATTACCAATATATACCAATTGCCAATGACCAATTACCAATATATATCAATGACCAATATATATCAATGACCAAATACCAATATATACCAATTACCAATATATATCAATGACCAATATATATCAATGACCAAATACCAATATATACCAATTACCAATTACCAATACATACCAATTACCAATATATATCAATGACCAATATATATCAATGACCAAATGCCAATATATACCAATTACCAATATACACCAATTACCAATATATACCAATGACAATATATACCAATTGCCAATATACACCAATTACCAATGACCAATACCAATATATACCAATTACCAATTACCAATATATACCAATTATCAATTTCCAATGACCAATCACCAATATATACCAATGACCAAGCACCAATATATACCAATTACCAATATACACCAATTACTAATGACCAATTACCAATATATACCAATTACTAATGACCAATTACCAATATATACCAATTACCAATTATCAATATATATCAATATTACTCATAAATTACCAATATATTAAGTGTAATATATATCAATTACCAATTACCAATATATACCATCACCAATATATACCAATTGACAATTACCAATATATACCAATTACCAATATATACCAATTACCAATTACCAATATATGCCAATTGACAATTACCAATATATACCAATTGACAATTACCAATATATACCAATTACCAACATATACCAATGACCAATTACCAATATATGCCAATTACCAATATATACCAATTACCAATTACCAATATATGCCAATTATCAATTTCCAATGACCAATCACCAATATATACCAATGACCAAGTACCTATATATACCAATTACCAATATACACCAATTACTAATGACCAATTACCAATATATACCAATTACCAATATATACCAATTACCAATTATCAATATATATCAATATTACTCATAAATTACCAATATATTAAGTGTCTAAGTAGAATGAAACACTGCAAACGTTATCTTTTTAAAAGCCATCTTAGAGGTGGACCAAAAAGCCTGGCATCATTTCTACACATCAAAAGTAAAGGAATTTAGAGAGAAATTTGGAGTAATCCTGAAATAAAAACAGTTTAGGTTATGGAAGAACAAAAGGATTAAATTAATTTCTTCACTTCATCCTCGTGGGGCAATGGCACACTGCTGGGTTTTCAAACTTCCAAGTAAAACTGGTTTCTGGAGAACAGAGAGAAGCTTTCCCAACTCATTTAGGGATTCAATCAACCTCTTGAAATACTCAGCAAAAATTAACACACTGGGGAAAAAAAAAAATACCAGAACCTCAAGGGAACCAGACTGGTTCTTCAATTGCATTTTATTTAGCAGAACTAATTTCTCTCAGATGAATCCCCACAAAACACATGAAAATCCTCTATGGTTTGGTATCAGGCAGTATGATGAAATGTGACATTTCCCTGTGACCAGCATTTGCAGCCAATTTAAAAGCTAGCTTAAAACTAATGTGATCCAAAGCACCATATAAATTTTCTGGATGCCAGCACAGCTTACAAGATGTGGTTTCAATAACATGGAAAACCTCCTGGAGATAATGAAGATCTTCCAAATTTCATGGCCCATCAAAAATTTACGCAATAACAAGGACAAAAGCACATTACTAAGGCAGGGCCAGCTGCCAGCAGAGGCACCAGGTTAGCTTATTCCTCTAAAACTTACTCCCCCTCCGTCTTATTTTAGTTAATAGACCTTCAGGAGTTTGAGGACCTCCATATGGAAAGAATAGAAAGAGGTTTCTCTTCTCGGAAAGAGAGCAAACAGAGATAGCTCTCATGCTCACTTGGAAAAATCTGATTAATTGTTTTTCCACAGGCATCATTTCTGCTTCTTTATTTCAAATCTTCTGTTATTAGTATTTTCTATAAGCAAAGTGGCCTCAAGCTGCACCAGGGCAGGTTAAGGTTGGGTAAGGGGAAAAAATTCTTTACCAAAAAGCTCATTGGGCACTGGAACAGCCTGCCCGGGGAAGTGGTGGAGTCACCATCCTTGGAGGTGTTGAAACTGGAACAGGCTGCCCAGGGAAGTAGTGGAGACACCATCCCTGGAGGTGTTTAAACTGCAACAGGCTATCCAGGGAAGTGGGGGAGTCACCATCCTTGGAGGTGTTGAAACTGGAACAGGCTGCCCAGGGAAGTGGTGGAGTCACCATCCTTGGAGGTGTTTAAACTGGAACAGGTTGTCCAGGGAAGTAGTGGAGTCACCATCCTTGGAGGTGTTGAAACTGGAACAGGCTGCCCAGGGAAGTGGTGGAGTCACCATTCTTGGATGTGTTTAAATTGGATCAGGCTGCCCAGAGAAGTGGTGGAGTCACCATCCTTGGAGGTGTTTAAAAGATGTCTGGATGAGGATCTTAGTGCCATGGTCTCACAGTTGTGTACAGGGAGATACTACCTTATGGTTGGACTCAAAGATCTTAAGGTCTTCTCCAACCAGGTAATTCTACCATTCTGTGACTCCAATTCTGTTTTGCATAATGCTTGCCCAAATACTAAATCTGATAGTCCAGGTTTAAGATCCCAACATCATCCCAAATACAAGCTTGCACATAAGCAAAACAAAATTCAATAATTATTATGTTAAAAAAAAAATTATTAATTTTTTTATAAATATTTTTTCCCCCTCATATATACAGCACTCATTTAGAAAGCATAACAAAGCCTCTTGAGAGAAGGTATTACCTGAGTAGATGAGAATCCCCCAAGGTGATTTCTTTGCTGACTTAACCACTTCATGATGGGGATCCCCTCTGCTAATCTGTCTTGATAGAAGTGTGAGAGCAGGGCATATGCTGCAAGCTCAATGTCGATGGAGCGCGGCTGCCATGAATCAGCCATTTCCGAAGCAGAGGTTATCCAGAAACGAAAGTCTCCTGCAGAAAGAACCAACCACAGCTTCACATCTACAGACTGAAGTCTCTCAGCTTCTGAGACAGACTTAAGGAAAAACTCTTCATTACATGGTCACAGGATGTTAGGAGTTGGAAGGGATCTCTGCAGGTCATCAAGTCCAACCCCCTACCAGAGCAGGACAGATTGGGATCCAGGAATGAATCCAGACCAGGCTTGAAAGTCTCCAGAGAAGGAGACTCCACAACCTCTCTGCGCAGCCTGCTCCAGTGCTCTGGGACCCTTGCAGGAAAGAAGTTCTTGCTCATGTTGAGGTGAAACTTCCTGTGCTGTAGTTTCCATCCTATGCCCTTTGTTCTGTCACAGGGCATAAGTGAGCAGAGGCTGTCCCTGTCCCTTCCTTCTTGACTCCCAGCCCTCAGATATTTATAGACATTGATTAGATCCCCTCTCAGTCTAGCAGGGTTCTCCAAATTGTGTCCATGTTTAGGCACTTGTCCCATAAAGCACTTTCTGGGAAGTGGCTGAAGAAGAATACAGATTAAAGAGGAGTGAAATCATCACTGCCACTGATTTCAGTGACCTTCAGATTGATCTGCATAAAAGGGCTCTGGTACAAAGCCCCTCTCGCTGCTTCCACTTCTGACACTCCACACAATCTGCTCTTCCCCCAAACCAAGCAACAAACCTCAGTTGTGCTGAACTTGGAAGAAGCTAAACATAAAGAGAGGATGGGGCCATACAGGAAACGCAACACTGCCTTACAGAGAAGTCCAATCCTTCAACTCTTCATTCCCACACTGATTAGTTAATTGTTCCCCAACACCTTCCTTCATCTACCCAGACCACTTTTGAAACAGCTAACCTCATCCCTCTCTCTTTAGGCAGGCTAATCTTACATAACAGAGGAAAACTGGTAAGTAATGTTCCTCAAGAGTATCACGAGGAGCATCCCAGGAGGAGCACAGAGTGAATGAAAGACCTAAGCTCTGTTGTGAATTGCCATCCATTTATGGACACCTTTCCTTAAGGCTGTTTTGGAAGTCAAAGGAAAGTCAGAGAGTTGTGGTCAATGGGACAGGGTCTAGTTGGAGGCCTGTAACCAGTGGAGTCCCTCAGGGGTCAGTACTGGGACCAATTCTATTCAGTATATGCATCAATGACCTGGATGAGAGCACAGAGAGCACTGTCAGCAGGTTTGCTGATGACACCAAGCTGTGCTGCCATTCAGCCAGACTTGGACAGGCTGGAGGGTTTGCCTGGGAGAAACTTAATTAAGTTCACCAAGGGCAAGTGAAGAGTCTTGCACCTGGGGAAGAACAACCTCAGGGATCAGTAGAGGTTGTGGATTGACCTGCTGGAGAGCAGTGAAGGGGAAAACGACCTGGGAGTCCTAGTGGATGGGAGGTTGACCATAAGCCAGCAGTGAGCTCTTGTAGCCAAGTCCTCAATGGATTAGAAGGGCTGTGGTTAGTAGGTTGAGAGAGGTTCTCCTGCCCCTCTACTCTGCCCTCCATCTGGAGACCTGTGTCCAGTTCTGGGCCCCTCGATTCAAGAGGGACATAGAACTGCTTGAGAGAGTCCAGCACAGAGCCACAAGAATGATGGAGTGCAACATCTTCCTTACCAGGAGAGCCTGAGGGAGCTGAGGCTCTGTAGCTTGGAGAAGAGGAGNCA
Organism: Eubucco bourcierii; assembly: GCA_013396675.1. Lineage (NCBI taxonomy): Eukaryota > Metazoa > Chordata > Aves > Piciformes > Ramphastidae > Eubucco > Eubucco bourcierii. Next base: position 36,651 of record VWZE01024617.1, read on the forward strand.
AGTCCTCAATGGATTAGAAGGGCTGTGGTTAGTAGGTTGAGAGAGGTTCTCCTCAATTCAAGAGGGACATAGAACTGCTTGAGAGAGTCCAGCACAGAGCCACAAGAATGATGGAGTGCAACATCTTCCTTACCAGGAGAGCCTGAGGGAGCTGAGGCTCTGTAGCTTGGAGAAGAGGAGACTGAGAGGTAACTTCATTAACGGTTATAAATATGTGCAGGGCGAGTGGCAGGAGGCTGGAGCCAGGCTCTGCTGGGTGATGCCTGATGACAGAACCAGGGGCAGTGGGTGGAAGCTGAGGCATAGGAAGTTCCATGGAAACATGAGGAGGAATTTTTTCCATGTGAGGGTGACAGAACACTGGAACAGGCTGCCCAGGGGGGTTGTGGAGTCTCCCTCTCTGGAGATGTTCAAACCCTACCTGGATGTGTTCCTGTGTGATCTGCTCTAGGAGCTCCTGCTCTGGCAAGGGCGTTGGACTGGATAAGCTTTGGAGGTCCCTTCCAGCCCCTGACATTCTGTGATTCTGTGTGAAGTTCTTAGCTTATTCTCTACATCATACTCAAACCATTTGAAACTAAGGATTCTCTTCACCTTTCGTTCTCCACGCAGCTGTAGATAAATGCTAACAAAAATCCCTCTGTAGATAACTGCTAACAAAAATCCCTCTGTAGATAAATGCTAACAAAAATCCCTCTGTAGACAAATGCTAACAAAAATCCCTCTCCACAAGCATGCAAGAAGCTGTGCAGTACCTTGGTGCTCTGCTCTCTGGTTCAGCACATTCAGTGCTTCCTTTGCTTTCGTGCTTTTTGCCCAGGACAAGGCGTATGTCACGACTGCCAGAGTGTAGTTATCTGAAATGCCTTCTTCCAATTTATCTTCTAGATAGTTTGTAGCACTCTTGATGACATAAGCATGCTGGAAATTAAGATCACATTAAAGAATGTTGGGTAAGTAAAATCTCTGTTGAAATACTTAAAGGTTGTGCAGAAACAGAAACATTACTGTCGCCAAGAGACAAGCAAGAAATCAAGATCATATGAAAGAATGTTGAGTAAATAAAATATATGCTGAGATATTTAAAATTAAGGCTTGTGCAGAAACAAAAAACATTACTATCACCAAGAGGCAAGCAAGAAATTAAGATCACATTAAGGAATGTTGAGGAAAACAAATATATGTTGGAATATTTAAAATTAAAGAGTTGTGAAGAAACAAAAAAACATTACTGTTACCAAGAGGCAAGCAAGAAATTAAGATCACATTAAAGAACATTGAGTAAATAAAATCTATGTTGAAATATTTAAAGTTAAGAGTTGTGAAGAAACAAAAAACATTACTATTACCAAGAGGCAAAGAAGAAATTAAGATCATATTAAAGAACATTGAGTAAATAAAATCTATGTTGAAATATTTAAAGTTAAGAGTTGTGAAGAAACAAAAAACATTACTATTACCGAGAGGCAAAGAAGAAATTAAGATCACATTAAAGAACACTGAGTAAATAAAATATGTGTTGAAATATTTAAAGTTAGGAGTTGTGCAGAACCAAAAACATTACTATTGCCAAGAGGCCAGCAAGAAATTAAGATCATATTAAAGAACATTGAGAAAATAAAATCCAACTTGAAATATTTAAAATTAAGGCTTGTGCAGAAACAAAAAACATTACTATCACCAAGAGGCAAGGAAGAAACTAAGGTCATATTTATGAACATTGAGTAAATAAAATGTATGTTGAGATATTTAAAACTAAGGCTTGTGCAGAAGCAAAAATATCACTATCACCAAGAGGCAAGCAAGAAATTAAGATCATATTAAAGAATGTTGAGTAAATAAAATATGTATTGAGATATTTAAAATTAAGGCTTGTGCAGAAACAAAAAACATTACTATCACCAAGAGATGAACAAGAAATTAAGACCAGATTAAAGAATGAGTAAATTAAATATATGTTGAAATATTTAAAATTAAGGGTTGTGCAGAAACAAAAATATTACTATCACCAAGAGGCGAGCAAGAAATTAAGACCAGATTAAAGAATGAGTAAATAAAATATATGTTGAAATATTTAAGTGTTGTGCAGAAACAGAAACGTTCCTATCACCAGGAGCCAAGCAAGAAATACTGAACATCTCTTTCAGAGCCTGTCATGGGTTTGGGCACAAACCTCAAAGGTCAACCTCTTGCCCTGTTTTGAATGTGAATCCTTCAGGGAAATCAATTGGAATGATTAAACATCTCCAAGGACAGCTCCCTCCCATACATTTATTTGCAAGTCCTTGGACTAAAGCCATGGCAATATTCTTGCCTTTAGCTTTTGCAATGGCAAATTGAAGGGCCTAACAGCACAACTTTTTATTGCCTTGGGTAGATGAGGGAAGTTGAACAAAATCAGGTTGAGGTTGGTGTCTGTTTAGATGTCCTTAAACTAGGAAGGTGCTTCTCAGGCACTAGGACAATTTATGATGTGTTCCAGGAGCTATGAATTCTCTTTGTGACTTCCAGTACCTGTTTGTCTGGGAAGCCCAGGAGGGATGACATGACGTAGGCTGTGAGAGTGACTGGATTGTTGGTGCCCCCTTGAAGATCACTGTGCAGTACTTTGCCAGGCTCATGAAATTCTCCAGTTAGCTTCTGGTGGCGGACAATCCACTTAGCTGTGTCCACGAGCACATCCTGGTCGATGTCTATGAAGGGACGAGCTTGGAGGAAGCATCTTAACACAAAAGCTGATAACCTGGTGGGAAAGGTCATCAAGTAGGGCAAAATTAACAACACAGCACAGCTGCTTCTGTTTCAGTTGATACAAGACTGCCATGATGTTGTGGATGCTCCCTCCCTGGAGGTGTTCAAGGCAAGGTTGGACGAGGCTTTGAGTAACCTGTACTAGTGGGAGGTGTCCCTGCCTATGGCAGGGGGTTGGAACTGGATGAGCTTTGAGCTCCCTTCCAATCTTGCCATTCTATGATGCATTAGGTGCTCTCCACACTTCTCAAGCAGAGAGGAAAATACATGTCTCACCCAGACAAGTTGACTAAGCTTAAGTCACCAAGAAATGAAGTTATATCCTTGGAGTGGCCTTCCAGGACCTGAAGGGGGCCTACAGGAAGGCTGGGGAGGAACTATTGACAAGGTCTTGTAATGACAGGATGAGGAGGAATGGGTTTAAAGTGGCAGAGGGGAGACTGAAATTAGATGTTAGGAAGTTGTTTGCAGTGAGGGTGGTGAGACAATGGCACAGGTTGCCCAGGGAGGTGGTTCTGGCCTCGTTCCTGCAGATATTCAAAGTGGATATCTGCAGGGCAATCTGATCTAGTTGAGGATGTCCCTGCTGACTGCAGGGAGGTTGGACTGGATGAGCTTCAGAGGTCCCTTCCAGTCCAGACCATTCTATGATTGTATGAATCAGTGGCACAGTAACAGGGATGGTTATGTCAAAAGAAGTGCAACAAGGCTTGGGTCTGGGGCTTTGGAAGGCTTCTCATATGAGGAGTGGCTGAGGGAATTGGGGTGTTTAGTCTGGAGAAGAGAAGGCTGAGAGGAGACCTCATTGCTTTCTGTGGTTATCTGAAATGAGGTTGGAGTGAGGCCAGTATTGGTCTCTTCTCCCAAGTAACCAGTGACAGGGTAAGAGAAAATAGCTCTTTCTAAGAGAAATGACATTAGGAAAAATTTCTTTTCTGCAAGAGTGGCCAGGCATTGGAACAGGCTGCCCAGGGAGGTGGTGGAGTCTCTCTCCCTGGAGGTGTTCAAAAACTCTGCAGATGTGGCAATTCAGGACATAGTTTAATGATAGTTGGGTCAGGGTTGGACTTGATCACCTTAAAGGTCTTTTCCAACCTTAATGATTCAGTGATTCTGTTTTTACTCAGCAATGTGTACAGAAATACTTAAGTATATTTAAACTAACTGAACGGGGTTTGGCTGAATGAAGTGCTGGAATTCTCCACAACTGGGAGGCTGGAGTGAGGAGGGAGCAGCCTCTTCTCCTTGGTGTCAAGAAACAGGACCAAAGGAAATGGTTCCAAGCTGCACCAGGGGAGGTTTAGGCTGGATATTAGGAAATATTTCTTCACTGAAAGGGTTCTCAAACATTGGAATGGGCTGCCCAGGGCTGTGGTGCAGTCACCATCCCTGGGGGTGTTCAAGCAGCCTGTGGAGACGGTGCTTAGGGATGTGGTTTAGTGTTGACCCTGCAGTGCTGGGCTGGAGGTTGGAGTGGATGAGCTTTGAGGTCTCTTCCAACCAGGTATATTCTGGAATTCTGTAATCACAAGCTAAACTGCTACCTGCCTCAGTGCTGCATGCAGTGTTGTAATGTCTTGCAGTAACAAATGTTTGGCTTTGTTGGTTTGGAGGTTTTTTTAATTTTTGTGACATGTTGAAAAACTCTTCTTGTTTTCTACTTTTTTTTTTTCTTTTAAATCTCTCTTGGGAATACTGCCAGAACCACAAAATCAGTGTGGGATCAGTTTAGAGAATCACAAAGTCACAGAATGGCAGGGGTTGGAAGTGATCTCTGAAGATCATCTAGCCCAGCCCCCCTGATAGAGCAGGATCACTCAGAGGAAATCACCCAAGAACACATCCAGGTGAGTTTTGAATGCCTCTAGAGAGAGAGACTCCAAGACCTCTCTGGGCAGCCTGTTCCAGTGCTCTACCACCCTCAGAGTGGATGTTGCTATTGGTGTGAGTGCAAAGCCTCAAAAAAGATTGGACTGGATGAGCTTTGCCATCTCTTCCATCCAGACACATTCTGTGATTCTGTAACTTGTCTCTGGTCTCTGTTTAGTTTCCATTACTGCCCTCACCATGCTTGTCAGGGTGAAATTCAGCACCAAAAAGGCTTTTCCAGTTGCATTTATAGTCTCAAAAACAGGACTGAGAGAGGCAAGGAGGACAAATTTTTACCACCAACAACTCTGTTCATCCCCTAGAAAACACCTCAGTCAGTTTTCAGCCTGCAGACAGGAGAGGGCTGAAAATCTGTTTGCAGCAATGATGGTCACACAGCTCTAAATAGTCTCAGTCAACCACAGGAATAAGTCATCTAATTATTCTTCTTCATTCCTTTGAGGAAAGTAACAGAAACCTTTCAGACCAAAATATTCCCCTGGCTGAAATAATTCATCTTTCCTCATTTGCAAAGCTGAAAAGTTTTGCTCTGCTAATGGCTTTGACAGCACATTATCCAGCAGGATGACCTTAGAGTTGGCCTAAACACCTAATGAAAATCAGGCAGAAGGCTACACACAGCTGGAAATTTTTACCAGCCTCACAAAAAAAAAAAAAAAAAAATGGTTTAGGCACAGGAAAAATATCTGAAATACTCAAATTCCACAGTGACTCTGGCAGAACTACTTACCATGTGCTCCCAGAGGGATCTTCATTTCCAAAAGCACTAAAAGAGCCATCATCCCTCTGGAAAAGCAGCTCTCTCTGGTAGCCTGAGAAGTGGAAAAGCAGAGACAGGTATTGAACACTTTCTTCTCACACAGGTTCCAGCACAAACTGTCTGCTGATGGGAAGTGAGGCACTTTCTACAGCTGAGAAGGGTGGAACTTGAGCTCCTGTTTCATAAAAAAGCCCTCCCAAATGTGTAGGAAGACACAAAGCTGTGCAGAAGTTGATGAGAAAGCAGGGAGCAGTAATGCAAATGCTTCCTCTACAAAATGATGCTCAGAGGGCTGCAGCAGCTCTGCTATGAGGACAGGCTGAGAGAGTTGGGGCTCTGCAGCCTGGAGAAGAGAAGGCTTCCAGGAGACCTTGGAGTGGCCTTCCAGGGGACTACAGGTGGGCTGGGCAGAGACTATTGACAAGGTCTTGTAATGACAGGACAAGGAAGAATGGGTTTGAACTGGCAGAGGGGAGATTGAAACTGGATGTTAGGAAGAAGTCCTTTGAAGAGAGGGTGGTGAGACACTGGCACAGGTTCCCCAGGGAGGTTGTGGAGCACAGAAGCACAGAATGTGATCAAAGAACATATTGGGTGATTCTGTGCTCAACAATCTCCCTGGAGGTGTTCAAGGTCAGGTTGGATGAGGCCTTGAGCAACTTGTTCAAGTGGGAGACGTCCCTGCCTATGGCACAGGGGGGTTGAAAATGGATGAGCTTTGAGGTCCCTTCCAACCTAAACCATTCTGTGATTCAGCAGTCAGGCAGGAGTCTCCAAATGCAAGCATATCCAACAGAGGGAATCCTACAGGCAGGCTTCTCACCCAAAACTTTCCAGCTTTTCCTTTCAGGCACAGAGTTATGGTTAAGTTGAAAGTTTTGGTAGGTGTGATGGTTTGGGAGTTCCCTGCACCCCCACACTTTGTAAAATGACCCAGACTAGAACTCAGCCAGCTGGAAGTTAAGGACTGAAGCTCTATTTACAGCTCAGCACAATGTACAAGCAGAGATATACAAAATAGACAGGAACAGTGACAGAAATACACAAGTTAAAGGTAATACAGAAACACAACTCCCCTCCCAGAGATCAGAGTCCCCAGGAGGGGTTCCCAACCACTCTTCCACCTTCTCTCCACCCCTATACCTTACCCCAAGGTTTGCCTTATAAACAAGATGAGTTTGGAGGATCAGCCAGGAGAGTTAGAAGGAAAGTGGTTAGTGAGGTTACTTGGCAGAGAGGAGAAGGCAAGAGACTGAGAGTGTCTGCAAGCCTGAGTGTCTGTGTCTTATCCATGTTTATGTTCTTATCCCTAAACATCTCAGGAAGCCTATGAGTGCAGCAGACATCACCATTGTTTGCTTTTCACAGCCTATAACATAATTTTCTCCATCAAAATCTTCCAAGTAGCCTCAAACCAGCACAGGACAGCCACTAGAGCAAATTCACTGCAACAAGGACATGGCAGGATGGGCATGGTGCCACTGAAGGCAGATCATAAAATCATAGAATGGTAAGATTGGAAGGGACCTCAAGGATCATCTAGTTCCAACTCCCTACACACATGGCATGAGCATGGCCCACTCTTCCCACTGACTGATTCTCAACCTCAGTGTCTTAAGCAGACAAGTCAGAGATGGTTTGCTCACAGGTAGTTTTAGAACAGGAGGAATAACAACCACCTAGGAAATTTGCTCTAGGTGATCCTGCTGTGGCAGGGAGGTTGGACCAGATGATCTTTCAAGGTCCCTTCCAGCCCCTGACATTCTGTGATTCTATGAAATCCATAGGAATTACCTTCTAAAATGTATTCTTCAGCTGAAAAAAAAAAATAAATAAACAACCCCAAAAGTAACTATATGAAAGCAAGACATTTTCTTTTCCAAAGAAACTTGTCCTTGTAAATAAAACCATTTGCTGTTTGATTCTGACAGCCTGGAAAGAGGAAGAAAACCAAAAGCTAAGCTTTTCCTCCAGTTCCCATGATGCCAACAGCACAGCACTTCAAATATTAAACACAGGCTTACAGATGTCTTTATGCTAATAAAGTTAATTGTTTTCTCTTAAGCATACAGACCTTTCCTCATAAATGATACAGCTTTTGATTTAATATCCTCTCTCAGCTGCCTGGTTTTAGTCAGGTATTCCAAGATATAAACATTTGGAGCAAAATTGATCATATTCTGTTCGCCGCAGCCGTAGGGCATCTTGATCAGCGCCGACAAACCGTTGATGGAAGGCCCAAGCAAGTCACCTGAAAGACAAAATTGAATGAGGAGAAATTAAAGCTCGTTGCAAAGAAATGCACACCTCACACATAAAGGGCAGTGCCATCTGAAATGGGAGAAAATATGATCATAGGCTTGCAGGATGTCAGGGGTTGGAAGGGACCCAAAGAGATCATCCAGTCCAACCCCCCTGCCAGAGCAGGACCAGACAATCCAGCTCAGGGCTCCAGACAGGCCTGGAAAGGCTTCATAGGAGACTCCACAACCTCTCTGGGCAGCCTGTGCCAGGGCTCTGGGACCCTTACAGGGACCTCAAAGCTCATCCAGTTCCAACCCCCTGCCATAGGCAGGGACAACTCCCACTAGCACAGGTCACTCAAGGACTCATCCAACCTAGCCTTGAACACCTCCAGGGAGGGAGCAGCCACAACCTCCCTGAGCAGTAAATACCAAAGATGGAAATAGAAGAAGGTAATCCTTACCAACAGCAGTGATCTGTACTCTCTCACTGCCACTCACAACATCAGGAGGAAAAGTGAAATCCAGAGTTTTTGACACTGCTTGTGGTTTATTGCTAGTCAGGTCCAAAAGGACTGTCTGAGAATATGTTTGTTCCAGTCCTTCAGCCTGAAAAACAAAGACAGGATTATTGCAGTCTCCAAGAGTTTGCTGCTTTTAGGAGAGCAGTTGTGCACTCGCTGTACTGAGGGAGTCTAAAACACCGCCAGGTATTTTGTGCTGCTTGCTAACACATCAAGAACCTGAGCTACTGGCCCTGTCCAAACTAGCAGAGAAATGAATCATAGAATCATAGAACAGTAAGGTTGGAAGGGACCTCAAAGCTCAGCCAGTTCCAACCCCCTGTGACACAGGCAGCGACACGTCCCACTAGTACAGGTCACTCAAGGCCTCGTCCAACCTGGCCTTGAACACCTCCTGGGAGGTTGTGGAGCACAGAATCACCCAATGTGATCATTGGGGTGCTTCTGTGCTCCACAACCTCCCTGGGCAACCTGTGCCAGTGTCTCATCACCCTCACTGTAAAGAACTTCCTCCTAACATCCAGTTTCAATCTCCCCTCTGCCAGTTCAAACCCATTGCCCCTTGTCCTGTCATTACAAGACCTGTCAATAATCCCTCCCCAGCCCTGCTGTAGCCCTCTTCAGATCCTGGAAGGCTACTCTAAGGTCTCCTGGAAGCTTTCTCATTTGCAGGAGCAAGCCAAGCTGCAGAGTGTTTACCTTGACTAACACTGTCTGGAGGACAGCATCAGAAGCAGCAGCTGATATTGCTGTCACTTTGATGGGAATTGCTCCCAGCTGCCTGGGCTTGATGGGGAACTGCAGGGTTTTCCCATCCTCACCCGGTACCAATACAGACTGGTGGTTTCCTGTAGCATTGATTTCATTGGATGTCAGAATAATTTCAAAAGCATCATTCATATCCAGGATCACAGCAACCTGCAAACACAGGAACAGTTGCAACACACAGGGTGACTGTTGAGAAGATGCTTTCATAAGCTGCTACTTTTTTTTGCTCATAGAGAAATAGCTTCATGGTCGCAGAATCACAGCAACATGCAGGTTGGCAAAGCCCCTCAGGAGCACCAAGTCCAATCTAGAACCCTACTCTACCAGAGTTACCTTAAACCATAGCCCCAAGCACTACATCCAAACCACCCTGAAACACAGCCAGGATTGGGGACTCCACCACCTCCTTGGGCAGCTCATTCCAGTCTCTGACCACTCCCTCCATAAAAACTTTTTCCTAATGTCCAATCTAAACCTCCCCAGACTCAGCTTGAGGCCATTTCCCCCTGTTCTTACCTGTCTCACCTGCAATTCCCTGTGAGCAGAGCCCAGCAGCAGCCTCTCCACAATGTTCCTTCAGGTAGCTGTAGAGAGCAATGAGTTCTCCCCTCAGCCTCCTCTTCCTCACACTAACCATCCCCAGCTCCCTCAGTTGCTACTCATAAGATTTATTCTCCAGGTTCTTCTCCAGCTTCCTTGCCCTCCTCTGGACCACCTCCAGCACCTCCACATCTCTCCTGTATTGTGGTGCCCAAAACTGAACACAACACTTGAGCTGTGGCCTTAACAAATCTGAGTCCAAGGGCACAATCACCTCCTTGCTCTTGCTGCCCACAGGATGTCATTGGCCTTCTTGGCCACCTGGGCACACTGCTGGCTCACACTCAGCCCCCTGGGCACACTGCTGGCTCATATTCAGCTCCTGTCTATTACAAACCTCAGGTCCCTTTCTGCCAGCAGCTCTCCAGCCATACTGCCCCAAGCCTGCAGTGTTGCTTGGGGTTGTTGTGTCCCAAGTGCAGGACCTGGCACTTGGCCTTGTTGAAACTCATCCCTTTAACGTTGGCACATTGATCTAAGCCTATCCACCTCTCTCTGCAGAGCCTCTCTACCCTCATTCAAATCAACACTGCCACCTAACTTCTTGTCATCTGCAAACTTACTGCTGACACTCAATGCCTGAATCAAGGTCATCAAGAAAGATGTTAAAAAGTAGTCCCAACACAGATCCAACTGAAGAAAAAATAGTCAAGTCCTCTAAAGAGAAAGATGTGTGATGAAAACCCTGGTGTCTGGTAATATTTATGCCCCAGGAGATTGTTGGTTTACCTCAGTTTCTTCTTTCAAGTAATTGAAGATGTTCACTTCCAAGACAAACTGCTCTCCTCTGACGACAGAATATGGCAGGTTCAGGAAAATGAAGAAGGGTTGAAAAGCTTCTAGCTGCAAGACAAAATTAGCAGTGAACCCCTACAATCAAATGCCAGCAAGAAAATGACTACACAAGCTGTTTTCTAAATGGAGATGACAGAGTGTGTTTACTTGCACTCTACACTTAAAATGTATTGCAGCAGGGCTGATGCAGAAGCCAAAGATGCTTCTGGTCGTTAGCACCTTGGTGGGAACTCAGCAGGGACCTTTCAAACTAGAGCTGCTGACAGCTTTGACAGGCTAAGTTCTGACAGGGGCACCTGAATTAGGGCTAAGAGTCTATCACCCTGCAAGTCTGGAAGCTGTGTTCTGCCCTGAGAGCTCCTTAAGGTACCTGCTGAAGTGGTCTGAGTGCACAAGCATTAAGATGATGAAGAGCTTGTCAGCTGCCCTATCTCCATGGCAATACAGAAATGCTTGTTGGAACACAAAGGATCTCTCCCAAGTTCCTCAACTCACCAACATCTTCAAATGATGTATGATTTTCCAAGATGGATCTTGGCCTAACTTCTTTGGTTACATTTCTAAACATGCATCTTAGCTTAACGAAAAGTAAAACCACAGTAACATCCTAGCAAGCAGTTACTTTCATCTGTGAACAGAGGATTTGGGATGGAGTCTTGACTCTTGAGAAGCCACTGCTAAGCTCTCATCAAGCTAAATGGGATCACTGCTTATGAACATCTGCACAACAAGAAGGGCTGAAGCATATTTTTTTATGACTGTCAACCAAAAATGGCTTTAATTTGTTTTTCATTTTTAAATAAATAAATAAATAAATCTCCCAAGTGTTGTGAGTTTCAGATTCAAAACCCCCTCAGGTTTCTGCCTGCCCAGCAAATACTCCAACATTTGCTTTTTGGCAACTCTGAGCAGCAGTTTGCTAAAAGCTTTCCCTGTCACCATTTCTTTAGATAATAGAGAAGTTATGATGGAGAACCTTTGGTTAATTCTTAGTCAAGGACTCCCCAGGTACTTCTTGGCTTTTTGATATTTGTTTTTGTTTGTTTGCTTTTCTCTGGAACTTTTGCAATAGTAAAGCTTTACACTCAGGATTATTCTGATAGATTACAACAGGGTAAACTTAGTTGTGGATGCTTCCTCCCTGGAGGTGTTCAAGGCCAGGTTGGAGGAGGCCTTGAGTGACCTGTGCTTGTGGGAGGTGTCCCTGCCTATGGCAGGAGGTTGGAGCTGGCTGAGCTTTGAGGTCCCTTCCAACCTTACCATTCTATGATTCTATGACACTGCAGTGGAAGCCAAATGAAAACAAGATTCACTGCAGTGTGACATTAAACATGCAGATGTCATTTACTTCTTTCCCCATTACATTTTCCATGCATCTCTTTTATTTGCCTCTCTGTATGGTACTGATTAACATGTTTCAGCCACAGGGAACTCCTAAGTGCAATCTAAACATCCCAACAAGAGTGAAGCACTCAGTAATGCATGTGGGTGATTATAAATAATCATCTCCACCATCTGTTCTGCTTGCAGCCTTCTCACTATTGGGGAGGAAAGGACAAAGATATTTTTCATACAGTTTACATCAGAAAACTATTCCTCTTCCTCTCCCAAGCAGAGTGAAAGAAATGAGAACTATGATTCCAGTCTCAATGGAGCTTTAGCTGCAAAATTCAGATGAGGCTCCAAATCCTGTAGGGGAGTTAGGATTAGGATGCTCACAGCACATGTTCTGTGTCTGGTGAAGCACCCAACTATGAAATCTGGACCTAGATCTCTGTTTGGATCCTAAAAGGTGCCCTTCCCCAAGGATTTGAAAGCGTGAGAACATTAAATTCAGAGGGCTGGAGCAGCTCTCCTATGAGGACAGGTTGAGAGTTGGGGCTCTGTAGCCTGGAGAAGAGAAGGTTTCCAGGAGACCTTGGAGGGGCCTGCAGTGTGAGTGCAGCCCAGACAGCAACTGAGTGCTGGGCTGCATCAAGAGCAGTGTGGGCGGCAGGGCAAGGGAGGGGATTCTGCCCCTTTGCTCTGCTCTCCTCAGACCCCACCTGCAGTCCTGTGTGCAGTTCTGGAGCCTCCAGCACAGGAAGGACATGGAAGTGTTGGAGCCAGTCCAGAGGAGGCCACCAAGATGCTCAGAGGGCTGCAGCAGCTCTGCTCTGAGGACAGGTGAGAGCTGGGACTCTGCAGCCTGAAGAAGAGAAAGCTTCCAGGAGACCTTGGAGTGGCCTGCCAGAATCTGAAGGGGGCTACAGGAAGGCTGAGGAGGGACTATTGACAAGGTCTTGTCATGACAGGATGAGGAGGAATGGGTATGAACTGGCAGAGGGGAGATTGAAACTGGATGTTAGGAGGAAGTTGTTTGCTATGAGGGTGGTGAGGCACTGGCACAGGTTGCCCAGGGAGATTGTGGAGCACAGAATCACAGAATGTGATCTTTATAAGTACATTGTATATATATATATATATATATTTGTACATTTTGCCATGGAGTAAATACAGCTTCATGTTACTTCCAAACCACCCTGAGTTAGTCTGGGTGACTTCAAAGAGTGGGGAGGGATAGCTCCTAGCCCATCACACAGTAAGAAGCTGCAGCGTTACCAGCAGTTAGAGCAGAACTGCCTAGTGCCATGGTACCTCCACTGCAGCAGTCGTCACCCCAAGTCCACCTTTTCCAGACATCACAAAGGCACTGGCTGCCCAGGATGTGATGGTATCAGGCACAGTGACTTCCATTGTGGTCTCTGTCTCAGATCTGATGGCAGAAGGGGAGAGAGCAGACTTTCAAAAGCATTCACTTACAGGCACAAACAGTTAACATGCATCAAGAGGTAAGTTCAAGTTTCTGGCAGGCAAAGCTGCTAGGTTGATGCTTTCCTTTTCCTAATCATTTGGAAATATTTGTGAGAGGATCAAAATAATCACTGAAATTTTTGATTATTTTAAATGACATGAACTGAAGATAATGCCTTTGAATCACATTACTTGTTATCAACATTCACAGATCCTTTCAACCAGTCCCGGATGGTGGTGGACTGCTGAGCTTGCTTTGGCTATGGAAGAACACAAGTTCTGTGCTTCATGACACAGCTCAGATTTCACCATCACTTGACAGTTTGAAGTGTTCATTGAGTTAGGTGCAGACAGGGATAGATTTCCCTTTCTAGGCTAATCATCTTTTCAAGCACTGACTGGGTCTCCTGATCTATTATCTCCCCGTTTGAAAAATGAGAAGAGTTTCTTTCATCCCCTGGATTTTTATCGAGTTTCCATTGAAACCAGGAGGCCTTCAGTTAGGCACTGTCTTGTTTTGTGCAGCTGCACACCACAAAAATGATGAGTGCTGGAGTGCCTCCCCTACCAGGCTATGAGAGTTGGGGTTCTTCCACCTGAAGAAGAGAAGGCTCCAGGGAGACCTCAGGGCAGCCTTCCAGTACCTAAAGGGGACCTACAAGAAAGCTGGGGAGGGACTCATTACAAGGGCTTGGAGTGATAGGATGAGAGTAAATGGATTGAAGCTTCTGGAGAGTAGATGAGGACTGGATATTAGGAAGAAATTCTTTACAGCAAGGGAGGGGAGACACTGGAACAGGTCATGAATGCCCCCTTCCTGGAGGTGTTCAAGGCTAGGCTGGATGATGCATTGAGCAACCTGGGCTTGTGGAAGGTGTCCCTGCCCATGGGGCAGGGGGGTTGGACCTGGATGGCCTCCAAGGAGTCTTCCAATCCAAAGCACCCCACGTATGTGTCACTTGGTGGTCTCCAATCTGCCTTGCGGCCTCTAGGTGGTAGCAGAATATAAATAATGCTGCATTTTTAAACCCAGTTCTCCCTCACCAGTGCAGAAGGCTCCTGACACCTGCCAAGAACAACAATGGCAAAGGGTAAATCGATTCCCATCTGCTTGTAATCCCATACCCAGTTTTGGTGTCGATCCAAAGCCAAGTCTCTGGGAAATGTGTCCTCACGTAGAGATTGCTGAAATCAGGTGGTCCATTTCTAAGTATGGGCATGTCTTCACCAAAATCATCCTCTACAGGTATCATTCCTCCATCTAAAAAACAAAACAGAACTTTCTCAACTACAGAGAGGTTTCAGTCAAAACCAAACACACACACACACACACACACACCCCCAGACTGATGGAGTTAAGCAAAGTCACACTGCTCAGGTGCTGGGAGTACAGTCTCTAGTTTGGTTAAGTATGGTAATGCTAATCAGTAGCATTAGGAACTGTTTTGGTTGGTTTTCTACCTTGGGTTTAGTTTTATTAAGAATCAAAAGCTTCACACAAGCTTAGATTCCTGCATAGTCTCTCCAGAGTGCTAATAGCTACACATGATGAAGCACTGCAACATACAGCAAAGGAAAACCCCATTCACCCTCAGGCCTTGAAGGGGTAGTGTTGCTCAGGAGAGCAGCAAAAAAAAAAAATAAAGTCATTTTTCTAATGGTAGTTATATATATTTTATGTATCTTGAGTCTTGGTAATGGTTTACAAGGCTGGATGTAGTCTGCAGTACAGTAATAGAGCCCCCAACCCATGGAGCTCTTTTGCTCTGGTGAGACTTCACCTGAAGTGCTGTGTCCAGCTTGGGGATCCTCAACACAAGAAGGGCATGGACCTGATGGAGCAGGTTCAGAGAAGGGCCTCAAAAATGATCAGAGGGCTGGAGCACCTCTGCTGTGAAGACAGGCTGGGAAAATTGGGGTTGTTCAGCCTGGAGAAGAGAAGGCTCTGTGGAGACCTTAACGCAGCCTCCCAGTGCCTGAAGGGCTCATAGCACTAGGACATGGCGCAGTGGTTTTAGACTGCAGAAGGGTAGATTTAGAGTGGACAGCAGGAAGAAGTTCTTTGCTATGAGGGTGGTGGAACACTGGCACAGGTTGCCCAGGGAGGTCTGGTGGAGACCCCATCTCTGGAGACATTCAGGGTCAGGCTTGATTGGCCTCTGAGTAACCTGCTCTAGTTGGGGCTATTCCTGCATGCTGCAGCAGGGTTGGACTAGATGACCTTCAAAGGTCCCTTCTGACCCAGTGCATCCTAAGGCACCACTCTATGATTCTTTTCCCCATTCAGTATATTAGATTGGGCTACATTTATTTTTATTACTTACAAAGGAAATGTTCCTTATCCTCCTCAAGAATTGCATCAGTTGATACCCAAAGGCTGCATTTCTGGATAAAATTTATACAGTATATCTCAATACAGGACATTCAGGACATCAAAAGTGCTCATCTGTTTTCTTTTCTTTCTTTTTAAAAAGAAACTTCATTAATCATCATAAAGCAGTCACAGAACTAAGGTAAGTAATAGACAGGAACCAACAAAACTGAGATCAGCTGAATCTGAGCATTGCCTTAATGACTGAAAACGGCTCAAAGGGAAGACAGCTTCGAGCATAACAAAGCAATCTGCCTTCAGGGAAGCACCAACACATTTCTTTGTATTCAGAGGATTTACATATGGCTAAAATTCACAGTTCACAACCCACAAAAGCCATCAAAACACTACATTATCTACAGCCCCAGACAACACCCAGGCCCTTTTCTTCTAGCAAGTGATGTGCAAATTACTTTAAAGCAGTAAAAAAAAAAAAAAAACAACCCAACCCTAGGTTGGAATAAAATTAAAAATTAATTCATGTACAAGTACCTGAAAGACGCCAAAAAAACCTCTGACCAGGGGGAAATACTGCATTGTGCTGTATAAATCCAGCTCATGGAAGACCTAAGACAAGATAAACAAAGTTATCCAAAGGGTGAAGGCAAACTGACCTTACAGAAGTGTCACTGTTGGCAGATGCTAATATGCAGAGCTGCACCTCAAGCCGCAGCTCATTTAGCTCTGGTGTTAGAAGAGGACAGAATCTGTGCCAGGATGCAGGGGATTAAGGCTGCAGTGGTTTAATGATCAATGGAAGAGTGGCCAAGGCTACATAAGCATCAAACAGGAGCCTGCTGCCTGCTCTGGGGCACTTAGGCTGTGTCATTTCAGCACTTTAGGACAGCTCTTTCAAACTGTTGATGCATTAAAGCCTCTGCAAGCAAAGGGGATTTAAAAAGATGAATAATTGATTCTCCTTTTCAAAAGATAAAATTCTGTCGTTATTTTATGTTGCTAATTTTAAAGAACACAAAGGACAAATCATTAGAGAGTGCTCCTGACTTGTTGGCTTTTTTTGGTCTTTCCTGTAAAGAAGAAACTACCAAGAGTTAACTGAGCAACTTACCAAGTGGAAGGAGAACAAAGCATTAACTGGAACTAGAAATGCTGGACCTATCACCTTCAAATCCTTGCAGTCTGCTCCCGTTGAGAAACTACTTATGGAATTGCAGAGCCATAGAATGGGTTGGGGTGGAAGGGACCTTTAAAGGTCATCTAGCCCAAATCTCATGCAGTGAGCAAGGACTGGATAAGGCACTTAGTGCCATGGTCTAGTTGATTGGATAGGGTTGGGTGACAGGTTGGACTGGATGAGCTTGGAGGTCTCCTCCAACCTGGTTGATTCTATGATTCTTTGATCTTTAAGTGGATCAGGTTGCTCAGAGCCCTGTCCAGACTGACCCTTGGATGTTTCCAAGGACAGGCCATCCACCATCTCTCTGGGAAACCTGTGCCAGCGTTTCACCACCCTCAGTGTAAAAAGTTTCTTCCTTCCATCTAGCCTAAATCCTTCCTCTTTTAGCTTAAAGCCATCATAGAATGGGCTGGGCTGGAAGGGACCTCTAGAGGTCACCAGGGACATCAGTCAGCAGGGATGTCCCCACTAGAGCAGATCACCCAAGGCTCCATCAAGCCTCACCTTGAAAGTCCCCAGGGAGACTGGAGACTTTCTCCCTGGGCAACCTGTTCCAGTGCTCCACTACCCTCACAGTAAAGATCTTGTTTCTAAAATCCAGGTCATCCCTTGACCTGTAGCAGCAGACTGCTAAAAACTCTGTCCTCATCTTTTTATAGACCCCCTTTTAAGTACTAAAAGGCTGCTAGAAGGTATCCCTGGAGCATTCTCTTCTCCAGGCTGAATAACCCCAACTCTCTCAGCCTTTCTTCATAGCCCTTTGATCATTTTCCTGGGCCTCCTCTGGACCTGCTCTAACAGGCTCCTGTCCTTGTGCTGAGAGCTTCAGAGCTAGACACAGTACTCCAGATGAGGTCTCACCAGAGCAGAGTAGAGCTGCAGAATCACCTCCCTCAACCACACTCCTTTTGATACAGACCAGGGCTGCAAGTGTACATTGCTAGGATATGTCCAGCTGTGCTGGTTTGAGGCTAATTGGAATATTTTAATAGAGAAAATTACATTATAGGCTGTGAAAAGGAAACAATGGGCTCATTCACTCATAGGCTTGCTGAGATGTTTAAGAATAAGTACTCAAAACACAGATAAGTCAGTCTCTGGGGCACAGTGTCTCGGGCGGTCTAGCTTCTGGCTTTCTCCTGTCTGCTGAGCGATCTCACTAACCACTTTTCTTCTAACTCCCCTGGCTGATCCTCCAAACTCATCTTGCACATAAGGCAAATATTGGGGTAAGGTATAGGGGTGGGGAGAAGGTGGAAGGGTGGTTGGGAGCCCCTCCTGAGGTCTCTGATTTCTGGGAGGGGAGTTGTGTTGCTGTATTCCCTTTAACTTGTATATTTCTGTAACTATTCCTGTCTGTTGTGTATATCTCTGCTTGTACATTGTGCTGAGCTGTAAATAGAGCTTCAGTCCTCAACTTCCAGCTGGCTGAGTTCTAGTCTGGGTCATTTTACAAAGAGGGGGGGGGGGCAGGGAACTCCCAAACCATCACACCAGCTTTTCATCAACCAATCCCCTCAAGCCCTTCTCCATAGGGCTATTCTCATTCCCCAGCCTGTATTGATACCAGGGATTGCCCTGGTCCAGGTGCAGGACTTTGCTCTTGGCCTTGTTAAACCCCCTGAAGTTCCCATGGTGCCCATTCTGAAGCTTGTCCAGGTCCCTCTAGAAGGCACCCTGTCCCTCGGGCATGGCAGTTTACAGAAGTAACAAATACATGCATAATTCAGGACTAAAACTCCTGCTCAAAGACATTAACGAGTATTCAGCACATAAACTTCCATACACACAACAATGAAAACATTTTTCCCCCCTCAGATACTTACAGTATCTTCTGTTATGTCACTGCTTTCTCCTAGAAGCTTTGTACTCTTATCAACAACTGCAAGTCCAATTACTGATCCTGGTTCTGTTGTGCTGATCTTAAGGGAGACTTTGTCAGATGGCCTGACCTTATCTTTGCTCCAAGAGATTTTAATCTAGGGGGAAAAAAAGTAAAACCCATCACTAGTTTAAATTCTACAGTGATACTTACAGCCACGCTAAACTCTGAGGAAGTATTTCCTTAACTTAATTACCTGCAATCAAGACTCTGGGTTTGCTTTTGCTGAGACCTTTGGGACAATAGCATGGCAATCGTTTTGCTCTCTTGTTTTCCTAGCTCACCAGTTCCCTGTTCTGTTCTCTTCTCTTCTCTTTTCTCTTCTATTCTATTCTACTCCACTCTACTCCTATTCTACTCTTCTCTTCTACTCTACTCTGCTCTACTCTACTCCCATTCTATTCTACTGTACTCTGCTTCTATTCTGTTCTACTCTACTCCCATTCTATTCTACTGTACTCCTATTCTGCTCCTACTCTACTTCTCTACTTCTACTCTACCCCTATTCTACTCTACTTCTAATCTATTCTATTCTACTCTACTTCTATCCTATTCTATTTTACTCTACTCCTATTCTGCTCTACTTCTATTCTATTCTATTCTATTCTATTCTATTCTATTCTATTCTATTCTATTCTATTCTATTCTATTCTATTCCATTCTACTCCATTCTACTCTTCTCTTCTACTCTACTCTGCTCTACTCTACTCCCATTCTATTCTACTGTACTCTACTTCTATTCTATTCTACTCTACTCTACTCCCATTCTATTCTACTGTACTCCTGTTCCACTCCTACTCTACTTCTCTACTTCTACTCTACCCCTATTCTACTCTACTTCTAATCTATTCTATTCTACTCTACTTCTATTCTATTCTGTTTTACTCTACTCCTATTCTGCTCTACTTCTATTCTGGTCTATTCTATTCTATTCTATTCTATTCTATTCTATTCTATTCTATTCTATTCTATTCTATTCTATTCCATTCCATTCCATTCCATTCCATTGATCAGAGTGTCTGAAGGAGCTGAGGATGGTTAGTGTGAAAAAGAGGAGGCTGAGGGAAGACCTCATCACTGTCCACAGCTACCTGAAAGGACCCTGTGGAGAGGGTGCTGCTGGGCTCTTCTCACAGGTAAATAGTGGTAGAACAAGAGGGAATGGCCTCAAGCTGTGACTGGGTAGGTTTAAACTGGACATTAGGAAACATCTTTTTCTGTGGTAAGGCATTGTGGACTCTAAAAAACAATGAATTCTACTAGACTGATTAAAAGCATTCATTGAGTTTGAAAAAGAGGAGGCTGAGGGGAGCCCTCATCACTGTCTACAGCTACCTGAAAGGAGCCTCTGTACTTCCTTTTATCCAGTGATAATTAAACTCACTACCTGAATTTGGATAAAATATGAAGCAAATGGAGGAGTCTTTCGTGTAGGACTGAGGTGAATATGATGCAAACATGAGATAAATACTGATGTAGGGAGGCTGAGTACTAAAGTTTCTATAGTGGAAGCAAATGGAGGAGTCTTTCATGCAGGACTGAGGTGAATATGATGCAAATATGAGATAAATACTGATGTAGGGAGGCTGAGTACTAAAGTTTCTATAGTGGAAGCAAATGGAGGAGTCTTTCATGCAGGACTGAGGTGAATATGATGCAAA
>VWZE01024617.1:56896-69517 GCA_013396675.1 Eubucco bourcierii
AAATACTGATGTAGGGAAGTTGAGTACTAAAGTTTCTATAGTGGAAGCAAATGGAGGAGCCTTTCATGCAGGACTGAGGTGAATAGGATGCAAATATGAGACAAATACTGATGTAGGGAGGCTGAGTACTAAAGTTTCTATAGTGGAAGCAAATGGAGGAGTCTTTCATGCAGGACTGAGGTGAGTATGATGCAAATATGAGACAAATACTGATGTAGGGAGGCTGAGTACTAAAGTTTCTATAGTGGAAGCAAATGGAGGAGTCTTTCATGCAGGACTGAGGTGAATAGGATGCAAATATGAGATAAATACTGATGTAGGGAAGTTGAGTACTAAAGTTTCCAGAGGGGAGGAGGAATCTGAAACCATTAAGAGCCTTTCAGTGGTCTCACCTCTAAAGCCACAGTGAGGCTTTTATTTGCACAAAGAACCA
The DNA here is from genome assembly GCA_013396675.1 of Eubucco bourcierii. NCBI lineage: Eukaryota > Metazoa > Chordata > Aves > Piciformes > Ramphastidae > Eubucco > Eubucco bourcierii. The sequence goes on from VWZE01024617.1 coordinate 57,330, forward strand.
AATTTCATCTGGGTAAGTAAACTGGAACAAGCAATTCCTTGCTGGAGTAGCAGTTTTCCTACCTTCTTTCAAGACTTTTGGGGTAAAAGTATGCAGAGTCACATGCAACCTAAACACTGCTGACCTTCAGTGATGACTCAGCACACACAAAGTGACCATTGCCTGGCTAGAACAGGGTCTTCATAAATGTTTACTGTTCCACACTTAGAGCACTCACAAAAACCTTTTCACTCTTGGCTCAGTCATTGCCCAAACTATTAAAGACACAAGGAGGTGCTGTGTGTTTAGGAGGAAAACACAGAGCTAGTGGAAATTTCTTTCAGGCAAGCAATAGCTGGACCCTGACTGCACCAGTATGACCAAAAGTCATCCCAAGGGTTTACATAAACCTCAAAGCAGATCCCCAGTGAGGAATTTCTCTTTGCATTTACACCCTTATACTGTTTACCATGCAAGAAAGAGACATAGATATGGCCTTAGACTCCAGTTCAATGTAATTACCTTGTCATCCAAAACAGGATGGATGGGGAGGGAGAGAACATCATTTACAACCACTCCAAGCTCATCAACATAGAATACAAGCACACATGCCAAAGGGGCCCAAGAGTTTTCTGCTGTTAACGTGAATGTTTTTGCAGACTTTGTGCCAAAATCCATAATCTGTTCCTTAGATAACACCTGAAAGGGATGAAAAAAATGGAAGAGTCAATCTGTTGGTATCTCAGTTGGTCATAAGCACTGCATTTGGTTTAAACTGGCAGAGGGGAGATTTAGACTGGATGTTAGGAGGAAGTTCTTTGCAGTGAGGGTGGTGAGACACTGGAAAAGGTTGCCCAGGGAGGTTGTGGCTGCTTCCTCCCTGGAGGTGTTCAAGGCCAGGTTGGATGAGGCCTTGAGTGACCTGTGCTAGTGGGAGGTGTCCCTGCCTATGGCAGGGGGTTGGAACTGGATGATCCTTGAGGTCCCTTCCAACCTTACCATTCTATGATTCTGATTCTATGATTTCTTTCTCCCAATAACTGTTAAAAGGAGAGACACAGAGCTGTAATTTTGTAATTTTTTTTTTTTAACTGAAAAGCAGTATCCCAATGGAAATTTCTGAGCCATCTCTTTCACAAAGCACTGCTTAAAATGCTGAATTTCTCTTGTGTTCAATCACATTTCGCTCGAGCTGGATAGGCCTCATATGTAAGAATTGTAGAATAGAATCACAGAATCATCAGTCTGGGTTGGAAGGGACCTCCAAAGGTCATCCAGTCCAACTCCCCCTGCACTCAGCAGGGACATCCTCAACTAGATCAGATTGCCCAGAGCCCTGTCAAGCCTCATCTTGAACATTTCCAGGGATGGGGCCCCAACCACCTCCCTGGGCAATCTGTTCTAGTCTTCCACTACCCTCATGGTGTAGAACATATTCCTAACATCCAATTTAAATCTGCTGTGCTCTAGTTTGAAGTCATTGCTCCTTGTCCTATCACTGTAGGCCTTTGCAAACAGTCTCTCTCCATCCTTCTTGTAGGCCCCTTCAGGTACTGGCAGGCTGCTATTATGTCTCCCTGAAGCCTTCTCTTCTCCAGGTCGAATACCCTCAGCTCTCTCAGCCTGTCCTCACAGCAGAGGTGCTCCAGCCCCTAATCATTTTTGTGACCCTCCTCTGGACCCACTCCATCAGCTCCATGTCCTTCTTGTATTGAGGGCTCCAGAGCTGGACACAGCACTCCAGCTGTGCAGAGTGGCAGAATCTCCTCTCTCCATCTCTGGTCACACTTCTTTTGATGCAGCTCAGGCTGCCCTTGGCCTTTTGGGCTCCAAGCTCACACTGTCTGCTGATGTCCAGTTTCTCATCCATCAGCACCCCTCAGCCCTTTTTCACAGAGCTGCTTTCCACCACCTCACCCCCCAGTCTCTATTGATAGTCTGTACACTTACCAGATAGTGGAACTGTCTCACTGGCTTGTTGCTTGCAATGCTCAGCTCAAAAGGCTTCCCAGCCTAAAAAAAGCATAAGATTCAAACAGGTGAGTATGGAAACATGATGGAGAACTGGAACAGTTCTTGGCAAGTTTTGCCTCAGACTGTACCTTTATCTCCTGGCTCTTTGTGTCAACCTGGAGATAAGTCTGGCTGGGGGAGCTGAACACATCATAAACACCTACATCAGTCCTGCTGCTGAGGAACTCTGCCTGTGAGAGGATGCAAAACAAAGCTCTTACAAACCAGCAACCTTTGTGTGATGATCAGACATGTGATACTGTCTACCAGAGCATGGCAGCATCAAAGGATGAACAAAGGAAGGATCACTTCAGTGCTGGCTTTGGGTATCTGATTTGGTTTTTTCCCCTGCTATCTTGGTGCAATCACTAGATCACACTTAGGTAGGATCCATCACTTTATTTCCTGTTCTAACCTGAATATGAGGTAAGGAAAACAATGATAAGTGACATATGGGCTGCTGTCATATGCTGCTGACATGTGGTATGGTAGGAACAGCCTATCACTGATCACAGCTGCTAAATTGGCTGTGTTGCTGCCCCGAAGCAATACCTGAACTCTCAGAGTTTTTGTATCAGGCAGGACTGGAAACTCAACATCAATGACTCCATTTGCTGGGACCGTGTAATTCAGGACATGGACTGTCAGGTTTCTCTCCTCTGTTGCCTCATTCTCCAGGAGAGAAATTGAAGAGTCATGAAAGAGCAGGTCTGACTGCTGCACAGTGACTGTGACCAGATTCTGCCTCTCTTCAGCTGTCAGCTGGTTGCTATCAGAGCGTGTCACCTTCAGCTACAAACGAAAAGGAGGACAACACCTGTCAGACAGGGCAAAGCCAAAATGCACCAAGCACAACGTGTCACAAGAGACTTGCACCCACATCATCGCATTGCCGCTTGATGGCTGCACCCAAAGAGTGGCAGTCAATGGGTCCATGTCCCAGTGGAGGCCAGTGACAAGTAGAGCCCCTCAGGGATGAGTCATGGGGCAGGGGGTTGGACTGGGTGATCTCTTTGGGTCCCTTCCAACCCCTGACATCCTGTGAGCTGTGTTCTCTAGGGATGGGGCTTCCACTACTCACCTGGGCAACCTGCTCCAGTGCTCCACCACCCTCACGGTGCAGAACTTGTTCCTAACATCCACTCCAAGCCTCCTCTTCTCTAATTTCAGATCACTGTCCCTCATCCTATCACTGTAGGCCTTTGTAAACAGTCCCTCCCCAGCTTTCCTGAAGCCCACTCCAGATACTGAATGGCCAGAATAAGGTCTCCTTGGAGCCCTCTCTTCTCCAGACTGAATAATCACAGAATCATAGAATCATAGAATGGTAAGGTTGGAAGGGACCTCAAGGATCATCCAGTTCCAACCCCCTGCCATAGGCAGGGACACCTCCCACTAGCACAGGTCACTCAAGGCCTCCTCCAACCTGGCCTTGAACACCTCCAGGGAGGAAGCAGTCACAACCTCCCTGGGCAACTTGTTCCAGTGTCTCACCACCCTCACTGTAAAGAACTTCCTCCTAACATCCAGTCTAAATCTCCCCTCTGCCAGTTCAGACCCATTGCCCCTTGTCCTGTCATTGCAAGACCTTTGCAAACAAAGCAGGAGAACTTACAGTAGCTATGAAGTTCAGAGAAGGTTTTATAACTCTAGAGTAGTCCAAGAACTCAATAAAATAGTCACTTTGCTTCGGAAATATGATGGTGCTTGAATTTTGGGAGATGCCTGTTGAATGATTGGATGTGTTTAGCACAGCATGCTCTGAACACACAGACTCCTTTCACAGCAATACTATTTACAGCCTAGGCTTTTGAAAAGAACCCTGCCCTTCTTTTTACCACTTCCCAATCCTACTGCTGCCCATCCTCCCAGCTAAGGATCAGTGGTACACATACTGGTGCTCTTTGCCACAACCCCAAACAAAGCCAGACCATGCAGCGCTCTCCCCCACGCAGACTGTGTCAGAATGGCTCAAGGAAGGAACTTAGGAATCCCAGAGCAGCCAACTTTACCTTGCCAAGGTTTGGACAGGAAGCCTGTAATGAATGCTGCCCTCTGAGACAGGCAGAAATTGTGCACAAGTCCATTTTTTTCACCCCTAACATGCAAAGTGCAGTGGAAGGCAAACTCACAAACAGGCTTGGTTTGCAGATCAACCACTCTAGCAGAGGGTAGACAATAAACATGGAGCCAGAGAACTCCTTCTGCTGATGTGGTTTACAAACAAACAGGGTGACGGTGTGATGAAACTTCAGTTTCTAAGACTCAGGCTAAGGCTAGGAAATATTAAGGCTTCCTCTGCTCATCACAAGTGATCCACTGCTGGCTTTAAGGCCTCATCTAAACATACTGATTGGTTATTTAATAAACCATTTAGCACAGAACTGTATTCAGATGAGTTAACAACTGCTTATAAGGCAGTGCCTGGAAAAGCACCAGCTCAGATGATGTCTTTTTTTCAGGTTTGTACTGCCAGCAGCACACAGAATCATTGAACTCTTTTGGTTGGAGAAGACCTCTAAGATCACTGAGTCCAACCATCACTCTAAGACCACTATGGCCATTAAACCATGTCCTCAAGAGTCATGCCCACAGGTTCCTTGAACACCTTTAGGAATGATGACTCCACCAATGCCCTGAGCAGCCTGCTCCAATGCCTGACCGCTCTTGCAGTCAAGAAACGTTTCTTCATCTCCAACCTCAAACCCCACCCCGGCACAATTTCATGCCACTTCCTCTTGTTCTATCAGGTGACACTATGACATGATGCTTTCCTAGCCCTTCAAGCCCTTTTCCACATAGTGGTAAGCCCTTCCAGCACCACTCACTCTTTGGATGTCCCTCAGCAGACATCACACAGCCACATACCTGTGAGGGACTCGGTGACCACCGCGATCATTTCTATCGGCTCTGTGTAATCGCTGTCACCTTGGTGCCACAACTGCTCAGCGTTCAAGTTCTGCAGCATAAGCTTGTTACAGGTGACATTCACAGACCCATTTATCTGCAATGTAGAAAAAAAGAAAAGAAAGGGACAGTTGTTGAGCCAGCAAAGCCAAGGACACCTTTTAATCTAAATTTATTTCTGGTTAAGTCACAGAACCACAGAATCAAACAGGTTGGAAAAGACCTCTAGGATCATTGAGGCCAACCTAATACCTTATAATTAACTAACCCATGGCACTAAGTGCCTCATCCAGTCTCCTTTTAAACACCTCCAGGGATGGGGACTCCACCGCCTCCCCAGGCAGCCCATTCCAATGTCAATGACTCCTGTGAAGAACTTCTTCCTAACATCCAGCCTGAACCTGCCCTGGGGCAGCTTGGGGCTGTGTCTTCTTGTTCTGGGTGCCTGGGAGAAGAGCCAAACCCCAGCTCTCTACAGTTCCCTTCAGGTAGCTGTAGAGAGCAATGAGGTCTGCCCTGAGCCTCCTCTTCTGCAGGCTGCACACCCCCAGCTCCCTCAGCCTCTCCTCACAGGGCTGTGCTCCAGGCCCCTCCTCAGCCTTGCTGCCCTTCTCTGGGCACCTTCCAGCACCTCAATATCTTTCTTAAGTCCTGCAGCTCTCTCCTCATACAAGCTCTGGAGTGTCAATGTGAGAAAATTATCAGAGAACCACAGAAGCATTCAGGCTGGTAAAGCCCCTCGGGGTTATCAAGCCCAACCTAGAACTCTGCTCTACAAGGTGCACCCGAAATTGTATCCCCAAGCACCACATCCAAACGACTTTTAAACCCACCCAGGGTTGGTGACTTCACCACCTCCCTGAGCAGCTCATTCCAGTGCCTGACCACTCTTGCTGGGAAAATATTTTTCCTAACATCAATTCTAAACCCACCCAGTGGCAGCTTGAGGCCATTCCCTCTTGTTCTATCACTATTTACCTGTGAGAAGAGACCAGCACCAACCTCTGCACAAGGTCCTTTCAGGTAGCTGCAGACAGCAATGAGATCTCCTCTCAGCTTCCTCTTTTTCAAACTAAATTAATCCTTTTAATATTTCTAGTAGAATTCATTGCTTTTTAGAGTCCACAATGCCTTACCACAGAACATTAGAGGTTGGAAAGAACCTCCAGAGATTCATCCAGTCCAATCCCACTCCCAACCAAAGCAGGATCCCCTAGGGTAGTCCACACAAGAATGCATCCAGGTGGATTCTGAAAGTCTCCAGAGAAGGAGACTCCACAACCTCTCTGGGCAGCCTGCTCCAGTGCTCTGAGACCCTCACAGTAAAGAAGTTCTTCCTCACATTGAGGTGGAACTTCCTGTGCTGTAGTTTCCATCTATTGCCTCTTGTCCTATCCCAGGGCACAAGTGAGCAGAGGCTGTCCCTGTCCATTCCTTCTTGACATCCAGCCCTCAGATATTTGTAGGCATTGATTAGATCCCCTCTCAGTCTGAAGAAAGTTGCTCTTTTTTTTTAACTTCTACTGTGGCAAACATCATCCAGGTATATCACTCCACAGACAATGTCAGCAGAACTTGGCACTACAAAAGGAGAGGCAGGCTTAAAGTCTACAGTGCTAAAACCTGCTGGCAGAAGACTCACCTCCAGTGTTGTTGTTATATTCCTCTTGTTTGTCCAGTAAGAGAGAGAAAGGCAAGTGATGGTCACAGTCCCCTTTACTGGCTTTCCATAGGTGTACCTGGAACACATCAAAGTTAAACATGGAGCCACTTCCAGGGCTTGGGCTCCTGGACAGCTCTCAAGGCAAAAAAAAACCAAAAACTAGTGAAATATTTCTCCATGGCTACAACACATTTGGACTTCAGAGTGTGCAATTTTCAATTTATCAACACTAAGGGCAGAAGCCCCAAAAATGGAGAATGACAGAATGGGTTGAGTTGGAAGGGACCTTAAAGATCATCTAGTTCAAATCCCCCTGCCACGGGCAGGGATACTTTCCACTAGCCCAGGTTGCTCAAGGACTCATCCAACCTGACCTTGAACACCTCCAGGGAGGTTGTGAAGCACAGAAGCACAGATCTTCAATCACATTCAGTGCTTCTGTGCTCTACAACCTCCCTGGGTAACCTGTGCCAGGGTCTCATCACCCTCACTGTAAAGAATTTGTTCCTAATCTCTGGTCTAGACGTACCCTCCAGGAGCTTCAATCCATTCCCTCTCATCCTATCACTCCAAGCCCTTGTAAAAAGTCTCTCCCCAGCTTTCTTGTAGGTCCCCTTCAGGTACTGGAAGATACAGAGAGTTGCTCTTTCCTAAACACAAGCTCTATCAACCTATTACAATTACTCTGGGTTGTACAATGTAGAAAAAATAACTCTATTAAGCTAAACTGGAAGGAAGTTATTGGCTAGGACACCAGTGTAAGCAGCCTAACTAATAGGCAGAGCTATTGAAATGGGATGTGGGGTGTGCAAGTGTTTTGCTTTCCAAATTCTGCCAGTGCAAAATCGTACTCAAGAAATTTCTACTCAAAATTATTTAGCAGCCACAGTCTAAAGCAATCATGGCATTGTTAGCAAAGAATCACAGACTCATACAATGGTTTAGGTTGGAAGGGACCTCAAAGCTCAGCCAGTCACAACCCCCCTGTGCCATAGGCAGGGACACCTCCCACTAGTACAGGTTACTCAAGGCCTCATCCAACCTGGTGCTAAACACCTCCAGGGAGGGAGCAGCCACAACCTCCCTGGGCAACCTGTGACAGCGCCTCACCACCCTCACTGCAAACAACTTCTTCCTAACATTCAGTTTCAATCTCCCCTCTGGCAGTTTAAATCAATTTCTCCTTGTCCTGTCATTACAAGACCTCGTAAATGACAGAATTAATCAGGTTGGAAAAGACCTCTCTGATCATTGAGTCCAACCTATCACCTAACACATTCTAATTAATTAACCATAGCACTAAGTGCCTCATCCAGCCTCCTTTTTAACACCTCCAGTGATGGTGACTCCACCACCTCCCCAAGCAGCCCATTCCAATGCAAATTGCTCTTGCTGTGAAGAACTTCTTCCTAACATCCAGCCTGAACCTGCCCTGGCACAACTTGAGGTTGTGTCCTCTTGTTCTGACCCTGGGTGCCTGGCAGAAGAGCCCAACCCCACCTGGCTACAACCTCCCTTCAGGCAGAGCTGTAGAGAGCAATGAGTTCTGCCCTGAGCCTCCCCTTCCCATTGTATGGGAAGCTTCTTTTGCAGCTGTGGCAAACCTGAAAGCTCTCACATACTCCTTCAAACACCATCAGCAACCTCTAGTAAGTGAGCACAATAAAATTAAAACTGCATAAATGATTCCAAGAGGAACCACGAACATGATCAGATTCAGACAGAGAAAGGACAGGGAAAAACCTAAAACCACTTCAGTCCATCAGCAGCAACACATCCAAGTGTTCTTTACCATGAGGGTCATGGAAGACTGGAACAGATTGCCTCAGGAAAGTGGTTGAGGCCCCACCCCTAGAGATACTCAAGATGAAGCTCAACAAAGCTCTGGGCAACCCGATCCAGTTGAGGATGCCCTGTTGACTGCAGAGGAAATGAATGACCTTTGGAGGTCCCTTCCAACCCAAAACCATTTTATGAATCCATGATTCTATGATAACTATCACTACTTCAAATCATGATGGATTTGACTGGCAGCCTCTTAAGAAACATCAGAAGCTGGAAAGCAGAGAGAAAGAATAACCAAACAGCATAGTTACAGGAAGAACTCTGACAAGACTGGCTGGCACCTGAACTCAGCCTTTCCAAGCAGGCCTTATTACAGTAATAAGCTGCAATTACCCTTGAATTGATACTGCCATTACTGCCATTAACATCCCTGTGATTCACTTAATCCAATAATAGTCCAGAAATGAGAAAGGAAAAGGGGGTTGATGTCATCTGCAAGTGTAAGGGCTGTAGAATCTCTTTGCATACAAGGGCAGTGTGCCAGCAAAAGCAGTCACCAGGCACCAAGTCACTCCCTACAAACTATGCTGTATCAGTAGAGCTTTGGCTCTGCTGGGATCCAATCTCAGGCAGTTCACTGCTCTCCCAGTCTGGGTTTACTGCAGCAGGTACACTTCCAAACACCTTAGGAGCATATCTAATAGAACCAGAGAATCATTGGGGTTGGAGAAGACCTCTAAGATCATCGAGTCCAACCATCAACCTAAGACACAGAGTGCACTGTCAGCAGGTTTGCTGATGACACCAAGCTGGGTGGAGTGGCTACGGCAGCAGGGGGCTGTGCTGCCATTCAGCCAGACTTGGGCAGGCTGGAGGGGTGGGCAGGGAGAAATGGAATGAAATTCAACAAGGGCAAGTGTAGAGTCTGGCATCTGGGAAAGAACAACCCCAGGGCTCTGTCACCCTCCCTCTAAAGAAGTTTCTCCTCGTGTTGAGGTGAAACCTCCTCTGTTCCAGTTTGTAGCTGTTGCTAGTTGGCTGATTGCTGCTGACCACCAAAAAGAGATTGGCCCCAGCCACTTGACCCCCACCCCTCAGATATTTGTACACATTGATCAGATCTCCTCTCAGCCTTCTCTTCTCCAGCCTAAACACCCCCAGTCAGTCTCTTTTCATAGATGAGATGCTCAAGTCCCCCAGTCATCCTCATGGCTCTCCACTGGACTCTCTCCAGCAGGTCTCTGTCTCTCTTGAACTGGGGAGTCCAAAACTGGGCACAGTATTTCAAGTGTGGTCTCACCAAGGCAGAGTAGAGGGGAAGAAGAACCTCCCTAGCCCTGCTGACCACACATTTCCTGATACACCCCAGGATGCCATTGGCTCTCCTGGCACATTGCTGGCCCATGCAGAACTTGCTGCCCACCAGCACTCCAAGGGTTTTCTCCACTGAGCTGCTTTCCAGCAGGGCAGCTCCAAACTGTCCTGGTGCCTGCTGTTATTCCTCCCTAGATGCAGGACCCTGCACTTGTCCTTACTGAACTTCACAGTCACTAGAAATGGATGCTAGACAGCTAATGTTGACTCAAAAGCAACTTTTTTTAGCATTCTAAATGTAACTTTTCTCATTGATACTCAGAAGTCCACAGTAATCTTCGTGTGAGTGAGGGTGACACCAGTACCAACAACTTACTTACTTGGCAGTGACAACACCAGTTACATCTTCCTCTCTCAGAGAGTAGTACAGTGGTGTTGCTATTGTAACATCAAATTTTGGTAAAACTAAAGAAAAAAAATAATAATAATCATTAGATAAAGCATCACATTCACAAGGGGAAAAAAAAATTCTTTTTAAGTCATAGAATCATAGAATGGTAAGGTTGGAAGGGACCTCAAGGATCATCTAGTTCCAACCCCCTGCCATAGGCAGGGACACCTCCCACTAGTGCAGGGCACTCAAGTCATAAGGGTAGAATATGTAATATGCTAAATCCTACCAGCATCCTGAGGAATACAAGGTAAGATATCCAGAATTCCATCAGTTGGAAAAGACCTTTAAGAGCATAGAGTCCAACCACCAACCTAAGACCACCCAGGCCATGCAACCACAATCCCAGACCCTATGGATCCTCCAGACCCTTTGTTGAGCGAACGCCGAGCATCATCCTAGCAGCCTGCACACAATCTGGTGAGACTGAAACAGAAAACATTTCTGTTGTGCAGCATTTACACAACCATCAGCAAGCTTCACCATCAGCTCTCACACAGATATTCTGGGGTGAACACATTGCCTGCACGAGCCCAGAAAAATGGGAACTGGATTGGATGATCTGGGAGGTCCCTTCCAAGCTGTTTGATTCTATCATTCTGTGATTCACAAGGTTAAGTGATTTAATGACTGTGTAACATCCAGACACTGCAGCACTCAGTTGAAAGCTGGAAAAGGGATTTTCTCCAAGGACTTGTTGTGATAGGACAAGGGGGAATGGATTTAAGCTGAGGGAGGGTAGATTTAGATGGGATATTAGGAAGCAATTCTTTACAGTGAGGGTGGTTCAGACACTGGCACAGGTTGCCCAGGGAGGTTGGGGAGCACAGAATCACAGAATGTGATCAAAGATCACATTCTGTGATTCTGTGCTCCACAACCTCCCTGGAGGTGTTCAGGACCAGGATGGATGAGTCCTTGAGCAACCTGGGGCTAGGGGAAGGTGTCCCTGTCAGTGGCAGGAGGATTGGAACTAGATGATCTCTAAGGTCCCTTCCAACTGAAATCATTCTATGATTCTATAACTATCAAAGCTACACAGGGTAGCTGATAAGGCAGTGCTTGTCCCTGCCTTTGGACACAGGACACAAAGTCAGTATCAGAGATGCAAGAGATTTGAGAATCAGGAGTGCTGAAAAGGTTAGTGCTAGCCAAGAGAAGAAACTCAACATGGAGAATCAACCACCAGTTTCGGTCACTACTGAAGTATCCTTAAGTAACACTTACCATATTCCATCACTTTAAATCTTTGGTAATGAACTTGACCCTATTGAAAAGAAAAAAAAAAAAAAAAAAAAAAAAAGGCAATCATGAGAGAAAAGTCAGACAATTGTGGTTAAATTAGCAAGCTTAAGATACCTTCTAGGCCAAATCTCACCCATATTCAAGTTAAAAACCGATTTCTGATAGGATGTGATTATAAATCATGGCTCAACCATTAACAGATCCTGTTATGGAACTCCTGTAGGGAGCAGCAGCCTGTGCTGGCACCACAGAAGAGCACAGCTGTTCACATGCAGCAGATTTTTAGCATGTGGAGCTTCCAATCTGAAGGCAGCATCACAGAATATATCCAATGGGAAGGGATGGCAAAGATTATCCAGTCCAATTTTTGACCCAGCACTGAAGGGTCAACTCTAAAGCCATCCTGCTGGATAATGTGCTGTCAAAGCCATTAGCAGAGCAAAACTTTTCAGCTTTGCAAATGAGGAAAGATGAATTATTTCAGCCAGGGGAATATTTTGGTCTGAAAGGTTTCTGTTACTTTCCTCAAAGGAATGAAGAAGAATAATTAAATGACTTATTCCTGCAGTTGACTGAAATTATTTAGAGCTGTGTGACCATCATTGCTGCAAACAGATTTTCAGCCCTCTCCTGTCTGCAGGCTGAAAACTGACTGAGGTGTTTTCTAGGGGGTGAACAGAGTTGGTGGTGGTAAAAATTTAATCACAGAATCATAGAATGTTAAGGTTGGAAGGGACCTCAAAGTTCAGCCAGTTCCAACCCCCTGCCATAGGCAGGGACACCTCCCACTAGCACAGCTCACTCAAGGACTCATCCAACCTGGCCTTGAAC
>VWZE01024617.1:79757-111049 GCA_013396675.1 Eubucco bourcierii
TTTCCCCCCTCCCTTCCCTCCTTCCTTCCTTCCTCTCCTTCCTTCCTCTCCTTCCTCCCTTCCCTCCCTTCCCTCCTTCCTCCCTTCCTTCCTCTCCTCCTTTTCTCTTGTCACAGCAGTGAATTTTGCTCTTACAGCAGCCTTTTGACATACATGCAAGGGCTCTCTTTCATTTCTCTAAAAGTCTGTAAACACTACTCAGAGACCCCACGCATTTTTCTGTCTCACACTCCTAACATGAACAGTTACAGGTAGCATGGGGTTGGTTTTTATGCTTAAAAAGGTCTCTTCTTCCTGCAACGTGGTGACAAAACTGCCTACTGCACTTTTCTAGCTGTAAAAGGCAAAGGCAATGGAGTTTGTGTTGCAGGAGCAGTGAATTAGAGAATCACAGAATCACTGAGGCTGGAAAAGAACTCCAAGGTCGAGTGGAGCCTATAACCTAACACCACCACAGCAGCTAAAGCATGGCACCAAGTGCCACACCCAATCTGCTCTTAAAGAGTCTGAGGATGGTGACTACACCACCTCCCTGGGCAGTCCATTCCAGTGCCTAATTCCCTTTTCCATCAGGAAGTGCTTCCTAACATCCAACCTACACTTGCCCTGGCACAGCTTCTGGGCAGTCCATTCTAGTGTCTAGTTCCCCCTTTCCATCAGGAAGTGCTTCCTAACATCCAACCTAAACCTTCCCTGGCACAGCTTCTGGCCAGTCCATTCCAGAGTCTAATTCCCCTTTCCATCAGGAAGTGCTTCCTAACATCCAACCTAAACCTTCCCTGGCACAGCTTCTGGGCAGTCCATTCCAGAGTCTAATTCCCCTTTCCATCAGGAAGTGCTTCCTAACATCCAACCTAAACCTTCCCTGGCACAGCTTCTGGCCAGTCCATTCCAGAGTCTAATTCCCCTTTCCATCAGGAAGTGCTTCCTAACATCCAACCTAAACCTTCCCTGGCACAGCTTCTGGGCAGTCCATTCCAGAGTCTAATTCCCCTTTCCATCAGGAAGTGCTTCCTAACATCCAACCTAAACCTTCCCTGGCACAGCTTCTGGCCAGTCCATTCCAGAGTCTAATTCCCCTTTCCATCAGGAAGTGCTTCCTAACATCCAACCTAAACCTTCCCTGGCACAGCTTCTGGGCAGTCCATTCCAGAGTCTAATTCCCCTTTCCATCAGGAAGTGCTTCCTAACATCCAACCTAAACCTTCCCTGGCACAGCTTCTGGCCAGTCCATTCCAGAGTCTAATTCCCCTTTCCATCAGGAAGTGCTTCCTAACATCCAACCTAAACCTTCCCTGGCACAGCTTCTGGGCAGTCCATTCCAGAGTCTAATTCCCCTTTCCATCAGGAAGTGCTTCCTAACATCCAACCTAAACCTTCCCTGGCACAGCTTCTGGCCAGTCCATTCCAGAGTCTAATTCCCCTTTCCATCAGGAAGTGCTTCCTAACATCCAACCTAAACCTTCCCTGGTGCAGCTTCTGGGTAGTCCATTCCAGAGTCTAATTCCCCTTTCCATCAGGAAGTGCTTCCTAACATCCAACCTAAACCTTCCCTGGCACAGCTTCTGGGCAGTCCATTCCAGAGTCTAATTCCCCTTTCCATCAGGAAGTGTTTCCTAACATCCAACCTAAGCCTCCCCTGGCACAGCTTCAGGCCATGCCCTCTTGTCCTGTCACAAGTTGCTTGGGAGCAGAGCCTGATCCCCACCTGACTACAGCTTCCCTTCAGGTAGTTATAGAGTGCAATAAGGTCTCCTCTAAGTCTCCTCTACCCCAGGCTAACCAACCCCAGCTCACTCAGCCTCTCCCCATCAGCCTTCCCCTCCAGCCCCCTCCTCAGTCTCATCACTCTCCTCTGGACCCTCTCCAGCACCTCAATATCTCTGTTGCACTGGGAGTCTCAGCACTGCACACAGCGCTCAAGGTGAAGCCTCCCCAGTGCCAGTGCAGGGCAGAATGACATCCCCAGTGCTGCTCCTGATACAAGCCAAGATGCCATTGGCCTTCTGTGCCAGCTGGGCACACTGCTGGCTCATGTTCAGAATTAGGACAGCTGAGGTACAAAGAAACCTCCTTTCTGGTTCAGGCATCTCTGGTAACTGCACCAACACAACACCTCCAGAAGGTCACTGCCACAATAATGGTAACCACGTACCTCAACCCCACCACCTCCTTCTCTAAAAGGTTGTTTCTCAACCCAGCTATGAGCAAGGTAGCTTTCAACAGGAGGTAGCAGGAACTTGTTGTGAAAATATTTTGGTCAATGGTGAATGGCTATTACTATCTCCATTCTGGCACTCCTAACATAAGAGAGAAAAAGGCTTTCTCACCTACTCCTCCTGACCACACCAACCACCATCACAAGCACCTCAGACAAGGAAGCTACTGTCTCCTCTGGAAAACATCATTAGCTGACTAGCTAGCTTATTATACACTTCCACTGGGCATACATTTCCAAATCCTTAAGAAGATTCCATATAAATACATTTTTATTTTAACAATGTTGCTTGGGTTGTTTCTTTCCCTTCTAAGGAGAGATATGAAATAGAGGTATGGGTAGCAGTCATTCAAAAAAAGAACTACAACCCACAAGGCAAAGGTCTGGGTCCAAATTCTCTGAGATTGGGATGTGGGTGTCAGTCATTCAAAAAACAACCACCCACAAAGCAAAGGTCTGGGTCCAAATTCTCTGAGATAGAGATGTGGGTGACAGTCATTCAAAAAACAACAACCCACAAAGCAAAGGTTTGGGTCCAAATTCTCAGAGATAGAGATGTGGGTGTCAGTCATTCAAAAAACAACAACCCACAAAGCAAAGGTTTGGGTCCAAATTCTCAGAGATAGAGATGTGGGTGTCAGTCATTCAAAAAACAACAACCCACAAAGCAAAGGTGTGGGTCCAAATTCTCTGCAGAAATAGAGATGTGGGTGTCAGTCATTCAAAACAACAACAACCCACAAAGCAAACGTTTGGGTCCAAATTTTGTGATACTTTGTGCTGATGCTGGAAGTCAGCTCCTAAATCCTTGAGCACTTGATCTGAAAAGTCCTTGGCTTATTGGTCAGCAACACACTTGTGTGAGAATGTGAACATAGCTTGGATCACGATCAAAATACATCAACCCATCAACAGCAACTGATGAAGAGTCATAGGCAGTCAACATTTTCTAAGGAAGGAGGAAAGGAAAGGAATACTTACTACTGGGAGAACAAGAGTCCCAAAGGAATCTGAATAAAGAAAAAAAAAATAAAAACAAAAAAAGAAAAAAGAAATAGCAGTGTCAGAAACCTCATAAAATCTTACCAAAACATCATCACTATCTGGTCAGTTAGAAGAACAGTGCTCCTCTTCGATTCCCACACTGCCCATAACATCCATCACAGAGCCAAACCCCCTGGACACATCCACCACAGAGCCAAAGCCCCTGGACACATCCACCACAGAGCCAAAGCCCCTGGACACATCCACCAGAGAGCCAAAGCCCCTGGACACATCCACCAGAGAGCCAAACCCCCTGGACACATCCACCACAGAGCCAAAGCCCCTGGACACATCCACCAGAGAGCCAAAGCCCCTGGACACATCCACCACAGAGCCAAAGCCCCTGGACACATTCACCAGAGAGCCAAAGCCCCTGGACACATCCACCACAGAGCCAAACCCCCTGGATGCATCCACCAGAGAGCCAAAGCCCCTGGACACATCCACCACAGAGCCAAAGCCCCTGGACACATCCACCAGAGAGCCAAAGCCCCTGGACATATCCACCAGAGAGCCAAAGCCCCTGGACATATCCACCAGAGAGCCAAAGCCCCTGGACACATCCACCAGAGAGCCAAAGCCCCTGGACACATCCACCACAGAGCCAAAGCCCCTGGACACATCCACCAGAGAGCCAAAGCGCCTGGATGTGGCTCCTCTGGAGCTCAGTGCACAGGAAGTGCCCAGCCAGACACTGGTTAAGCAGAGTGCACACAGTTATCAGCCAGCAGACTGCTGCCAAAAATCTTCTGAGCCTGGACTTAACCAATACACAGCCTGGAGTAGCCTGCTGCATCAGTCAGCACTGACAAAGTGTGTTTACACTTCACCACCTCATTCCCCACATTTATTCTTCCCAAAGTCCTGCCAAGGCCACTGTCAGCCACTATCATGTTACAGGATAAGCAGCTCAATTCCACCACACACAAAAGGAAGGACAGAAGGAGGAGAAGCCAAATAACCCCCAGCCTCATCCCAAGGGAACAGTCAACCCAGCACATCCCCATCACCACAAAGCCAGAGGCACACCAGCAGTGGGAAACCCAACTCATAGCTCAGTTAGAGACACAAGACCTCCACCACCAGGTTGACTCAGCCACCTACCACTACCATCCCAAATATGTTAAAAGAACCAGTCACAGCACAACAGCTCATAAAAATGCAGCCTGAAATGCAGTCCTTCAGTGGAATGATGATCTGAGGGTGTCAACAGTGTTCCAGCTGGGAGCTACCTGAAAATGCTCAAGGGGTTGGAGCACCTCTGCTACGAGAACAGGCTGAGGCAACTGGGGGTGTTCAGCCTGGAGAAGAGAAGGCTCCAGGGAGACCTAATAGAAGCCTGCCAGTACCTGAAGGGGCTACAAGAAGGATGGAGAGAGACTGTTTGCAAAGGCCTGCAGTGATAGGACAAGGGACAATGGCTTCAAACTAGGGAAGAGCAGATTTAGCTTGGATGTTAGGAACAAGTTCTTTGAGGGTAGTAGAACACTGGAAGAGGTTGCCCAGGGAGGTGGTTGGGGCCCTATTCCTAGAGATATTCAAGGTGAGGCTTGGCAGGGCTCTGGGCAACCTGATCTAGTTGAAGATGTCCCTGCTGACTGCAGAGGGGGTTGGACTGGATGACCTTTAGAGGTCCCTTCCAACCCAGACCATCCTATGATTCTGTGAACAAGGATGGTATGGTTTGACCCTGCTGTCCTTGAGAACCACTCCCATCTCAGGTAGCACTGCCCTTAAACCAAAGCATCTTTCTGCTTCTGCAAAGAATTTGATGGGTTTAAACTGGCAGAGGGGAGATTTAGACTAGATGTTAGGAGGAAGTTCTTTACAGTGAGGATGGTGAGACACTGGAACAGGTTGCCCAGGGAGGTTGTGGCTGCTCCCTCCCTGAAGGTGTTCAAGGCCAGGTTGGAGGAGGCCTTGAGTGAGCTGTACTAGTGGGAGGTGTCCCTGCCTATGGCAGGGGGTTGGAACTGGATGATCCTTGAGGTCCCTTCCAACCTTACCATTCTATGATTCTATGATTCTTCAGCTCCTTCACATTTAAGAGAAACCCAGGATATTTGGTGTAATCTCCTCTTCAGTCCAGTAGGTGAGTCTTATTCCTTGGTCCTTGGAAAAGAGACCCACACCCAGCTCAGGGAGCAGTAACTCAGTCTCCCTCTCTCTCTCTTGCTTGCCCACAAACAGCTGATGGAAGCCTGTCCAACAGCATGTTTAACACCTGTGTCTTTTGCTGCAGATACCTACCAAGACATCCTCTTTTCCAGCTGCCCTCAGGATGAGTCAAGGAATTCTTCCCTTTGGCAGTGGTGCACAGAGGGAAGTCTCCTGAGCACAGGTTGTCCTGGCTGCTGCCAGAGCACTAAAGGAAAAATTCCATCCACCATCTACTGAAATTATAACCTGGGTTAAACCAAGTGATTCACCTCCCACAAATGAAGTCTGTGGGTAGCACACTCCAGTGCTTCATTCTGCTCTGCAGAATGGATGGGGATGGGTGGTACCAAGCACTAGGCAACATAATTCTTTCCACAGCATGTTTATGCTACCCTTAAAGCCACATCTATTTATTTTTTCCTTAAATTTTTCCTTAAAGTCACATCTATTTATTTTTTTCCTTACATTTTTCCTTAAAGCCACATCTATTTTTTTTTCCTTACATTTTTCCTTAAAGTCACATCTATCTATTTTTTCCTAGCATTCCTCTCTCCTCACTTGAGAAGCAGCCCATACAGTCCTTGACTCTGAGCAACCCCACCAGCCTTTGAGGTGTCCAGCCAAGAGCCTCAGGCAAAATCATAGAATGGCTTGGGTTGGAAGAGACCTCAGAGATCATCTGCTCCAATCTCCCCACCATGGGCAGGGATGCCTTTCAACTAGACTCAGCTGCTCAAGACCTCATCTAATCTGGCCTCAAACACACCCAAACCCTTCATAGGGAACCTTTTCCAGAGTCTCACCACCCTTGTACTAAAGAAGTTCTTCCTAAGATCCAGTCTAACTCTCAGCTTCAAACCATTACCCCTCATCCTGTTGCTAGACACCCTTATGAAAACTCTCTCTCCAGCCTTCCTGTAGGATCCCTTCAGGTGTTGGAAGGCAGCTAAAAGGTGCCCAGAGGCTTCTCTTCTGCAGGCTGCACAATCCCAGCTCCCTCAGCCTATCCTCACAGCAGAGGTGCTCCAGCCTTTGGATCATCTTTGTGGCCTCCTCTGGACTTTCTGCAAGAGCTGTGTCCTTCTTACCAAACACACACTTCTTTTCTCAGCAGCCAACAGAGAGTGCAGAGAGGGCATTAATTAAGAGCCTTAATTAAACATTAAGTATGTCTTTAAGGAGATTATGAGATTTCACTGGTAACAGAGGCTGGAGGTAAGGTAACTTGCAACAGCTCTGATGGTTTAAAGCTGCTTTTGAAGCATCCTGCAGGTGTTTGAAGGATCAAGGGATCAAGTGATTAAGGGAGGTTCTCCTCCCCCTCTACTCTGCCCTGGTCAGATCCCTGGCAGTCTTGAGTACTGCCTTCAGTTTTGAGCTCCCCAGTTTAAGAGGGACAGGGATCTGCTGGAGAGAGTCCCAGATGCTGAGTGGACTGAGCACTGCCTGCTGAGGAGAGGCTGAGGGACCTGGGGCTGCTTAGTCTGGAGAAGAGAAGAATGAGGGGATTTAATAAATGTTTATAACTACCTGAGGACTGGGGGTCAGGATGAAGGGACAGGCTCTATTCACTTGCTCCCTGGGATAGGACAAGGAGCAATGGATGGAAGCTGCAGCACAGGAGGTTCCAGCTCAACACAAGGGGAAACTCCTTGACTGGAAGGGTTCCAGAGCCCTGTCACAGGCTGCCCAGAGAGGTTGTGGAGTCTCCTTCTCTGGAGCCTTTGCAGGCCTGTCTGGATGTGTTCCTGTGTACCCTGAGCTGGATTGTCTGGTCCTGCTCTGGCAGGGGGGTTGGACTTGGTGATCTCTTTGTGTCCCTTTCAACCCCTGACATCCTGTGAGCCTGTGAAAAGACACAGGCCTGTGCTACTAAGGCACAAGGTTTAGCATCAGACTTGGTAGCATTAGATAATGGTTGGACTCAGTGATCCTGCTCACTGCAGAGGGTTGGACCAGATGAACTTTAAAGGCCCCTTCCAACCCAAACCATTCTATGATTCTATGATCTTAAAAGGTCTTTTCCAGCCAAATAGATTCAGTGATGCTGTACTTCTGAAATGCCTCTCAGCTGTACACTAACAACCCAACCCTCTGTGAAGCGAGGCTGAGCCAGAGCTGGGTTTTGTTAACCACCACCAGAAAAAGCAGCCCAACTTTGCCACTCCTGCTAATGGCTCATTCACAAGTAACAGGAGCTGAGTTTTATTAACCACCCATGCCTGAGTGTATACACACATTGTAAGCATCACTACACCAGCTTGAATTTACCCCACACAGCTAATCACAGCAACAGCTCCAGCAGAGCCTTCAGCAGGTCTGGAGACACCAAGCACCAATCTGATCTTCACACCACAGCCCACACCACAGGGTTTCTATTTCAGTCTTTACCCAGGCCAACACAAACACACAGGGCAAAGGCTTCCAAAGCAACCCTTCAACATAACAGGGCTGGTACTTCACAGCTTTCCCATCAGGGCAGTGCTTGCTTGCCTCCACCCAGCCAGGGTGACAGAGCCCTGGAACAGGCTGCTCAGAGAGGTTGTGGAGTCTCCTTCTCTGAAGACTTTCAAACCCCACCTGGATGTGCTCCTGCATGGCCTGCCCTAGATGATCCTGCTCTGGCAGAGAGGTTGGATATGATCTTTAGAGGTCCCTTCCAACCCCTAACATTCTGTGGTTCTGTGCTTCTGAGAATAACTAGGAGGCAAAAGACAGAAACCTTGAGGTAGAAATACTGCTTTGTTCACAGCCTGGGAGACTTAACATCAGGTCTGAGCCAGATGTAGTCATGATGCAGAAAGGAGAAGCAGCAAGGGAGGGAGATTTAACATCTTTGTCAGTGACATGGACAGAGGAATGGAGTGCACCCTCAGCAAGTTTGCAGATGACACCAAGCTGTGTGGCACAGTCGACTTGCTAGAGGGCAGGGATGCCATCCAGAGGGACCTGGACAGGCTGGAGAGGTGGGCCCAGGCCAACCTCATGAAATTCAATAAGGCCAAGTGTAAGGTCCTGCACCTGGGTAGGCACAATCCCAAGCACAAATACAGGCTGGGTGGTGAATGGCTGGAGAGCAGCCCTGAGGAAAAGGACCTTGGAGTCTGGGTTGATGAAAAGCTCAACATGAGCCTGCAGTGTGCACATGCAGCCCAGACAGCAACCGAGTCCTAGGCTGCATCAAGAGAAGCGTGGCCAGCAGGGCAAGGGAGGGGATTCTGCCCCTTTACTCTGCTCTCGTCAGACCCCACCTGGAGTACTGTGTGCAGTTCTGGAACCCTCAGCACAGGAAGGACATGGAAGTGTTGGAGCGGGTCCAGAGGAGGGCCACAAAGATGATCAGAGGGCTGGAGCAGCTCTCCTATGAGGACAGGCTGAGAGAGTTGGGGCTCTGCAGCCTGGAGAAGAGAAGGCTTCGAGGGGACCTGATAGTAGCCTTCCAGTATCTGAAGGGGGCCTACAGGAAGGCTGGGGAAGGATTATTTACAAGGTCCTGCAACGACAGGACAAGGGGCAATGGGCTTAAACTGGCAGAGGGGAGATTTAGACTGGGTGTTAGGAGGAAGTTCTTTACAGTGAGGGTGGTGAGGCACTGGCACAGGTTGCCCAGGGAGGTTGTGGATGCTCCCTCCCTGGATGTGTTCAAGGCCAGATTGGAGGAGGCCTTGAGTAACCTGTACTAGTGGGAGGTGTCCCTGCCTATGGCAGGGGGTTGGAACTAGATGATCCTTGAGGTCCCTTCCAACCTTACCATTCTATGATTCTATGATTTAAATCACAGTCACCACTTCATGCAACTCAGAAAGCATTTACCTTCTGAAGTGGCGTGAGAGAGCCACAGCCTTCCTGGCTGCCTTGACAGAGCACTATCTCATTCCCAGTCAGTGAAAAAAGCCATAGAAGAGGCTCCAGGGCATGAGGTAATCTTCCAGTTCGTGTCACTACGTAATTATTTAGTTAGGAACTGAGCAGCCTGGGCAGATCCGAAACTCTTCGGCGTTGCACCGAATTTCCCTGCCGTGTGAGGCTTTCCCATGTTCTCAGAGACTACCAAGCTGCAATCAACCCCCTGGAGCTCTGCTCAGCTATGCCCAGAGATGCCTGCAGATGTGCCACCTTCTTTGAGGGTGCCAGAGCACTGGAACAAGCTGCCCACAGAGGTTGTGAAGTCTTCTTCTCTGAAGACTTTCAAAACTTGCCTAGACATGTTGCTGTGCAACCTGAGCTAGGTGAACCTGTTTTAGGGGGAGGGGGGGTTGGACTAGATGTTCTCCAGGGGTCCATTCCAACCCCTACCATTCTGTCATTCTGTGCTCAGTGACAGCCACAGGGAATAGTTCCTTTTTGTCAATGCTGAATTGTTGACATTCATTAAAGTTTTGTGTCCACTTGATGAATCATAGAATCATAGAATGGTAAGGTTGGAAGGGACCTCAAAGTTCAGCCAGTTCCAACCCCCTGCCATAGGCAGGGACACCTCCCACTAGCACAGGTCACTCAAGACCTCATCCAACCTGGTCTTGAACACCTCCAGGGAGGGAGCAGCCACAACCTCCCTGGGCAACCTGTGCCACTGTCTCACCACCCTCACTGCAAACAACTTCCTCCAGTCTAAATCTCCCCTCTGCCAGTTCAAACCCATTGCCCCTTGTCCTGTCATTGCAAGCCCTTGTAAATAATCCCTCCCCAGCCTTCCTGTAGGCCCCCTTCAGATCCTGGAAGGCTACTCTAAGGTCTCCTGGAAGCCTTCTCTTCTCCAGGCTGCAGAGCCCCAACTCTTGTAGCCTGTCCTCACAGCAGAGCTGCTGCAGCCCTCTGAGCATCTTGGTGGCCTCCTCTGGACTGGCTCCAACAGTTCCATGTCCTTCCTGTGCTGGGGGCTCCACAACTGTACACAGGACTCTAGATGGGGTCTGAGGAGAGCAGAGTTGCATTTAATTGCACAGTCATCTCAGGGTTACAGGGAGCTAACCATGGTCCAACAGGTAGCACACTGCACTGCTCTGCTGGAAGCTCTGCTGGAAGCTCTGCTGGAAGCTCTGCTCTCATTCTCCCCGTTAACTAGCAACAGGACAAGAGGAAATGGCCTGAAATTGCACCAGAGGAGGCTTAGATTGGATACTAGGGAAAAGTCCTTTACAGAAAGAGTGGTCAGGCATTGGAATGGGCTGCCCAGGGAGCTGGTGGAGTGACCACTCTTGGAGGTGTTCAAGAAATGTGTGGACCTGGCACTTCAGGACATGGTTTAAGGGCCATGGTAGTCTCAGGCTGAAGGTTGGACTGGATGACCATGGAGGTCTTCCAACCAAAACAATTCTGTGATTCTATGCATCTGGACACTTGTACCCAGGTGCAGTGTGTAACACTTCCACATGGTTTACACACAGTCTCTACAGACTTTCAAGACCCACCTGGATGTGTTCCTCTGTGATCTGTTTTTGGTGATCCTGCTCTGGCATGGGTGTGGGGTTGGACTCAATGATCTTCAGAGATGCCTTCCAAGCTCTACCATTCTGTTATTCTGTGAGTCCACCATCCTCAAAAAATACACCATCTCCTTCAGCAGATCCCTGCAAGGGATCCCTTCAGCCATTACACAGCTCCTAGCACTTACAGGGACCTTCCTCTGGGTAGGAGTAGTAGCAGTAGGTTTAGAAAGGAGCCCAGAACAGCCACACCACGTGCACCAAGCCTTGCAGACCACAAAAAGCTTCCTCCTGACTCATCACATCTGCTTTTTCTGTTTGCAGTAGCAGGCTAAGCAGCACGACTGCAACAGGACACAGAGGGGAAAAGCCAGGCAAGAGCATGGATGGGTCCTTGCTGCTGCAAGCAATTAGTTAAAGAAAACTTCCAGCTGGGAGCCATGCCCTGGCTGCAGGAGGAGGCAGCAAAACTTCAGTGGGCTGTTCCAGACTGAACTTGAGGAAAGTTGAAAAACAAGCAATCGAAACAAAAAAAGTCCCCCCAGAGCCATAGGATCCTTCAAAGCAAAGTCTCCTCCCTCATCACTTGCAAAATCGTTTCTCTCTCAGAATTCCTGATGCTTGTGTTGTCTTCATTCAACAAATGCTGCACTGAGGAAATGGAAAGAAAAGCCACATTGTCCTCCTGCCTCCTTGGACTCAGAGTCCTCAGCATTTAGAACAGCCCAGCAGAAGAGGAACCACTGACAGGAGATAATATGTTCAGCTGGGCCAGCACTGTTGTGCTTTCTTCTGCTGCTGCCTCCCCAACTTGGAAGATGAAGTCCTGGGAAACCTCAAGCCTATATATTACTCCTCCTCCTCAGAGAGAGCCTCATACTTAAACTGAAAGATTAAATCCACAGCCAACTGCCAAAACAACAGAGGAGCATTTCTGATGTCAATTTGGTGCCTCTGTAGGGGGCTGAAAAAACTTGACCCTATTTCTCCAAAGTATTTCTTGGTGGCCCTGGTAATAAAATTTGGCACCTTTAAGCAAATATCTTTTACCTGAGGTTATTATTTATGTATTCTTATGTCAGTTCTGTTTGGGTGGCTTACTTGTTCCTCTCCCTCCCAGCTACCTGAGTCATCCTTACTTTATTCAAACATTTGCTTATGAATAAAGATGTAGTGTTTCAGGTGTGGAAAGGAAGAGGTAAGATTTGGGTAACAGGTTGGATGTGATGATCTTGAAGGTCTTTTCCAACCTGGTTAATTCTGTGATCCTGTGAACCAAAGGCAGTGTGGTAGCAACATGGCACCAGTATAGATGGCAGCAGGAAATTAAATCATCTTTTTAATATGCCCTGCCACCACACCATGTGTTTTTTTGCAGGTTTGATAACAGTGTTGTTATCAGCAAAGCAAATAGGAAAAAAAAAAATCTAGAGAGGCAAATACATGCATCAGTGTGCTCTGAAAAACAGCAGAGCCTGGGCTGCAGCAAGAGCAGTGTGGGCAGCAGGGCCAGGGAAGTGATCCTGCCCCTCTGCTGTTCTGCTGAGACCCCACCTGGAGTACTGCATCCAGTTCTGGAGCCCCCGGAACAGGAGGGCTATGGAGGTGCTGGGAGGTGTCCAGAGAAGGCCCATGAGGATGAGCAGAGGGCTGGAGCTGCTCTGCTGTGAGGACAGACTGAGGGAATTGGGAATGTTCAGTCTGGAGAGGAGAAGGCTCCCAGGTGACTTTATTGTGGCCTTGCAGTATCTGAAGGGGGCTACAAGAAAGCTGGGGAGGGACTTTTTAGGATGTCAGGGAGTGATAGGACTGGGGGGAATGGAACAAAGCAAGAAAAGGGGAGATTCAGATGGGATGTTAGGAAGAAGTTGTTCAGCATGAGGGTGGTGAGAGCCTGGAATGGTTTGCGCAGGGAGGTGGTGGAAGCCTCATCCCTGGAGGTGTTGAAGGCCAGGCTGGCTGAGGCTGTGGGCAGCCTGATCTAGTGTGAGGTGTCCCTGGGCATGGCAGGGGGGTTGGAACTGGCTGATCCTTGTGATCCCTTCCAACCCTGCCTGATTCTATGATTCTGTTTTTTTAAGTTATGGAGAGCTGCACAAACAATGGCATCAGCTTGAATTCTTCCCACTGCACGGGTCAGACACAAGCACAGAAACTTATGCCACCCCATCTCGAACCGATGCCAGCACCACTAGGACAAGATGTAAATGTTTCAGGTTCCACTCCCCAAAAAGGGCAGAAGTTCCAGGAAAATGACTTGGCTTGGCACAGTGAACAAGAGCTTGTGCTGGGGCCAATATAAATCAGTCGAGCTGCACGTCGGCCTCTGAATAATTCGCTCCAACTGAGGTCTTGATTCTGTGTTTTAGCTCACGTGGCAGGTAGCTCTACAAACAGACTCTCCCACTTCAACTTTTCTACCTACATCCTTATTCCTTCTTAGCCCTGTGTGAGAATGGAAAACTGAAACTGGAATCACTTCAGCCTGATTTGCTGAAATGATGCCATGTCTTGCTTCTGGCAGCTGTGCTCACAAATTTGTGATTAGGAAGTGTTTACAGAAAAGTATTCTCTTTTGCAGTGGTAAATGGAATTCTTTTTTTTTTTTTTTCCCTAGTGCAGAGTCTGCTTCAAAAGCTCACATCAGAAAAATAAAAAACTATGTTCTTCACAGGATCACAGGATGAAGGGACAGGCTCTGCTCACTGCTGCCTGAGATAGGACAAGGAGCAATGGATGGAAGCTGCAGCACAGGAGGGTCCAGCTCAACACAAGGGGGAACTTCTTGACTGGAAGGGTCCCAGAGCCCTGGCACAGGCTGCCCAGAGAGGTTGTGGAGTCTCCTTCTCTGGAGCCTTTGCAGGCCTGTCTGGATGTGTTCCTGTGTACCCTGAGCTGGATTGTCTGGTCCTGCTCTGGCAGGGGGGTTGGACTGGATGATGTCTTTGGGTCCCTTTCAACCCCTGACATCCTGTGAGCCTGTGACCTGAGGGTCCAGGGCTCTGCAGCACCAAAGGACAGAAGAAAGGCAGTATCAACAGCACCCTCATCACATCAGTTAAGGCAAACAGAACAACATTCCAAAGCCAAGTCACCTCTCAAACTCATTCACTGCAAATAAAACATTCAGGAATGATTTTCAGTTTCCTCTTGCAGGAAGTAGAAGAAAGAGGTTTGTTTTCATATTGGTTTTTCTCCCATTTTCTGGAATGCATTCAGAGTCTGTGAGGGTAAATCCCCATAATTTTTCAGAGAGATCACATCATTCTTTAGGCATATAAAATTATTACCAGAGGCTTCCTCCACTGGTAAATAAAGGCAATGTAAATTCCTAACCACAGCAAATAAGCACCTGGACATGACAGCTGCACTTCCAGAAAGCTGGAACAGTGAGGGAGAAGGAGGTTTGTCACTCTGGCAGCACTGATGTGGAGTGCAACGAACCTAGGTGAAGCAGCATCAACCTCTGCAGATAAAGCCCTCAGCTCTACCTTCACAAAGAGGCACTGAGAGGTAGCAGAGCATGGGAACCAGCAACAGCCCAAGTACAGAGAGCCAGAAGAGCTTCAGGAACAGCTCTTGGTCACATTTTCCATCCACAACACCTGGGACATTGAGTTCTGTAACTTATTTCCACCTCGTGTGAAGGCCCACCTTCTCCTGTCAGGTTGGAACTTGCCTCCTCAGGTATCTCCAATCTCTTCCTCTGCTCCCCCTGGAATTTTTCCAGCTAGTCTGTAGTCTCCTTGAGGAGTGCCCCAAATCTAGGCACATCCTGGGGAACAATGTGCCTGTGAAAACTGCCAGAACACTTTCTCACTAATTACAGAAAGTATTTCTGTGTATCACTTATTTGCCTTCTCTTTTGAGTGCTACAGCATTGCCTGCAAGCCTTCACCTCTTGGTACCTTTAAACCAGCACCCCACACACCCTTGCCTGCAGGACTGCTGCCTCATCTCCTTCCCCAGTCAGTCAGTACTGGATCCCCATCATAAGAGTGGCACAGAATTGCTGGAGTGAGTCCAGAGAGGGCACAAAGATGATCCAAGGGCTGCAGCACCTCTGCTGTGAGGACAGGCTGAGGGAGTTGGGGGTGTGCAGCCTGGAGAAGAGAAGGCTCCAGGAAGACCTTAGGGCTGCCTGCCAGCTGCTGAAGGGATCCTACAGGAAGGCTATAGAGGGACTTTTCCTGAGACTGTCTAGAGACAGGGCAAGGGGGAATGGTTTGAAGCTGAGGGAGAGCTGAGGAGAGTGGAGCTTAGGAAGTTCTCCAGTATGAAGGTGGTGAGGCTCTGGAATAGGCTGCCCAGGGAGGCTGTGGCTGCCACATCACTGGGAGTGTTCA
This sequence comes from Eubucco bourcierii, assembly GCA_013396675.1. Classification (NCBI taxonomy): domain Eukaryota; kingdom Metazoa; phylum Chordata; class Aves; order Piciformes; family Ramphastidae; genus Eubucco; species Eubucco bourcierii. The sequence goes on from VWZE01024617.1 coordinate 94,952, forward strand.
TGGCCAGGTTGGATGAGGCCTTAAGTAGCTGAGTCTAGTTGAGAGGTGTCCCTGCTCATGGGAGATTGAAGTAGATGGTCTCTGACATCCCTTCCAACCTGATCCATTCCATGATTCTATGATCTAGTCCAGCCCCCTGTGAGTGTGCTGGAGCCCTGGAGCAGGCTGCCCAGAGAGGCTGTGGAGCCTCCTTCTCTGGAGACATTCGAAACCAGCCTGGATGTGTTCTTGTGTGACCTGTCCTGCTTGATCCTGCTCTGGCAGGAGGGTTGGACTTGATGATCTCCAGAGGTCCCTTCCAACCCCTAACATGCTGTGATTCTGTGAATACTCCTCCTTTGTTCCTTGACAAGAGCAGAACAACACAGCCACCCTAGCAAATCATACTCATTTCTCCCCTAATCACATTTCCCATACTGCCAGAAGGAGTTTAAAAGCCAATCCTCCCTGCCCAGCATCCTTGCCACCCCTTCACTGATCTAATAAACATTCTCTTTTGTTCATCCATATCAGGCACACTGGAAAACAGAGTTTCAGGGCAGCCCATTTCCAGTTTGAGAGCAAACTACTTTAGACCTACTTTGCAAACAGCGTTTGCCAGCCAGCCACAAACCTATTTCCTGAGTGCTCCATGCTGTCCCCACTTCCTCAGCTGGCTTGTCAGAATGCCACACCAAACTATCAAAAGCCTTGCTGCAGTCAAAACAGACACATAGCCCACTTCTTCTCCACCTACAACCCCTGCCAGCCCATGGTGGAACACATTTTAGCTGTGGCTTTTCAATCTTCTCTCTTCACTCGAAACTTCACTATCAGGTTTTAAATCATTTCAGTCAACTCCCCAAATATTCTACAGGCCATTTGATCAGGCCTAAATACCTGGCTGGAGAGCAGCCCTGAGAAAAAGGTTCTTGGAGTCTGTGTTGATGAAAAGCTCATCATGAGCCTGCAGTGTGCACATGTAACTCAGACAGCCAACTGAGTCCTAGGCTGAAAGTAATGTGCTCTTATCCCTTTAATATGAATCATAGAATTGCCAGGACTGGAAGAGACCTAAAGAATTATCTAGCTCCAAACCCCCTGCCATGCCCAGGGACACCTCACACTAGATCAGGCTGTCCCCAGCCTCCTCCAGCCTGGCCTTAAACACCTCCAGGGATGAGGCTTCCACCATCTCCCTGGGCAAGCCCTGCCAGGGTCTCACCACCCTCATGATGAACAACTTCTTCCTAACATCCCATCTGAATCTACCCATTTCTAGCTTTGTTCCACTTCCCCCAGTCCTCTCACTACCTGATTCTTACCAACACCCTGGAGGTGTTCAAGGCCAGGTTGGATGAGACCTTGAGTGACCTGTTCTAGTGGGAGGTGTCCCTGCCTAGGGCAGGGGGTTGGAACTGGATGAACTTTGAGGTCCCTTCCAACCTAAACCATTCTATGATTCTCAGAACCATTCTATGATTCTATGACTCTCAGCATAGATTTTTGGTGGTCACCAACAGCTCACTTATTTTACTTTGAAACAAGGCACAGAGGCAACTCAAGATGAACAAAAGGGACTGACACACTCAGGTCATTCATTCCCTGTCACTTTACAACTTACTACTCCTAGTACTTTTGTTTCACACACTGACATGGTCAGCATCTCATATTACTAAGCATGCAAAACATGCCTGCTGGTAAGAGCAGGTTTTCCATTGTGTGTTTGGATGATCCCTGCATGCCTGAGCTTGACAGACATTTCATAAATGCCAGCTGAGCATTCACCAGGCTCTAGCTGTTCACAAGGACATTTAACTCCACTCCAGAAGCACAGAGAAGCAGTGCAAATTAATTAACATGCATTACAACTCATTTACAGGGAACCCCAACTGCCTATGCTACTATAAAACAGACTCCTCAGTTCACAAAGCAGTTGGCCCTCACCATGCCTTAAATGCATTATGTTGTACCTTCAATACCAAAAGCTCTAACCAAACCCCATTCTTAGGAAGTAAAAACATTCACACAGGTAGCTGAATGAAGACAACTCATCACACATGAAAGCTTTCCTTACAACCAATCCTTCTCTCAATCTGCCTGCTACTTAACTCTTTGCAAGTGGTTGGAACACCCAGATGGAAAAGAGACTTTTGAGAAGCTCTCACAATTAAGGTGTCAGATTTCCCGTGCACCACCACACACCTCAATGCCTGGGGAGCAAACCCTGCAAGACAACAACTCTTGCCAGCTCAAATCCCATCTTCATTGATCAATGACTGGATCAAGGGGCACGGAAAGAGTCGCTCTGTGCTGTAATCACCGAAAATCAAGCTGGCCACACATAAATCTTAACTAGCCTCTCTTGTCATGCCCAGCATTTTGTTGCTGTTGACCCAGAAATCTCACCAGCTCAAATGGCACACCAGCCACTGTTATCTCCTACAGTCACATCCAATCAGGCTGAGGAGCTCTCACAGACTTCAGCTCCACAGAAAATGCAGCACACAGATGCAGCTTTAGCTGGCGCCCCGTGGTTCTCTGGAACCCACTGCAGGCAATGAGAACCTATTCTCTCCTACTGACTCCTCTATTTTTTTTATTTTTTTTTTTGAGTGGGGGGTGGTGTGGTGTTGTGCTTGTTTTCCTGTAGAGGCAAGGTCCTGTTTGCAAACATTTAGTTGTTCTGTTTTCACTACATTCAATCTAATTAATCGCAGCACCAGAACCTTGGTTTTCAACAATCTCCCTTACCACAGCACATTTGAGTTCTGGAATATGGAGCTAAAATATTAGCAGTTCTTTAAATGTGGATGGGCACACTTTCTCCCTCACTCCAAAGAATACAAACTGGTCACTTATTAGGAAATTTATGTCTTTTTGCCTTTGTTGTATAGAAAGCAAAAAATGTGAGAAACAACCTCCACTATTAAAGCCTTTCTCTAGCAGACAAGCTCCCAAGAATCCTTTAGATGTCAAAATTCCACAGCCAGTAGCATTAAAATCATTCATGTTTTACCAACCATTCAGCAAACCACACAGAATCATACACTCACAGAATCACAGAATCATAGAGTCACAGAATCATAGAATCACAGAATCATAGAATCAGGCAGGGTTGGAAAGGACCACAAGGATCAGCCAGTTCCAACCCCCCTGCCATGCCCAGGGACACCTCACACTAGATCAGGCTGCCCACAGCCTCAGCCAGCCTGGCCTTAAACACCTCCAGGGATGAGGCTTCCACCACCTCCCTGGGCAACCCCTGCCAGGCTCTCACCACCCTCATGCTCAACAACTTCTTCCTAACATCCAGGCTGACTCCACCCATTTCTAGCTCCCAGTCCTATCACTCCCTGACATCCTAAAAAGTCCCTCCCCAGCTTTCTTGTAGCCCCCTTCAGATCCTGCAAGGCCACAAGAAGGTCACCTGGGAGCCTTCTCCTCTCCAGACTGAACAGCTCCAACTGCCTCAGTCTCTCACAGCAGAGCAGCTCCAGCCCTCTGCTCATCCTCATGGCCCTTCTCTGGACACCTCCCAGCACTTCCATAGCCCTCTTGTAACAGTGGTTCCAGAACTGGACACAGTACAGAATGCCAGGTTGGAAGAGACCCCAAGGATCATCTGGTCCAACCTTTCTAGGTGACAACAGAGTTGAAATGAGCTGGCCCAGCAACCTGTCAAGCTGAGTCTTGAAACTGACCCACACAGGGGAATCCACTGCTTCCCTTGGGAGGTGATTCCAATGTCTGACTGTGAAACATTTTCTTCTGCAGTCCAATGGGAATCTCCCCAGCAGTAACTTGCACCCATTACCCCTTGTCTTTTCCATGGGACTCCATGTAGAAGGGAGTCTCCATCCTCCTGGGAGCCACCTGTCTTGGTTTAGAGAGAGGCAGATGCTCTTTTGCCTCTTCCAAAAGCCTACAAGAAAAACACTCACACACTGGATTGGATAGAATTGGAAAGTTTAAATGGAAATGCACATCATAACTACATAAAACAGTACAAAGCACAAAAAAGACACAAAATTCCACAGTCCACCTGGGCCACATTTCTCAAAGAACCTCCTCAGGCCGAAGCTTCACACAAACTAGTGGGAGGTGTCCCTGCCTATGGCAGGGGGTTGGAACTAGATGATCCTTGAGGTCCCTTCCAACCTTACCATTCTATGATTCTAAACCCAGGCCCCTAAATCCCTCCACCATGCCTCTCTACCCTCCCAGACCAAACCAGTATGACACAGCTAAAATTTGGCTTGGCAGCTCCAGGCCCAAATTAGGCTGCTCCAGCCTCTAATTGGCAGCATTGCCAAGGTTCAAGCAGGTCTCACTCCCCTGCAAGACATAACAGCCTGTGTGTCCTCCCAGGAGGTCAAAGAGAAGAAACTGACTCTGCAGCCAGGCTCATAGGGATGCAGGACTTTTGGGAATGAAATATACTTTCTGGTCCACCTCCTGGACCTCCCTAGCCTCTGGATGCCCTCAGCTTTGTGGTTTGTAAAGGCACTCAGCCTTAAGCTCATACCACCACCCTTTATGTACTAGTCCATGGTAGATCAGAGGGCAAGCACTCTATTTCTTAGAAAAGAAATAAAGCAAGAACAAAATGACTGTGTCTCAAATTCAGCAAGATCCTTTCATGGAACTAAGACAGAAATTCAGACCATACTGAGCTGCCACCGCTGGAGAACCAAAGCACATCCTTAACTTTCAGCAACTACAGATGGCACTTTGTCAAACAGGTATGGCACAGTTCTTCAGCTCAGGTACTCAGCTGAAGCCAGCCTGCAAGATTAAACAGCACTAATAAAAACAGTGTACTCAGCCTGTCCCCTGTCCCCAGCATCCAATTCCCACCTCTGCGCCCATCTCGGTTCCATTGGCACAAACATTTGCACTCTGAACCAGGGAAACTCTCTGCCTAAAAAAATATTTAACCAAATAGAAATTTTATTTAACCAAATAGAAACTTTATTTAACCAAATAGAAACTTTATGCTTCACTCAGAACACTTTCTCAAAGCAGTTAATCCTCTGCTGTTGCTGTCATCATGCAAGCAAAAACACAGAGCATAACTGAGCCAGCTTGGGCAAAAGTGCCACTGAATTTGCAATCCAACCAAGGGAGATGGAGCAGGTCCAGCTTTCGGGATATTGGGCAGACAACAACTTCAGCTACACCCTGACTGCCTGATTTTGCATAAAGCATTTGACAATCACAGAATCATAGAATGGTAGGGGTTGCAAAGGACCTCTAGAGATCATCAACTCCAACCCCCTTGCCAAAGCAAGATCGCTGAGGGAGGGTTGCACAGGAACACCTCCAGGTGGGTTTGGAAAGTCTCTGGAGAGGGAGACTCCACAGCTTCTCTGGGTAGCCTGCTCCAGTGTGCCAGCACTCACACAGGAAAGATTTCCCTTGTGTTGAGGTGGGACTTCCTGTGCTCCAATTTGTGTCTGTTACCCCTCACTCTATCAATGGGCACCAGTGAAAAGAGTCTGGCCCCATCTTCTTGACGTCCACCTTAAGGTACTTCTAAACATTGCTCAGATCCCCTCGGAGCCTTCTCTTCTCCAGACTAAACAGCCCCAGATCTCTCAGTGTCTCCTCACAAGAAAGATCTTCTATTCACTTAATCATCCTCAAGGCCTCTGTTGGACTCCCTCCAGTAGTTTCCTGTCTGTCTTGAACTGAGGAGTCCAGAACTGGACACAATACTCCAGATGAAGCCTCGCTAAAGCAGAGTAGAGGGGGAGGAGAACCTCCCTGAATAAAACTCATCAGACTCATGTCTGCCACAAGAACAGTGATACCACTGTCTGTAACTTAACAGGCCCAAGTGACAGATAAAGCAACATTTTCTGGGCACTAATACATGCAGCAATGATGTCATCTGAAGAAGATTTTGCGTGCTTGGAGATAGACAGAGAATTCTTCCCCTAACTGCAACAGCTGGCCTCACAAAACCTTCTCCAGCCTTCCTCTAGTCACATACTGAGACTAGCACATGTACAACATTATCACTACATATTTTATCTTAAGGATGTTTTGCTCTTCAGTGAGGAATTTCAAGCTTTAGATTCCGACAAACTGCTTTCTCTCTGAGTCACTCTATTCATGAGTGATCTGCTTCCATAGCACCTTCGAATGCACGCCTCCAACTCTACATCCTCTGCTGCTGTGACCAGGACAGCTCCGTTCTTCAGCTACTCAGAACTGCCACCACATCTGCTGCTGCTGCCCAGTACATTGAATCAGCCTGGTCTAAGGTTTATTTATCTTCAGTACTCAACCTGTCCCCCAATAAAGTTCTTTGTCCTTAAAAATGTATGTTTCTGCAAAAGCAGGGCACTTCAAGGAACAGCCTCTGACAGGGTGATCTCCACTTCCCTGCCATCCTCAGGTCCTCCCTTTCTTAAGGGGCAAGAAGCAGCCAGCTCCAGATGCTGCATCACCTTGTGTGACCCTTACCCTTAGCCCACTGACTTCCACCTCAGCAACAAGCCTACCAGAAAGCTCCTCTGCCTCTCCTTCTTCATCAGCGGCCCCAACCGTACTGAGCAGAGCACTTCCTATCTGCTCAGAAACTCGGTATCACTCACACTGTGAGTGTGGCAGAAAACTCCAGCTGTTTTCAGCCCTTCCAACACACGCACCCCCACACACAACCACTCGCTGGCCAGCTCAGCCACCCACCTGCACACAGTGCCAGCAGGGGACAAGGTTATTTTCAAGTGCAAGATTTATTTGACTTGGTTAAAATAAAGTTCCTATTATGGCACCATTTAGAAACTGTGACATTTTGGGAGCAACGAAATATTTGTGGGGGGAAAAAAAAAACATTTATATCCTTCTAGGTCAACTCCAGGTTCTTACCTTTCTCAAAGACCATCTCCCTTCTCAAGATGGTCTCATTATTTCTGATGACTTCTCCCCGTACGGTGACCTGAGCTGGGCTGTCCGGCAGCAGAGCTACCCCAACAGTCACGTTTGCTCCAGGTCTGATGTTCCAGGGAGCTAACACCAGGAACGTAGGTCTGGAAAATCCAAACGGGAGAGGGAGAAGGGGCAGGGAGTGAAAGGCAGTTCCCCAAAACAAGGTGCCGGCTCCCGCAGACCAAGGGCGCGAAGCTGTTGCGTTGGAGGTGATGCTCGCTGCCAGGCGCTGCCCAGCGCAGCCCGGGTTTGCCGAAGCGGCACAAGGCAGCGCTGCTCTGCCCGCTCCCCAAGCAGGCTGCCGGGCAGGAGCCTCCGGGCAGCCCCCATCGCCTCCCGCTGCCTCCGTGCCAGGCGAGGAGAGGAGGGAAGGGAGAGCACCGCTCCCCGCGGCCCCAGCCCACCCGGCCCCACGTACCCGGCCGCCGCGGAGCCGCAGAGAACGAGGAGGAGGAGGGGGAGAAGGGGGACGGTCCGGCGGGTCCGCTCCATGCCGCTCCTCGCCCGCAGTCGGCTGTGGCCGCCGCTATGCGCAGGGCCAGACACGGGAGGCGGCTCCGCGGGCCGGGGAGGGAGGGAGGGAGCGAGGGAGGCGGGAGGGACGGGAGAGGCTGCGGCTGCCGTGGGGCAAGGCGCGGCGCCGCCGGAGAGATCCGCGGGAGGACCCGCGGGGGCGTTGCTGCGGTGGGCACCGGGGGGTGCGGGGCAGGAAAGCCGGGCAGCGGGATAGGGAATCATATAGAATGGGTTGGGTCGGAAGGGACCCCAAAGACCATCCAAGCCCCCGCCTCGGGCAGAGACACCTCCTGCTAGAAGAGGTTGCTCAAGACCCCATCCAACCTGGCGTTGAACGCCTCCAGGGCTGGAGCCTCCACACGTACATAGGCACACCCATCTGTACCCATGGGTGCATTCCCGCTCCCCACAGCCCTCCCACCCTCATCTTCAGGCAGATGCTGCTGGCAGCAGGTGGGATTCTCAGATGGACACAACACCCTCCAAAAGAAACACGGAGGGGAATGTTGCCGGGTTGTCACATCCAGCAGATTGGCAGCCTGCTGTCGGGAACTGCCCGTTGATTGCTAACTGTGCACTGTGGAGACTTGGAGAAACTTAGGGAGACTTGGAAAGCCCACCAAGGCACGGAGCTCAGGCTCAGAGGGAAGTAAGGAATAGTTCTGGGTCTGCACGGGGAGAATGGCGCTGGCAGAAAACCAAGGAACCTCCTAACTACTTAGATGTGAACTGATTGGTGCTGTAGCTGTGCCCAGCATCTCCAAAATAAGGTGGTGTGTGCGTCTTAACCTACTTCTCAAGTCCAAAAAAAGTGCACTGAAGCAGGCTGGGTGAGGTTCTGCTCCTATAGCGTGTTCCTTATAACTGTGTAGACTAGACACATGTTTTGATTCATCTGAATTCTTTCATCCCTGCACAAGTCTAATACATTTAGACATTCCACCCAGTTCTGGAAGTTTGCCTCTTCAGAAGTCCTGGGCTGGCATCCTCTGCACTGATTTACCCAGACAAAAATGCAGTCAGGTGTAACAGCCCTGAAGAGAAACATCACAGCTGGGTTTTTTTTTTCATTATGAAAATCAGATATGAACAACCTGTCTACATAAACACAATGTTCTAACAGTTTCCCAGGCAGTCTTTTCACATCTTTTCCATCTGCTTTTTGTAAGTTTTCAAACCTCTGCTTGATTCTTTTTGAAGCTTTGGAGGGACAGGAGAGCACTTAAAGCAACCACAGCTGATGCCTGGAAGCTTGGTCTTGGCAGCTCCTCACCAGCCAAAGATGCATGAGGAGGCATGAGGAGGGAGATGTTTGCTGGTGTTATTTGGAAGGCTTGACTCAGGGCCTGTGAGAAACAGTCACTGCCACTGCTTTTCTTGGAGATGGTGGGAGAAAGTGCTTACAAGTAGTGCTGCATCCCAAGCACTCCAGCCTTGGATAGGAAAACTACTCACAGCATGAAGTTTCTCCAGTCTTTGGCACTAAGCCCAGCTGGAACTCACCCATACCTGTCAGTACTAATCAGCTCTCTTAGTCTCTGGAACAAGGTGGCCACATCCAAACTTCCTATTGGGTATGGTCCATGTTGACCCCCCAAAACTGCACCACAAATTGTTGAAGAGAGCCCTTGCTGACCAGGGCAAAGCCACGTCAGGGTGAACTTCAGGGTAGAGACAATCACCTTCCAGTCCCAAGAACATTTGCTGGCACTGTTTACTTCATTAGCAGGGATGTAGCCCAAAAGTTCGTTAGTGAAACCACTTGCAAATGTCACAGCTTTTGCCCAGTTGTGCAACACTATTGTGGAGTCCTTTCTTCCCTTTACTTCCTAAGGGATTCTTACTGAAGGATACTTTTGTGTACATATTTGATCTCTTCTCCTGCAAAAGCACAAATACAGGCTGGGTGGTGAATGGCTGGAGAGCAGCCCTGAGGAAAAGGACCTTGGAGTCTGGGTTGATGAAAAGCTCAACATGAGTCTGCAGTGTGCACATGCAGCCCAGACAGCAACCGAGTCCTAGGCTGCATCAAGAGCAGTGTGGCCAGCAGAGCAAGGGAGGTGATTCTGCCCCTTTACTCTGCTCTCGTCAGACCCCACCTGGAGTACTGTGTGCAGTTCTGGAACCCTCAGCACAGGAAGGACATGGAAGTGTTGGAGCGGGTCCAGAGGAGGGCCACAAAGATGCTCAGAGGGCTGGAGCAGCTCTCCTATGAGGACAGGCTGAGGGAGTTGGGGCTCTTCAGCCTGGAGAAGAGAAGGCTTCGAGGGGACCTGATAGTAGCCTTCCAGTATCTGAAGGGGGCCTACAGGAAGGCTGGGGAAGGATTATTTACAAGGTCCTGCAATGACAGGACAAGGGGCAATGGGCTTAAACTGGCAGAGGGGAGATTTAGACTGGATGTTAGGAGGAAGTTCTTTACAGTAAGGGTGGTGAGGCACTGGAACAGGTTGCCCAGGGAGGTTGTGGATGCTCCCTCCCTGGATGTGTTCAAGGCCAGATTGGATGAGGCCTTGAGTAACCTCTACTAGTGGGAGGTGTCCCTGCCTATGGCAGGGGGTTGGAACTAGATGATCCTTGAGGTCCCTTCCAACCTTACCATTCTATGATTCTATGATTCTATGATAAAAACACTGCTAAGGGAATCCTTCAGTGGAAAGGAAGAGAAGAAATGGATTACTGGTGTTAGGGTTACATCTGTCCTGAATAGATTTCTCACTGACAGAAATGGATAAACAGAAATTAAGTGTTAGATGCCATCCCATAACAAGATGCAAGCTCTATTTCTTACAGGTGTATCCATGTACTAGAGACAAGTTAAATTAATGGAGGACCATCCTACTATCCTACTATGTGGAGATTTCTGAAGCCTTGAGTCCTGCAAACAAGTTAAATTAATGGAGGACCACCCTACTATGTGCAGATTTCTGAAGCCTTGAGTCCTCCAAACAAGTTAAATTAATGGAGGACCATCCTACTATGTGCAGATTTCTGAAACCTTGTGTCCTCCAAACAAGTTAAATTAATGGAGGACCATCCCACTACATGGAGATTTCTGAAGCCCTGAGTCCTCCAAACAAGTTAAATTAATGAAGGACCATCCTACTATGTGCAGATTTCTGAAGCCTTGAGTCCTCCAAACAAGTTAAATTAATGGAGGACCATCCTACTATGTGGAGATTTCTGAAGCCTTGAGTCCTGCAAACAAGTTAAATTAATGGAGGACCACCCTACTACATGGAGATTTCTGAAACCCTGAGTCCTCCAAACAAGTTAAATTAATGGAGGCCCATCCTACTATGTGGAGTCCTCTGAAAACCTTCATTCTCTTCCTAATCCAACATGGAGTTTCCTCTCCTGGAGTTATACCACCCTCTAATTCCTCCTGCTTTGTCAGAAGGTACTTAAAGCCCCTTTTCATTCCCAAAGAGGATATACAACCCCGTAGGTGCATGCAGAGGGTTTTCGTGGTTAAATGTATGACGTGGGAATCAAATGTGGTACCCAAGGATTGAGTAAGTTCCCAGGTAGCAGAGAACTTAAACACCCAATAGCCCACTTGAGGCATAATTTTAAGAGTTGTGTCTTAGCACCATCAAAAGAAGGTTTTGATTCTCAAAATAGGTCTTGCAGCTGCTGATTCTTCTTGTAATGTAAGTTGTGATTTCCCCCAAAGCACCACCTCTACTCCTACATTCTTTGAGCACATGTGGTCATCCTCTGGTGCCCAAACAGCACTACTGCACCTCACCAGGGACTAGTTATAATGTGTGATGCAGCTCCCTTTCCCATTCTCCACTCATCACTTCCCTGCTCTGCAGTCCACAGCACTTTCTGGAGAGGTGTTTGCTTCTAGCAAAGCTCACTGCATTGGCATCATTTATCAATACAGACTAGGGGATGAGGTGAAAGAAAGCAGCCCTATGGAAAAAGACTTGGAAGTGCTGATGGACAAGAAGCTGGACATGAGCAGACAGTGTGAGCTTGCAGCCTAGAAGGCCAAGGGCAGCCTGGGCTGCATCAAAAGAAGTGTGGCCAGCAGATGGAGAGAGGAGATTCTGCCACTCTGCTCTGGTGAGACCTCACCTGGAGTACTGCATCCAGCTCTGGAGCCCTCAATAGAGGAAGGACATGGAGCTAATGGAGTGGGTCCAGAGGAGGGTCATGAAAATGACTGGGAGGTTGGAGCACCTCTGCTGAGAGGACAGGCTGAGGGAGCTGGGAGTGCTCAGCCTGGAGAAGAGAAGGCTCCAGGGAGACCTAACAGCAACCTGCCAGTGCCTGAAGGGGGCTACAAGAAGGCTGCAGAAAGACTGTTTGCAAAGGTCTGCAGTGACAGGGTGAGGGCAGTGGCTTCAAACTAGAGTAGAGCAGATTTAGATTGGATGTTAGGAACAGACTCTTTCCTATGAGAGTGGTGGAACACTGGAACAGGTTGCTCAGAGAGGCAGTTGAGACCCAGTCCTATCACTACCTGACAGCCTAAAAAGTCCCTCCCCAACTTTCTTGCAGGCCCCCTTAAAATACTGAAAGGCCACAATAAGGTGACCTCAGAGCCTTCTCCTCTCCAGACAGCCCCAACTACCTCAGTCTCTCCTCAAAGGAATCACCTCCCTCATCCTGCTAGTCACGCTTACAGAATCACAGACCCATAGAACCAAGCAGGTTGGCAGAGAGCTCCAAGCTCACCCAGCCCAACCTAGCACCCAGCCCTAGCCAATCAACCAGACCATGGCACTAAGTGCCCCAGCCAGGCTTTGCTTCAACACCTCCAGGGACAGTGACTCCACCACCTCCCTGGCCAGCCCATTCCAATGTCAATCACTCTCTCTGGCAAGAACTTAACTAATATCCAACCTAGACCTCCCCTGGCACAACTTGAGACAGAATCTTCTGATGCAGCCCAGGACAAACTGGATAAACTGGGAAAATCTGAGCTTAGGGTTGCCTAGATTTGAACAATTTTTGCATGCCAAACAGCTTCTGTTATATAGGGCACAAAACATCCTCAGCTGAAAAACCCCTGTCCATCCAGAACAGACAGATGAAATGGATTACACTGATCCTATTGAACTGCTAGGAGATCTGTGTTTAACTAAGCAAAAGGTCTTAACTGGGCTTCACATCATTTTCAAGACCACAGAAACAACTCTTTGGCAGTGCCTCAGGTCTAAGTAGGTTTTGACAAACACATGAGGGACTAATACGTGCACAAAGCAGGAAGCAGGGAACTGCACAGCAACTTATTGAGATCACCAGGTGAGAGAAATTTGTTTTGGACCAGACTTCTGCATATTAGGAATAATTTTGAAAGAGGATAACTTGGCATGAAAGGATTGAATAACCTTCAACTGCTCCAAGCCAGTGAAGTGGATGCTCTGGAGAGAGAATTTGGGAGGTAAAGCAGGTTGTCATTATGTTCAGCATGCCAGCCAGGGAAGCTGGCTGCAAAATCTCTCTCTCTTCAATTTCCACATTTCTTGGAGCTAAGAAAGCATTCCCAAGCTCAAGTTTCACACCTAGCCACGATATGTCACCAGAATGAAAATAACACTTTTTTAGCTCCTTCACTTTTCCCCAGGAATCTTATTCTTTTCTTTCTCTTTTTTTTTTTTCCCCCTAATTTTTCATGATCTTTTACAAACAGAGCCTGAAAAGGCTGCAAAAGTCATCTACAGCACTGGCTGCAGTCTCAGGCAGCTAACAACTCCATTGTTGTTTGTTACTTATTCTGCTTATTCTACTTATGTATGCCAGCATCAGGTGAAATCACACCTTGGAGTTGACACCTGGGTACAGTCTAAATAAAAATGTATTTAAGTAAAGACAGAGGAACAGAATTGTTCTTTAATGAGTCTGGAAAGCAACCTCTACCTTGGTCAATACAAAGGACCCAGCGAGCTCTGCTAACTGAGTAAAGTTCTCCATTGTTGTTTGTTACTTATTCTGCTTATTCTACTTATGTATGCCAGCATCAGGTGAAATCACACCTTGGAGTTGACACCTGGGTACAGTCTAAATAAAAATGTATTTAAGTAAAGACAGAGGAACAGAATTGTTCTTTAATGAGTCTGGAAAGCAACCTCTACCTTGGTCAATACAAAGGACCCAGCAAGCTCTGCTAACTGAGTAAAGCTTGGCAGGAAAGAAACACAGCAAGATCTGCTTTAATATCAAAGAGAAAACAGTGCTGTCTGGTAAAAAAAAAAAAAAATTAAACCCCCTAAGCACTACACTACTTAAAATGCAGGGGGAAATCTCAATCAAGAAAAAGAAAATGATGGCAGCAAGATTTGCACTGTCCTGGTTTCAGCATTAAGGGGTGAGCTTGGCTGGTCAGGCGTTCAGCTGGAATCAGCAGGCATTCCAGCAGGTTCTGATGCAAACAAAGCAGGGTTCCATGAAATGAGGCAAATTCAGGGAAATCTGAAGAGCTTTGGTATGTGGCAATTTGAGCTAGAAGATCACTGTAGTCTCTTCCAGCACAATAGTCTGTCTTGTCAAAAGCTTAGCCGCTTGCTTTATGCATCACTGAGCTGAAGGCCTGCAACAAAGCTCATTTAGGGGGTGGATAAATCTTTTAATTAATCTCAATAGGCTTTGGATGAGGTCCTAGCAGAAGCTGTGATTCAGCAGCTCATGGAGCTAGGTAGGAATCACAGGATCACAGAATGTTAGGGGTTGGGAGGGTCCCAAAGAGATCATCCAGTCCAAACCTTCTTCTTCCACTTTCTGCAACTTAAATCATTCCTAAGTGTTTTATTTACTGTGAATGAGTTTGAGAGATGACTTGGCTTTGGAATGTTCTGTTTGCCATAACTGATGTGATGAGGGTGCTGTTGATACTGCCTTTCTTCTGTCCTTTAGAGCTGCAGAGCCCTGTCTCCTGACTGGACCCTCAGGTCACAGGCTCACAGGATGTCAGGGGTTGAAAGGGACCCAAAGAGATCATCCAGTCCAACCCCCTGCCAGAGCAGGACCAGACAACCCAGCTCAGGGCACACAGGAACACATCCAGACAGGCCTGCAAAGGCTCCAGAGAAGGAGACTCCACAGCCTCTCTGGGCAGCCTGTGCCAGGGCTCTGGGACCCTTCCAGTCAAGAAGTTCCCCTTGTGTTGAGCTGGAACCTCCTGTGCTGCAGCTTCCATCCATTGCTGCTTGTCCTATCCCAGGCAGCAGTGAGCAGAGCCTGTCCCCACCCCTCCTGACCCCCAGCCCTCAGATATTTATAGACATTGATTAAATTCCCTCTCAGTCTTCTCTTCTCCAGACTAAGTAGCCCCAGGTCCCTCAGCCTCTCCTCATAAGATATATGTTCATACAGGTGGGTTTTGAATGCCTCCAGAGAAGGAGACTCCACAACCCCTCTGGGCAGCCTGTTTCAGGGCTCTGTCACCCTCACAGTGAAGAAGTTTTTCCTTATGGTCACATGGAACTTGTTTTGCTGCAGCTTGTCCTAGCATGGGACATCACTGAGCAGAGTCTGGCTCCATCTCTCCAACACTACCCTTTGCATCTTGATAAACATTAATGTGGTCACCCTTCAGTCTCCTCTTCTCCAGGCTAAAGAGCCCCCAGCTCCCTCAGCCTTTCCTCAGCAGGGAGATGTTCCACTGCCTTCAGCATCTTTGTGCCTCTGTGCTGGATAAGCAATTCCTTGTCCCTCTTGAACTAAGGGGCCCAGAACTGAAGGAAGCAAAAATCTGTCTTATCACTCATGAGTGAAAAAGAATTGCAGTGAACACTAAAATTAGGTGGGTGGTAGATCATTCTAGAGTAGGAGGAGGGTGCAGTCTTTGCTTGGATTTAAATCTGAAGAATCTGTGTCTGTTGGAAAGTACTCACAGGAGCATAGGAGCTAAAGCTCTCCCACAAATGCTCAGTAATAACACTTCTCATGCTGGTTCTGATGATGGAATGTGTCAAAATGTTTTACACTAGGCTGTGTAAAGGGTGTGCCACACACTGAAACTTGCCCTGAGCTGTCAGGGTGGAGTTTCATGAAAATCTGCTCTGCACTTCAATTCAGATCCTTTTTTTTTTTTTTTTTTTTTTCTCCCAAGTACCTGAAGACATCTCTCTCCATAAATAATGTTATTTGCAAATGCACTTTCAACTTGGCTTGTTACTTCAGGTGGGGTAGGATTCAGCTGACCAAATGTGGGCTCTGCAGTGGGCTACATGCAGTTATTTACATTCAGTGGATGAAGAGTGGAGCAAAGCAGGCACTTTTCAGACCAGATTTACATGACTCATTAAGACACCGACGACTGAATGAGCAGATATTCAGAAGTAGTCTTCTAAATACAGAGTGAATATCATCCTAGAAGTACCAACTGCTAATAAATACCTAAAGGGGAAGTCAAGAAAAGCAGTTGAAATACATCTGGTAATCTCCAGGTCATGTAACATGACTGTAGCTTAGGGGTCTTCGTTGTGTATTCAAGACTCAAGTACCTCAAGACAGGGATTAATTTTTGCAGGTTTTGGATCAGGGCCTGTTTGAAGGTACCAGATCTTTCTTTCTTCCTTCCTTTCTCTCTTCCTTTCTTTCTTTCTTTCTTCCATTCTTTCTTTCTTTCTTTCTTTCTTTCTTCCTTTCTTCCTTTCTTCCTTCCTCCCTTCCTTTTCCTTCCTTCCTTCCTTCCTTCCTTCCTTCCTT